>JAOTIZ010000002.1:32634364-32652578 GCA_027123425.1 Erythroxylum panamense | reverse complement strand
TAAAGTTGTTATCTACCTAATTTAAGTCTAGTTGGTTTGTTGAGTAAACTCAAGGTCAACTATATTTGAATGAGATCTTAGCCCACTAGAGAGATTAGAGTAATCTTTCCGAATAGTAGTGAGGGCTATTATTTCAAATAAAATAGCGGGAGTAACCAAATGTTCGTAGTTATTGTTCTATTAAGATTGGACATTAATAGAACAGAAAAAGACTAGCACATGTTTTGTTTTTCATTATGAAGGAAGTAGTTGATCCATAGGCCAAAGTATAGAGATGTTTAAACAACCATATGGGTACTTGCTAGAGAACAAGTTCACTGAACAAACTCGATATGAGAAATCCATTTGGAATATTACTTGTATGTCTATGGAATTCTCATTGTGATGATTGTATAAGTGATTTTTTGACTTGAGATCATCAAAGTTATCTTGTACAGGGATTGCTATGTTTTGATACTACTTGTGATCTATTTTATCAAAGGTCATTTAAACGGTAGTCATTGGATGTAGCATGAATTGTATGGAGGCAGTTGAATGATCAAGATAGGATTCACCACCCTAAAGTAATTAGGAAGAATGTTTCAATGTTCTAGATTAATATTGATTCAAGGAATCCTTGGCCAAGGTGGAATGATATTTTGTAAATAGTTTACAAATATCATTAATTGAATCAAACGGTAACGTTTAACATATATCATAATCATTTAAACCCTAGTTATCCTTAGTAGAGGAGTTATGCTCTCTTAAGGATTTACTAAAATTCTATCCACAAACATTAACCTAACACATAATACATTAGCTAACTAAAAAACCAATAAAAAATGTACACATTGAAGCTTCATCTACTTTCAATAAATAATATTCCATAAGAAAATTCAACATAAATAAGACTCAAAGAAAATACTACTTCACATCCTTTATCAAGCTCAAATACCATGAATTAATAATTTCTTATAAGATTTTACTCATTTACATAAGTATTTGAGATTTAGGTGAGGTATTCTCATCATCTTTTATTAGAACTGAACTTATCATAAGATTTAAATGTGTACAAGAAAAAATCAAAAGGGCTTTAATAGGCTATAATGGGGCTAAAGGGTCAATTAAGTTAACAAATAAAAAGAAATAAAGGTGAAAAATATTCATAATTAGTAGATGAATAATGAATGAAAATAATCAATATCATTCCCACGAACTCCTCATAAAAACCTTTTTCCTCATACTTTTCAATCCTAGGAATCCATTTCGACAATTTTTAACACTATATATATATATATATATGTATGTATTGTTTTCTTTTTTCCTTTTTTTTCCAAATTGACACTTGATTCCCTTTTTTTCATTTCTAATTTCACACACTTTAACATTCTTGCACATTTATTTCCTTTCTAAAAAACATATTAATTTATAAAAAAAAGTTCTACCAGTCATAAATTATGGAGTTCATACTTGTTTTTCTTTTAGGTTAAGGTTCTTTAAGAAAGGGTACCAAAGAAAAAGCTCAAAATATATAATAGGATCACTCATTAATGAATTAATATATAAATGTTAGGCAATTTACGCAAAATTCAAGTCTTAAGTGCCTTTATTATCTTCGTGCTTGCACAGATCTCAATACAATCTAAAAAAGATGAAAATAAAGTTCTAGAAATTCAAACTTAAAGAAGGTATCCATCTATGAAATAGAAAATATGTATGGCATGAAAGCTCAAATTCTCGTGGGATCACTCAAAACTACATCAAATCAAAGTATAATAACTTAAAATATCTTGAATATTGTCGCTTTATAGTTTGTTGCTTAGGAATGGTGGATATTCTGTAGCTTCCCTTGTAGGTTACTACTCGTACACTGTTCACTGCTATAATGGTTTATCCTCCACAACACCTTCTAATCCCTTCTAACTCCTGCATTTTGTTAATAATAAACTCACATCTATTAACCTTTTTGCTCGTTTGTTTCTCTGCCTTACTTATACACACTACATTGATATCAATCCAAAGTTTCTACCTTTCTTCCTTTGGTAGTAATCTTTTATTTCTTGAACCTTTTGACCCTTCTACTCATCTAAAGTATTCTCCAACTTTTGTGCATCTTTTAACCTGTAGAATTTCCTTTATCCATTAGTCTTTAGCTTGATCCAATGGATATTAATGCTCTCCCTCCTCTAAACTTAAACTACCCTACTCCGCAATCTAAGCTTCCTTCTTTAAAGGAGCTTCCTATTACTTCCATATGTAATGCAAAGGAAGCTGAGATAAATCCTTAACAAATTTGAAAAACTTGGGTTCAAGTGGTCAATAATTCCAAACTTGATCTGAGACTATCTTACTGTCCTTCAATGAAGCATCTACGCATAAGATTGTTTCTCAACTTTTGGATCTTCTCAAAACTATAGCTGATGAATGGAAATCCACCATTTTTTCCCTAGACAAGAGGATAACTTTTATAGTTATAAAGCAATAGGCTATGAACAACTAGAAGTAGCATGGATTGTAAGAGATGCATGCGAACAATAAGCATGCTTTCCTCTTAAAATTTGTAAATTTTGAAGATGCTAAAAAAGTTATTCAAGCTAGAATTTGGCTTGTATACAACAAGCCAATATTACTCTAATTATGGAGGCCTAGATTGAAATTAGAGGAGATTAAATAAGAAAACTTTCCTATATGGATTTATATACATAATGTCCCCTTGGAGTATTAGACTACAAGTGGTTTTAGCTACCTTGACATCTTCATTAGCAAACACATATTTATGGATTAAGCCACTATTGAGATTAGAAGAATCAAATTTATAAAGACTTGTATCTTGGTTAATTCTATGACTAACTTTCCTTATATGATTCCATTCATCAAGCTAAATGAAAATCTTAAGCCTATTGAGGATTAATTAAAGGTTTCTTAAGCATGGAAGCCACAACCTATAAGGAAGAAAACTTGGGAACCAGTTATAAGGATCTTTAAAATAGTTTGCTATCAAGAACATATGGAGTATAATACTGATCCTCATATACCAACAATAATCAATTCAGATGAGGTAAACTGCTCACGTGCGGATGAGGAAGTTATAGCCATATTAGAAATGATCAACACATCCCTAGAGGATGGAGATAAGGGAACCATTGGATCCTCAACACTAACTAGTATAGAGAAGAGATCTTAACAAACAACTCTTGAAGACAGTATTGCTAAAACACCTATTAAAAACACTGAGAAATAAGAAAAACCCAAGCAAGAGTTTAAAACTATTCCTATAAGGAAATTCAACAAAAAAAGAAAATTCCATCTATAGAGCCTGCCTTATGAACATCTTAGTTTGGAAAGGAGTAAATGCTCCTAGCAAGAAGATTTTAATTAGAAATAAGATTTTGTAGAATAAATTGGTAATAACTAGCATTTTGGAAACTTTTATGAAATGAGAATTGCAACTTGTTGAATTACTTTCCATCCTAATGGAGAGAAATTACAAACCGTAGTCATCATCTAAATGGTTGAATAGTTTTTATGTATGATTCTATAATAGTGACTATATGCACCAAATGGTTTTAGATCAGATCATTCATCTGGAGATTTCTTTGAGGCACTCAACTCAACCACTCTTCATATCCTTTATATATGCACAATATAGCTCCTATCAAAGAGCTTTCCTTTGGAATCAAATTAATGATGCTATTACATGCATCTGCAATCCTTGGATCCTTACTTGAGATTTTAATTTTATCCTAAAAGCCGATGAAGTAGAAGGATCTAAGTCTAATAGAAATCCTTTCTCAAAATCAGGCAAATGTATTGATAAAACTTAGTTGACTGACATCCCATATGGTGGTAGCAAACAATCTAAAGCAAATTTCATTAGAAAGAAGTTGGATTGAAACCTAGTAAACATTCACTGGATAGTGACTTTCCCAAACTATTTTTCTACCTATTCTAATAGCGATCTTTCAGATCACCTATACTCACTGAAATAGCTATAGTAAGTTCCAAAAAGCCTATTAGATTCTTGGATCTCTTAATTGATCTAGTAAGATTTGATGATAGCATTTGGAATGCCTTAAGAGCAAGAATCAGTGGAACCAAGCAATTCATTTATGCTAGGAAATTACACCTTATCAAATTAGATATGAAGCACCTTTTTAAAGACAATATTGGCAATACTCATCATCTACTTAACACTACTAGGAAAGACCTTAAGAGTATTCGGCAGGATCATTACAATAACCCCCTATCCACTCAATTACAAAAGTTAGAGAGATTGCCTTGCATAATTTTTCCAAAGCTATATGATTTCTCTCTTATAAAACAAAGATCTAGAATGGAATGGTTGAAGCGTGGTGTCAGAAACACAACTTATTTCCATAAGGCTATTTTGTCTAGAAAATCTAGAAATAAGATTGTTTCACTACAACTTAATAACCTCAAATTGAACTCTAAGACTTAATTTCTTGATAAGGCTTTCAATTGCTTCTCTGATATGATGAAAAAAGCCTTCTAATGCTCACTCCACTAGTCCTCTACTGAAAGAAATCTTATAGGGAAGCCTCTCTAAAGAGGAAGTTGATTATGTGTCCAAAATGTCTCTACTTAAGAGATTGATGAAACTTTGAAATCTCTAAACCTCCATAAAACTCTTGGAACTGGTGCTTTTAATATAAATTTTTTCCTTAGAACCTAGCCTCTTAAAAGGAATCTGGTTTCAGATGTTATGTTGGAATTCTTTAATAAGGGTTCCTTACTATTAGAGATTAATAAGACATTCATTACACTTATTCCTAAAAGTGGAGAGCTTAAGCATTTCTGAAATTTTAGTCCCATTTTATGTTACAATTCTATTTACAAGTTGAATTCCAATATAATAGCTCATACTTTTAGAAATATCCTTCCAAGTCACAATGGGCTACTTAAGGTGCACATATCCCTGGTAGGATTGCTGGTGATAATGTTCTAATACTTCAGGAGTTAGCTAAATCTCACTCTAAAAAGAAAGGCAGGTCTAACTACTGCATTAAAATTGACCTTCAAATGGATTGTGATTATGTGGATTGCGGATTTTATACTAACATACTATCTGCTATGGATTTTCCTAGTGCATTCATTCATTGGATCATTTAATGCATCACTTCTCCTTCTTATAATATCCTTGTTAATCTTTAGCCCATAAATTCTTTTAAAAATTGTAAAAGAATTTGCTAAGTTGACCTTATTTCTCCTTATCTCTTTACTTTAGTGATGGAAGTATTCAATAGACTCCTTAAAAGAGTTATAGGAAGAACAAAGGATTTCAGATATCACTCAATATGTAGAAAACTTCAAATTTCCAATCTTTGATCTATTGATGACCTTATTTTGCTCTCCAAAGTAGATTCTATATCAGTTGTTAGGAGAGCTCTTAAGGTCTTTAATAAAATGTTTGGTCTCTAAGCAAATTGCTCCAAGAGTTTTTTCTGTTTCCAAAAAAGGTACAAACCTTGAATCAACCTTGGTTTCCATTACTGGTTTTAAACAACACTCTCTTCCAATAATTTACCTTGGCATTCCAATAACATCTTCAAGGTTAAGCTCAAAGGATTACAATAGTTTAATTGATAAAATTAACAACAGGATATCCTCAAGGAGTTCTATAAAGCTCTTCATTATTTGTAGAGGAGAGCTCATTGTTTCTATCTTAAATTCGATCAATGTCTATTGGGCAGCTCATATTACTTTTCCTATGAAAATTATCAAAAACATTGACAAGATCTTCAACAAATTTTTTATGGTTTGGATGTAAAGGAACTCCCAACAAGGTCAAAAGGAATTGGGGGGATATGAATACCTAAAAACAACATAATTTCCCTAAAAACTATGAATACTATCATCTTCAATAAAAGGCTATGGAGACTTATTTCTAATAAGCAGGCTCTCTGGTGTAAGTGGGTCCACAATTACTTCATAAAGAATAGAAATATCTAGAGTTTGAGTGTGAAAAGTTGTGATTCTACTAATATGAAAGCTATACTCAAAATGAGGGAAATATTCAAACATGATTTCATTTATCTCATTAAAAATGGTGAATCCACCAACTTTTAGCAAGATAACTAGCTATCTACAGGTCCTTTAGATAGAATGGATGATGCTTCAATCCTCAAACCACTGATCTAGTAGAAGGAAACATATGTAAAAGCTCTATTAAAGAAAGAGATAATCAGATAAGCACAAATCCCCAATTCATTAAAATATAAGATTGTCCAAGCACCTAATAACACTGATAATGATAGAATTATTTGGAAGCACATCTCTAATGGTATCTTTATTAATCAATATTGCAGGAAGGTGCTTCTTAACAATTGGGAACTCTCCTTCAGAGAAATATTTTTGGTTCATCAATCAATAAGAATGAACTTCCACTACCATATAACTTGTAATTAAGAATAAGTTACCAATTGTGGATCAAATAGTAAAGTTTTTGAACTTCACAAATTGGTCCATTCTCTGTAAAAAAGGTTAAGGAAAACACAAATCACTTATTCTTTCAGTGTAGTTCTATTGCTAAAATATGGAAAACTATGATGCATAGATTCTTTATCACTGATCCCCCAACTGGTAGCTTGAACAGTATAAAGACATGGTGTCCCATTATAAAAAAACCAAACAAAATTGTTACATGATGCTTTTACATTTCATTTTCTTATCTAATGACAGTGATTTAGGATGAAAGAAACAATCACATTTTTAAGAAAAGTGCCTCTCTAAGGAGCAATTCTTTAACCAACTAATGTATCTTACTAGAAGTCACGTTAGCATTCACAAGCATAAATTTCAGGACATGCAATATCTCAACATTAATTGGAATGTATAAACCTTCTTCCATTAAGTATAACAGTTCGAAATCCTCTCTAGAAGACTTATAGTCACATTATCCTTTACAAGCTACTTTTTACTTGTACACCTTGATTGCCTTTTATGACTTAATTTAATTCATCTTTCCTCAGAAACAAAAAACTTAATAAATCTTGTTTCTCAGCATTCATAAAATCAAAATTTGCATATTAATTACTTACTCAAGTTATGCATCTAATGTATAACAACAAATTTCAATTTCAGTAATGCATAAAGCCTATGTCATCAACTCCAAAGCTACTAATGACAATCTAAACACAACCTTAAAAAACACCCTAAAACTAAAACAAACAATATAAAAAGATTATGAAACTTTTTAAAATTTTCAGTGCAGTTGTAAATAATTCACCCCCACACTTAGAGGAATATTGTCCTCAACATTCTATATGAAAAATAAAGAAGGAAAAAGAATAAAAAATTATTAAACGCTTGGACTATTGCAATGGTCTTTCTCATCATATTAGAATTAACTATGCTCATCTTTTACATAAATCTAATTAAAATAATAGAGCTCATAATTAAAAAATAAAATTACATTTAATTTTCAATAGTCATAACTCATCTATAAATAAAATAGAAGTACATATAAAATTTAATAAAAATAAAAATAACCTAAACATTAGACTTGAAATTCCTTCATAAGCTTGGTTTAAAGTCAACGAGCTTGACTCGATTTGATCAGGCTCGAACTGGGCTCGAACGTGAGCATTTTATCCCCAATCTAATCAAAGTGCAAATGATTCATTCATACCATTATCAAGACAACATCATTTTGTTAATGGTAAAATGATATCGTTTTATGATATAGAGCTAAATTAGTATGTCGATGTTGAAAAGACATTATTTTACTTTACAGTTGATAGTCTTAAATACTCCTCTCTTCTTCATATCCTTCTTGTTGATACTTTTTCCATGTCTACTTAGTCCTTACCTCCTTATCCCTCACCTGTAATCTCTCTAGACAGTTTTCTCACCTAAATTAGCCTTACCTCTCTAATTACTCTCCTCGCTTAAGTTGCTTATCTAATGAGATCTTGTCTTAAGTTAATGTGAACTTAGAGTTATTATTCTCTATGTGTATATCTTTATGTCTTTTTACACCTTAGTTCTTTAAATTTTACAATGTCATGTTTCACTTTGTATTCTAAGTTTTATGTTAATTTCTTTTTTAGTAAATGTGATTAGTTATATGGTAGAGAATTGATGGTTAATGTAGTGAAGTGCTAAACTTGGATTAGTTTTGGGATGTTTAAGTGTTGTATAGTTACTACTTGATAAATGAACCTAAGAGTGAAAGTAGGAGTGGAATTAAGAATAAGCTTTTGGTCAAATAGTGTTCTTTGCCTAAAACAAAACTTAACAAGAAATTATGCATTTTTATTATTAAATCTCTTAGTCAAATGGTTTCTATATCGACATGTGAACACAATTGGAGCATTTTTGAACTTATTCATATAAAGAAACAACTTCATTTGGAACGTTAATGACTAATGATCTTATTTACATTATTTATAATAAGAGGATGAAGAATGTATTTTTTATTGATTCAATTTTATTTTTCAATGATTATATTTTTATTATTAATTATATAATTTTTTGTTATACATTCAAAACACATAGTAAGAAGACAATATATGATCTAACTGATATTGATTGTATTGACTATATTAATTTTTGGATCAATGAAGAATTATTGCTTAATTTTGATTATAGTGAACTTAAAATGTGTTTGTTATAATAAATAAATCATAGTTAATTAATATCTCATTTTGTACATATTAAAAACTTAAAAGTATAATGTATTACAATGAAAAAATAATTATATATATTACTTATTTGTAATTGATTTGAATATAGTATAAATGTCATTTATGAGTTTTTAAATAGTGTAGAAGAATATAAAACTCTTGACAAAAATAAAGCACAGCCTTTTCTAAAAATATAATTTTAATTATTACTGTTATTTTAGTTTTTATACTAAATTCACATTTAGTTTGAATTATTAAAATTACTAGTAATTAATTATACATTTAATAAAAATTAATATCTTTTTTAAGATTATAATTTTTATTTTTATTTATCCGAGAATCCATCGAGAGAAGAGCATCCCAATGGCGAGCCCAACCGAAGTTTGTCATCTCAGACTAGGTTACTTTCTGTCCTTGCCTCTTCTTATCTGCGATATCCAATTTGTAGATCCAAATTTCACACAGAGAAAAGGAAATGGAAAAGGAAAATCAATCTGACATATCAGCAGCACAGGCAGTTCTTTTGGGGGCGCTAGCTCCTGGTGTTAACGTTAGTGATACAACACTAGTACTTAAACCTTTCCCTCAAATTTTTTTTCAACCTTGTTTCGATTCAAATTTCCCTGGTATTGTACCGCTGTACTGTGCATATGCGAAAGTTTAATCTCTTTGTTGTTCTATTACAGGGTCCAACATGGAATACACTAAAATCTGCGTTTCTATTACTGGGTCTGTGTCTTGCTGTCATGTTTGGGTTGGCCTTCACTTCAAGCGACTCTTCTTTGATACTCCATGTTGGATTTCTTGTTTTAATCGCTGCTACCCTCTTCTTACTTCTTAGCTGGTATATTGTTTTATTTTTCAACTGAAATTCCTTTATTTTCATTATCCTGATTCGAAATCATATGGGTTTTGGTTGGTTGGGTTTTCACTTTAGATGTAATGGTTAGTCTGAAATTGTAGATTGAAATGTGCTATATTGGTTTCAACGTTTCTCTTCCGATTATTTAGTATACTGAATATAACATATCATTAATCTTCTTGTGCTGCTAAAGGGAAACATTGCAAGGACCTTCGGACGTAATCTTTCTTTTGATATAAAATGTGGACACATGTAAATGGATCTATATCTATGTGCATAGGACACCTAGCCGTGTAATAGATTCTCATTCGGGAACAATTGTCGCAGAAGGATAATTTTGGATCCGTGCTTAAACAGTATTGCAATTCACTGCATTTGCATCATTATATCAAAATGATGTTTTTCTTCACAGTTGTCCCAACTTATAGGACTGCAAATTGTCTCTGTTGCTTCTTCTTACATCTAATTAAGTTAGAGTTCTTTGGGGTCCGGCACCACTTTTTAATTTGATATTATATTTTGTGGTTATATGGTATTGAACTTTTTTGTCTATTGTAAAAGGATGCTTACCAGAAAACTGTATCGTGGCTGTAGATATTATGCTATCTTGTCCCCTCGGGTAAAGCCTTTTAGGTTGACAAGGTATCCTGTGAGTAACCTTAAGTTTTGAGTTGGTATCTTACTCCAGATAGTTCATTGACAAGACTGGCTAGAAATGGAATCCTTTATGATTATGTAGGGATCACTAATTATATAGGGATGAAATTGGTTATGTATGCTTCTCATTGGTTTGTGTACCAACTGTGATCTAAATTGAGGGTTTGATGTGAAGCATTGACATGTGGTGTATTTATAAAGATACTCTCGCAAGTCAAATGCTGGTTCTGTATCCTGAAGTTCTAAGCTTGTCTTGTACATGCCATTTTGGGAACATCGTGTATGAACTCATTAAGATGCTTTAATAATGTATCATATTTCTTCCATGTAAAAAGATTCTCTGGCTTCTGAACAACTGCTGGGAATAGGTACTTTTAAAATCACATGAGTTTCTCAATCTTCATCAGTTTCCTTAGACATTGTAATGATGTAATTGCTTGGAGTAAGCACCGTTCACTTATCTGATTTTCATCTCGGGAAATTATATACACCAGGAGCACCACAGCAACATTTCAGTTGGTGTTCCCATCCAATTAAATAATGCCACGTGGTTCATTATGCCTAAATTATTTAAAAGAAGGTTCAATTTAGTGATGAAATTCCAACTATAACTTTTTATTTGTGGGTTCTTTTGTCCTGTTTAAGTTAGACGAGTACCACTGTCATCATGTTCATGTGCTGCCTCCGGCGGACCTAATACTCCTTGTTTGAGGTTCAATTGTTGAGTTCCAAATATGGGTTTTCACATGCATGATCCAATTAGTATGCAAGAAATTTGCCTATATTCCTTGTTTCTGCTTCTGAGGCTTTATTGAACGTTAGGCATGTTCATATATTGTGCTACAGAACTTTGATCCGTTTAAACTTTATGGTTTATAAGTATAGCTATTGAATTTTCCTGCAGGTTTCTGTCTCAGACTGGTTTTGTTTCTATTGAGCATCAAATGCGAGAAATGGACCTAGTGCCAAATGATCGAAGCAGATAACGAAAGAGAAAAATTCTTAATCTTCCAATTGCATTGAAATTGACGATCACGGATAAGGGGAAAGAGTTGAGAACTTAATGATAAGATAAATTATATCAAGAGACAGTTACATAATGCACCAAGGTTTTACAGAAGGGCATCAGAAAAAAGAGTTCAAGATGGGTCAGACAAGCCGTCATGACTTCTATTTGTTCTCCCGAGTGGGAATCTTGGTATGCATATTGCTTTACTCACTCTTTTCTTCCTTCTTGTGCTTGCTTTTCTTGGACTTGACAAGGCAGAAACACGAACAACAAGGAAACTGTAGTAAGAACTTCATTTCTTTCAGGTTCTTGTGATCAGTTGCTTGGAAAACCCAATGTATATATACCTTTCAAAGATGCCATTCGTCTCTTTGAAAGTTTGGATGCCATTCGTTTTCCCACATGTGAAAAGATGCCAAACTTATCCATTTTGTTGTGTTTTCCTATGGAGTCCTTTTGCTTATAGTGGAGGAGATGAATTAAACCACAGAAGGGTTGATTCTCAAATGCTTTCCTCCAAGAAAATACTTTCTAGGCTCATAAGCAAAGGCATGCACAGGGATTACATTCCAACAAATATTTTGTTGTTTAATCTGCGGTTCCTTCCAATCTCGTGAGATCAGAACTTAGTTCCCTGAAATAGTTGAGAATATATACTTTCTGCCGATACCAGCCACCCACCAGGTTGTGCCCAGTATATACGCTTCAAATCAGCTGTGTCGATTCCCGTTTCCCCTGTGCCCTCATGTTCTCAGCTACATCCAACCATACAATAACTGAGAGAGAGAAAAATCAGACGGGTTGGATGATGTTGGAACAGGGTGAAGGGAAAACAGGCACAGGTGAGTCGAAGCCCAGAGACTTAACAGCAATGATCATGCTCCTTTCGTCCTATTTGATTCCTATTTTTGCGTGTTGGATCCTGATTGGTATATTAGGAATTTATAAATATTTCTTCCTTTTTATCTTTGCACTTGTAAATGACTCTACCCAAAAGTGGAGACGTAAATGTGCCAATACTGCTCGGGCTAAAAAAACCGTGTCCAATATTTAGTGCTCATGATGGCCTCGACTGCAAGAATTTAGCCATCACTAGCCATAACTATACAGCTGATATTCTAACTATGTTTAAAATTATGATAAATTATATTTTAAATTTTACTTGATTTTATAACTTAATTAGAATTATCAAAAATATTGATCAAATATTTAAGGTTTCGTAAAAATAATCTATGATTGTCTCTTTTGTTAACATTGTTGACGCAGATTGTTATGTATATAGGTCACCTTTCATATTAGTATAAACGTAATATTGCAATTAATTTTTAAAAAATTAAAATAAAATTATATATATTTAAAGTTTTGGCTATCTTGAAAGTCTTTTTTTGGTTCTTTGACACGATAGTGCTTAGAGGGAGAAACCGTCTCTTCTTTGGGTGTCGGATGATTGTGATTTTTCTAGCCCTCTTCTTATGTACATAAATTAGATGCTTTCTTTGTGTGGAGAAAATAAGTAATTTATTCATTCAAAAAGGTGAAAAAAAACGAAGAGAAGAGAAATTCATCCCTATCAATTAGAGTATAACATAACATCAAACTACATATTAAGATAACACTTGTGATGCATTGTTAATATTAAGAGAAACAATTAATTAAGAAGAGATGAGTGTCTCAATCTTCAGTCTAAACTTGAGATAAAACTTCATTAAGGTGAATTTATTGAATTGTTTAGATTTTTCGAATAATTTGGTATTTTTCATCATCTAAACATAATGAACTAGCATAGTAAAACCAACCCTAAACACCTTGCAATCTTTCTTACTTTTTTATTTCAAACCCATAATTTAAGATAGACATTCCAACTAGTTGAGGCTTCTATCATGCAGATTAAACAAGATGAGAAATTTTCTCCATAGCTGACTTACGTAACAACACTTAGAAAAGATGTGATCAAGTGATTTTACTTCATAGATACATAAAAGACAATTCTTATCTAGAATCTAAAATTTAATGCTATCTTTGGTACCCAACTTTTGAATAGTTGCTAACTAAAGAATGAAAGAATGAGTTTTAGTGATGCCATAACCCAAATCTATTTATAACAGGGAAACCTGATGAGTGGAGCAAGAAGCAACTTTTTACAAGAAAGAGCATTAAATTTGTGTGAGTTATGTAACTCCCATCTTACATCATCCTGTAGCCTCTGATCTAGTAAATAATCCAGCATATTATTTGCAATTGAGCTAATTCCCCTATCTGTGTGATATGGCTAATGCCAGATGTTATTTTGAATAAGTTCTTGCATAATAGTATTTTCAGGAATCAACCTTCTAAGAGTAATTAAATATTGTATATAGCATAAAGGCCTAAGAGAATGCCAATTGTCAAACCAAAATTTAGTACATCTTCCATCTTTAATCTAGTGCTTGATATGAGAAAGCAAGACTAACTTGGTACATAAGATTTGTTGAAAAGTGTAGGAATGAGTACTTTTCTAAGAAATGGACTAAATGCTTCTTTGTTTGACATGAAACATATACACCCGTTTTAGGCTTTCCTTATCATGACATATTCTCCATAACCTTTTAACTAACAGTACTTGGTTCATTCTACTAGTAGAGTTAATACCCAACCGTCTATTTTCTTTAGAAAGACAAATGACACTCCACTTAACTTTGAAGATCTTCTTGTCATTTGTGTTTAGCCCATGCTATATGAATTCTCTTATGCTTCTATCAATCTTCTTCAGGGCTCCTTTAGGAATAGCTAAGTGAGACAACCAATGGATGTGTAGATTATTGAGAATTGAAATAGCTAGTTAGAGTTTATTTTTATGAGACAAGAACCTTTTGATCTAAGTAGAAATTCTTTTTTGTACTTTATCCATGAGAAATCTACAGTTAGCTTCCTTAAGCTTCTATGTGGAGATAGGAATTCCCAAGTAAATAAATGGTAACTGGTGAATGGATAGTCCTGCTTCAATAATCACCCTTGAGGAGTCAGCAGGACTTAATTTAGACAAATAAACAGAGCTTTTCTGAGGATTTAATCTCAGTTCAGAAAATTCTTGGAATCTATGTAAAGATGATAAAATAACCCCAATTGACTAAGTTTCATTAACACATAACATCAGTAAATCATCAGCAAAAGCAAGTTGTGTAATATTGAGCTCCCTACACTAATAATGATATCTGAAGACTGATCTTTCATCAATACACATGTGTGTCATTCGTTAAAGAACTTCCATAGTGATATAGAGAAAGTGGGTCACCCTACCTTATGCCCCTGATTGCTTGGTAAAGATGTGTAAGTTCCCTATTCATTAATACTGAAAATGATACTATTAATATGCAAGCACGAACCCAATTAACAAACGTACTAGGGTAACCAAAAGCATGAAGAGAATTAATAATAAGCCCCACTCCACAGTATCATAAGTTTTAGCGAAGTTTATCTTGAGAGCACAACTTCAAACGTGCTTTTCATTTGTTTATAGTCTCTAAATAGCTCTTGAGCAAGCAATATGTTGTCTCTCATACATTTACTTAGAACAAATGCACCTTGACTAGGATTAATAATACCAAGCAGAGTAATCTTTAATTTGTTAGCAAGAATCTTAGAGATAATCTTGTATAACATAGTAGAATAGGCAATAGGTTTGTAGTTATTCAGCATCTTAGGATTAGAAACTTTAGGTACTAAAATAAGAAATCTTTTATTAACTTCTTTGAGTAATCTGCCACTACTAAAGAATTCCTGAGTTGCTTTGACCACTGAAACATACAACATATTCCATTTCTCTTAAAAAATATAGTATTAGAACCATCCGACTCAAGAGACTTATCTGGATGAAAAGAGAACAAGATTTCTTTTATCTCATCACTAGTGACTTCCTTAATTAGAGCAACTACTTTATAGGATTGATTGAACCTATCATTTTACTAATCAGACTACTAGGGATACTTGTATTAGGTGTAGAGATTCCATCTATAACATAAAAATGACTTCTAGACATCCTTTTCAACTCATCTTGATTATTTAAGTTGAAACCATCTTCATTATCATGAAAAACAATCTTGTTTCTATTTGTTCTACCCTAAAGAACATTGAAAAAATATTTGGTATTGTTGTCCCTGTGTTGCATCCACAAAATTCTCGACTTCTATTTCAATTGCTCCCTGTATTCTTCAACAGAATGTAAATAACTATTCAGGTCTTATTTCTATTTAATCAAGAGAGTGGGATTTATAGGATTCATAGTCAATTACTTTTGAGTCAAAGATAAGTTATCGAGGGCCTACACTTTACTGAATTTCAAAAGGTCTGAGTTGTACTTAAGGAGCTTATAGATGAGAACATGGAGGACAAGCCTTTTATGTTCGACCCCTCGAATTTAAGGTACATATAAAGGTCATTGTTTGATGCATCCGACGAGCATCATTTATTGTCTCTTAATTCTCCTTAGACTTCTTTAAACCATAAAAGATCAAAGAGGCTATAACAACAAATACTATTCTTGACTTTAATATTATCACTAGCATTAATATTGGCATTTTACCTAAAGATTTTGTTAATATTAATTAAGTTTGCAATGTTCAAGATGTGATTGAATCTCATGTTGAACATTGCATTTATTTCTAATGGATGAAACTCACACTTAAATGAGAAAATTTTTTCTTGCATTTATTTCTATTTAATAAAATTTCTGAAATTGATAGTTGATTTGTATCATTTGCAAATCTATTTCATGAGATACTAGACGAAGATATTAAGAAGTTGGTAAGATTTCGTTCCGCTACAAGAATTACTTTCACACATTTAAATGGATGTTGTGTTTTTAACATTCTTTCTTTCTCAGGTCCTAGAGCGAATCAAGCTAAGAGCTGCTGGAAGGCTTATAATAGAGCATCCTCTAATATTGCCTTGTGTTAAGTAAGTGGTTAGTAAAATTATAATATTGGGAAACTTCTTAACCATGATGTTCTCCGAGAGAATCCATTGCCTTATGAAGGCAATGGATTCATAAGGCAATATTATCATCCTTAAATTATTTACGTCTCGGTTGCTAAATAAAGTAAGGAGCTCATAGGTAATCACATGGTAACAGGAAGAGGTGATCTTGGAGCAAAAAGGTTGAATCCCCAACCCAAAGGGCCCCCCACACCCCGGCCCGATGAAGCAACTGGGAGGATGTAAATCAGGTACTCAGCGGTCCGCTAAGGGGGGAGGTGAACAACCCATGGCCTACAAGGAGCCCACCCTCAAAGCCCACAAGGAGCTCAAGTTAGGATGTAGATTAAATGCTTATGAAATGTTATGATTCTTTTTAAATATGTTGAATTGTTTGAATTTAAATTGAATTTTGATGAAAATGATAAGGTCTAATTTTTAAAACATGTTAGAAACGTTAGAGTTTGGATTGAATTAAGATAAGAAACATCCAGCCGTTGTCCAACTGCAGTAACCATGAAGAAAACACAAACACAGCCGTTGTCCAAAATCTTAACATTCACAAGGTCTTAGTAACACGAAAATAAAATCTATAAGTAAAAAACGTAGAAAAAGAAAACTTCAAGCTCCAGCCAAGCTACAATCTTTCCTTATCTCTCCATGTTCTCTTCCTCTTTTTACACCTATTGAACCCATTTTTTCCATTGCCATAGAAAATGCTTGGAAAAACTTCTGCTTATCCTTGGCGAGTTGTTGGACAAAGGGCTTAGTCCTAGGGTCAGTAAAAAGACCTTGGTCCGAGGTCAGCAGCCCTAAATTGGCCTGTAAATTTCCAAAATAAGCATGATCAAACAAGAAAGGAGTAGTCATATCAAATGGTACAACAATATCCGCATTTCCACCAAATGGTGGGCATGACATCTTTAGAGCCTTGAGCAGCTTTGGGTTCAAGGCAGGGTCAGGCTGTTTAGTGCCGTGATAATTATAAAGTCTATCAACAAAATGCTTGCAATGGGCGAAGCCTATTGTATGTGCACCGGAGAGCACGACTAGGTCCTCCAGAGTTAACCCTTTGGAATTGAAGAGTTTCAGTAGCTGATCAACTGTGGAATTTGCATGAGGAAGATTGGAAGCCACCATTGATGCCATTGATATTTTGCCATCCCACCTGCCTTTCTTCACTTGGTAATATGGACCACCTGCCTATGCTTAAATGAGTAGATGTTGAGTAAAATCAGCTAACGTGAAACAATAATCTTGATTCACAGTAACACTTCTTAGGACACTTCTAGCTGTGCTCCAACTTAGAATAGAAAGGAACCAAAAACCTCAACTTTTGATGGGGAGATTGGAACGCATGAACTGTTACATCCAGTGGTACGTCTTGATGCATTTTGGCATGTATGTTTCTCAGCTATAGAATGGTATATTGGACAAGAGATGAAATTGCAGGATTTAGGGATTTTGCATCTTATAAGTACACAATAATCTTTCCATTGATGCATGTCACTCATAAGTGAAAAGACTCGATTTTCTGCTCATCTCTAAGAAGACCATTCATGTATTGTACTTGGCAATTAAGTGTAAGATGAGAAATGACTTCATTTCAATTAGGATCTGTTATATCCTAAATCAAGAGTTATGGACATATGAAAGAAAACTTGTGGCTTCTAGCCATGAGTGCATATTAGCTCATGCCAAGTGGCTAGAAGCCGAAAAATTGTCTCTCATTGTCCTGTTCCTTTCCTTCTCTGATTGGTGGTCTACTCTTACTATTACTCGACTTTTCCCTTGAAAGGAACGAAAGAAAATATTTTTCCAGGTTCAACTATAATCTGAACGGCGAATTGTGGTCTGTGAACTTGCAATCATCCAAGAAACGTTAAATAGAAAAGGGGAGGATGCAGGCTGTACATGATTAGGAAGTGATAAATGTAGCCATATAGAGAAGCGTATGCCAGGAAAAGATAATTGAAACACATACCAAGTGCACAAAATCTCTTGCTGCAACTGCAAGTATATCTGCACAGGACACAACACCAGGGCACTTGCTCTCCACCAATGCCTTAGCCTTGCTTATAACCTTAAATCCCTCAACTCTCATGTCCTTGT
>JAOTIZ010000002.1:32611184-32623760 GCA_027123425.1 Erythroxylum panamense | reverse complement strand
AACTGTAACTGAAGAAGATAAAGTTACATGTAAATACACTTGCTTTCCAGGGCACTATATTTACATAACTCCAACAAATGGGTCAAGCAACCTAAATATTTTGTCGTCAAATTAAGCCTAGCTTGAAGATTGATTAGGCTTAGGCTATTTGGCCCAAGCCTTAGCTTAAGGTCAATTAGGCTTTAAGTGACTTGAGTTTAAACCTAGGGATGTCAATAGCCCAGCTAGACCCAAATTTATGTATTTTTTAAAAAAATTAAAAATGACATCATTTTTTATGATTCGATAGGGCGATGGGCCTAGTCAGGCCGAGCTTGGCCTATGGTCATGTCAACCTAGGCCAAAATAGAGTCAGGTTAGGCGGGCTAGGCCAAAATTGACATTCCTCTTTAAAGCTACTAGAAGAAACATTAGTTTAGAGGGTCTCATGTATCAACTCCCTAAGGTTTAGTTACTAAACTTTTGGGAAAGTTATAAGAAATAGGAGAAGATTATGAGAATTTTCTAGTTACGAACAAATACTCAAAGCCATTGCATAATGGATTGACTATACCTACCATATGCATTTAAAATTTAAGAATACATTTTGTCAAAAAGTAACATCAATTTAATATTTTTTTCTTTACATAAACTACACGTCTCTACCTAATTCCCCAGTTCTCGTTTTACCTAGAAATATCACACATCTCCATCAAATCCTAACTAAGAGGAGAATAAAGTGATCTAGGAGACTAACTAAAGAGGCACAAAATAGTCATATAAAAGGGCTAAATCATGGATTTAGAGAATATGTAAATAGAATATTAAATAATTTTTAGTTTCATAATTATGCATTTGCAAAGTTAAAAGAAGTAAAAGTCTTATACTTGAGAAATAAAGAACAATATAGAGTTAGAAGAAAAGATATAGACTATGAACAAAAATAATGATGGTTAAGCTTTAAACTAGGTCAGGCTTAAGATGTGTACTTTTGAGCCTAAACTAAATCCTATATTTTTTTTAAAAATCTTGAGCCTAACTTAAAGCTAGTTAACTTAAGCTAATCTTATTGACTTTAGAATAGATCATGCTCTTTTTATTATCCCTACATTTTGGTCTATCTCCTCAAAAGATTGCACCATTTTAAATCCCTCATACCCCACTTGGATAGATTATATTTCAAGTCATTATCCTCTCTAGGGACCAACTATATGTTTGTAATCATGATGTGGCTCATTTGGAGATATTTCATATTGTACTCCTAAATGTTCTCCTCTTTGGCTTGAAAGGTTCTAATGATCTATTTCACCAATAATTAAGAGTCCAATAATAGCAATAATTCCCTCAACTGTGAAATTGAGGCCAACCTTATTTCACATATAACATTTTATACTCCAACTTATTGTTTAAGTCTTTAAAGTTTCTTTTGTGTATATTTGATTTCTAAATCAAATGGTCATTTGAACATAACTCTTACCCCCAATTCCTTCTCTAACATTAGACCCATTAGTGAATGTAACCTATGCCGCTGTTGGCTCTATTTCTTTTGCTTATTCCACTAGCTAACCTATAAATTCCATTAAGAAGTTAGAGATCACTTGCGACTTCAATGACATCCTTGGTATATATAGAAGTTTTGTAAACCATTGGACCAATCATCTAGAGGAATAAAGTTTATATAATATTTTTTATAAGGGCAAGTTTGTAACCATCTAGGTAACATAAGAATATAAATAAAGTTTAATGTTGCTAGATTAGACTACTAGCTTTAAGAACACCTTTTCTAACTTTGTATATCTTTATTCAAACTAATATAGTAGATCAGCTTCGATTAGATTTTTTCTTCCCTCACTATGATTGAACTAACAACTCACCATGATCAAACTAACAACTAAGTAAAGAAGGTCAACGTGTGGATAGTAATGCTGGTTATAACAAATAAGACATCGATTGCTCAAAGAGCAATGGACACTCTAAATCCCAACTGAAGTTCATTTCTTACCTATGAACTAAAAGAAAGATAAGTATTGTTTTGCTAATTTGGATAAGAATAAACTCACTAATTTTCCCATTAGCCTCTAGACATCTTTAATAGAGAATGACAGTTATATGGTTTGTATTACGTCTATCCTCTATCATGAATCCTGAGAACTTCTTGTCAATACCTTAAACAAATACTTGTGACGTTTAACCTCCATCATAAGTTTTCTAAACAGCCCCAAACAATCTTTAAGTATGTAGCATGACTCCTCTACTTCTAGTTTTAACGATTATGTCATCAGTTTTTCCCTCTACTCTTATGCCTATAAGGGCCTTAACACCATATTGACTAACCTATAACAAATTTCCCTTACACTCTTCAACCTGAAATATGTCACTTGATAAACATAAGTTCCATTATAAGTGAAAAAAAGTCTTCATTACAACTAAACCATATATAGGATTTTTTTTCTAACAAAAATATGAATTTATGAAACTCAGGATTTCATGGCCTATCACTGTGTCTACTATCTGGTTAATTTTAGGCAAAGGATAGTTATCTTTTAGGTAAATTTCATTTTGGTTTATAAAGTCTATACACAAATGTAATCATATATAAAGTTATCCATTAATGATTTTTCATTTCCTCCTCAACCACCATTTGTCTCTCTAAGATAAAAGCTTGTTTCCTTTTCCTAATAAGCCTATAATTAAGATCAACCTTTAACTTATACACTACTACCTCATGATCAATTACTCTTATGTCTTTATGTTGCCAAATAAAATTGCTACAATAGAAAGAACATCTATAAAGGTTATCACATTCACCTTAACAAAATCTCTTGCCTGCTCTCCCTTTTTCTCTTTCTTAAAATCTCATAAAGTTATTTAATAAATATTAAAAATTGATTATCTTTTAAGGATGTTAGATAATATTGCTTAGCCATATTTAGGTCCTTGTATATTTTGGCTATACTACTATCAGTAAGAAATTTTACCAATAATTAATAGGGATAGTACAATCCTAAAGAAAGAAAAAGCAAGGATCTTCTTATAATGATGTTACAAGCCATATGTCTATCAACCATAAGGAATTTTGCATACCATATGGCCTTTCTAGGCTGAGCCTTTAACTTCAACCATAGTGTGATCTTTCCTATTGCGTTAAAAACAAATACAATGGTGTTGAGATAAGTCTAGTTTTGATCTTAATGAATTCCAAATTCCTAAATATTTCTTAAAACAAGATGTCAATGAAGCTACCAATGTCGATCAAGATCCTCCTCACCTTATAGTAAATTACAAAACTATCACATCATCGTTAGGATTAGTAAACTTATGATATTCTTCCTAAAAGGTAAATTTCTAAGATTATATTTTTCTCTTTGATTCACTACTTAGTAAATTTTTTTTGGTTTGTAAATATAATTCTTCAAATGGGTTTTACTCTTCCTCAAAATTTTCTTGCTATAGTGTTAATAACTCTAGCCCTAGCTAATATTCATATAGATCTGTTATCACATTCCATTGAATGGGATTGATCACATCATTTTCAATCATCTCTAAAAAACTTAAAATATTAGCAAATATTGCTCCAATTACCCCTTTTTCAATAAGGAGTTTATGAACTTTCATAAATCTCGTTATTCATTTATCTCATGCCTAAAATCTTAGTATAAACAAATAAAAAAACTTATCCAAATGTCTATATTTAAGCTTGCTCATTAACACTTTTGAAGGATTCATGAGGTCTTTTCTTTTAGCATAGTTGAGGATATATTTTATAGACACATTTAATTATAGAAAGGAAGTACCTATAAAATTATGAGCTCTCTTTCCCTTTTTAGTGTATTCCTTTTCCTGGACTCTCTCCTGATGAATTGTCCCATATTTTTCTCTCTATCTCCTTTTTTCCTTTGGAATGATGGCTTAATCTTAGGTAATCCTTTGCTTTCTATAAGTTGACAAAGCATTGTGACCACTCCTATGTGTACCTTAGAGTTTATAACTTACCTATCAAAAGGGATCTTCACTCAATATGGAAAAGCTTAGGCTTGATAATTGAGAAACTTCTATATTGAACACCTTGATACACTATATGAGGCTTTCTCCCTGTGTTTTCATCACATTAAAAAGGGTAGAGGAGTTCTTGGAACTTATCTTACTACTATCAAGGTAAGCCTCAAATATATATTTGAGCTACTCAAAGCTCTATATTCACCTATTTAGAATGGTATGAATCCTTTACAATTCTCACTAAATTAAAAAAAAGGCTTTACATATTATGGCATCTGAAGTTCCTTATAAGTATATTGTTTCTTTATACCAAATAGGATGATTAGTGGGATATATTATACTATTATATGACTGGAAATTAATTAGTTTAAATTTTAATAGGGGTTGGCTTGTTCATGATCTTTTAAGTCAAAAGGATTCTTTAAATCTAATTAGGTCTTACCTTGTGAAACTTTAAAAGGATCAGTGGTGCCTTTGCATTCCTCCATTGAAGAACCAATAAGGGTAAAGTTTTTCTTATGTTTATAGTTCTTTAGACTCTTGATGCTATTATTATCTACTCAGTTAGCCTTAGGAGAATTTAATGTTAACGATTTCTTAGGTTGGATGATATTGTCAGTCTTTTTATTGATCTAGGAGTTTCTTATTACTAATGTAACATATTCATAAGTTCTTTGACTTGCTTTTACAAATTAAAGAACATAACTCACATTGTTCCTTCGAATTAGTTATGCTTACCTTCCTATTAGGGCATTCTTGTTGTCGTTGATCTTTTTATAGTGAAAATTTTAAAAATCCTCATCTTTGACCCTAGATTCTTAATTAAATTTCAATAAATAGTGATGGAAGTTAACTAGACTAAATAGGAGAATCATTGTATATAAAATCAAATTATTACAAGGGTTAGAATTGGTGAAGATTTAAAGCTAAAACATTTATCTATTTGTTTTTTAAAGGTAAAGTAAAATTGTATTAGTGTGTCTCCTGAAAGAGTTGTCAACTAATAATATATAGGCAACCAAATCATAAGAAGATCACAACAACTAACATTTCATTAATTACTTAATAATTACATCAACAACTTGAGTTTGTATTGTTTAATTCAAGCATATGAGTCTTATTGTATTCTATGCATCCAATGTACTAGTTAAATCTATTGCTTGGTGCTTAGGTTTGTTGGCCTTATTATTGCTTAATTTTCCCTCCTCGCTAGCTTTACCTTATCACTAATAGCTTCTAAAATCTTTATCTGTAACTTTTAAGGTTTTGTTTGATTCCCAAATCTAAGCCCCATTATGTGGCCATGTTTCTTATTATCTTATTCCCATTGAGGTTAATTATAATGCTTTCCATTATCTTTGCAAATGTGCTCAAGCAGAATGTATTAATATTCATTTATTTATACTTAAACATCCTTTGATTTCTTTCTCTCCACACTTTATAGACACAAATGCATAAGGATAGCTTAGAGATAATGTGATTATAAGATGGTAAGGAAGCTCTATTGGAAGCCCAAATGGCTTTCCTCTCTTAACTCTCTTATCTATAATGAAGATTACAAGCAAACAGTATCATTTTCAATATCTATCTAAAATAAAGGCATTGGAACAATAAATGTTCTCAAGGTTCTTTTTCATTATTGGATATGATGCATAGAGGATTGATATTTGAATTTCCCTTTAATCTATCAAGTATGTTTAACTTGTTCTTAATGTTAAACCATATGATAAAGGCTAATTTAGGATGGTTTTCTTGAATCACACTAGATTGTGTTAATGCATCTTAAATAAGGGTTGCTTGAATATCTTATAACATTTTTTGTTAGTGAATTAACCTAAAGTGTGTCTAGTTTATATCACCTTATCCTCTATATTCTACATTAGATTATAGTTTGGGAGAGCTTCTTGCAGACAGTTGAATCCCTTAAACTTGACGTGCCATTCATTGCCCCTTGCCAACTCTTTAGCTTTAGCTTTAGTATTTAAGATATATATATATATAAAGCAACTGTAGGTAGCCTTTGTCACTTCAATTATCAAACCATAACTAGATGTTCTCTCCGTTACCCATTTTGTGTTTAATTTCATAGCATATTACCTTCTTCAAGCTGAGTATTATATATATATTCTATAAGATGTTTGAGTTTGGCTTCAAATACCATAAAATTTAATCCCTTAGGTGATATGTATACATCCATTTCGTATAAAAAAATTTCTTATTAGTCAATAGCCTCCAAATTCTTATAGCTAATTGTATTTTGCTTATGGTCTAAAGCCTCCTCTTTTGATTTCCTTATTTCACTCTAGCTTAATTTAACACTTAAATTCTTTAGTGTGTCCCCATTTTATAGGAAATTTATCAGCACTCTTTCAATATATTTATCCATATTCTTAGGCAAAATCAATTGCAATATCCAATATTTATAAAAGTTTTTCAATATGGATTTGATCAACTACAGCCTTCCAACATATGATGAGCTTTTGTTAGACGATTAACAGATTCTCTCTTAATCATTTCGTAAAGAGTTTAGCAATCTTTATAAGTATGTTTATTAGTTGTTATGGGAATTCCAAAGTTTGTAAAGGGGTATTCGATTCTTAAACCTATCAATAAAGCTAAATCCTTATTGATAATGCTTGCATCAATTGACAATTTAAGGAAACTTGTATCAACATTTATGTAGATATCAGGTAGCTTAAGAAATTAGTTGATGGAGTTCAAGAGAGTGAGAAATAAAATAGGATCCACCTTGTAAAATGTTAAAAGATCATTGGTAAATGACATGTTAAGCATTTCTAACCTATTATAATATTTATGGAATTTGAAAAAAATATTTCTCTTAATGTTAAAAGTTTGAATCTTAACCAAACTTCCATACAAATTATGAAAAGTTAAGGTGAGAAGGGTCTCTTTGCCTAACCCTTTTTCCACCTTTAAATCAACTGTTTTCTCTTTATTGATAAGTGTTTTGAAAGACGAAGTTGTTAGACATTGTTTAATCTAGCTAACAAATTTTATTAAAAAGAAAATTACCTTGAGTGAATGCAGTAAGAAATCCTAATTAACCATGATAAAAACTTTCCTAAAGCATAATATTTAGTGTAGAACAATTATTTAAGCCTTTTTGTTTATATACTTTGAGTAATTCCTGAGCCATGAGTATATTATCACTAATGTTTTTGCCTCTGTATGCACTTTGTGAATTGCTTATGAAAGAGTCCAAAATTTCTTTCAGCCTTGATACCAATAATTTGGAGATGTTTTTATGGAGAATATTATAACAAGAAATTGACCTAAAGTCTTTTGAATAATTACGATTAGGCTATTTTGGAACACATCGTAAGTGAGTTTAGTTGATTTCCTTAAGCAAAGTGTTATAGATGAATAACTCCATAACTAACCTTAAAACTTGCTCCTTAGTCCATTGCTAAGATTCTTCAAAGTAATAAGCATTAAACCTATCTAGACTTGAGGCTTTATTAGGATTAAGGACTTTCAAAGCATTCTTTACATTAAAAGCTTATATTGGTCTCACAAGATAAATTGCTTAGTCAATTGAAGTAATAGTGGATAAAAAGGAATTGAGAATTTTCACAAAATATAAGCATTCATAGCTATACCCTAAAGTGTATTTCAAATATTTCAAAACCACTTCTTTAATTTTGTGAAGTAAGTGATTTGATGGTGTTCCTTCTTATTAATTTTGCCTTAATGAAGAATACAAAGCATCTATCTCTCTCTAGTAGCCATTACACCTTAGAATTTTTTCCTTAGGAATAAGTGGTGAGCTTCAAGATCATTTATATAATTATCTTGTACTTCCATTTCCTTCATTCTACTGGTGAAATTCCCAAGATCCTTGTAAAGGTTTCCTTGTGTAGAACTAAAGAACATTTTTTTTGCTTCTTTTATATCTAGGCACTTATTATTGAGGAGATTTTTATGTATTAACTTGAGTTTTCCTTTCACCAAACTCATCTTCTTCATACATTAGAATCCTTGTTGCTTTACTAAGAAGTTGAAGAATTTGAAAAGAGTGATTTAAGTTAGAATGCTCATTAGATTGTGGATTTCCACTAGTGAATGGTTAGATGTTAAGGGATTGTTGAAAATCAACGAACAATTTCTAATTGATTAATGTCGTATCCAAATTTTTTCTTAAAAACCACTTCCCTAGTTTATTAAACTAAGTAAAATGGTTCCCTTTATAATTAAGATTAGTTACCTCTAAATTCATTATACATGACCTAAACTTTACGTCCTTTAGATTTAAAAGCAAAAAGAGTGTAAATAAAATCTCTAATTATTAGCCAAAAAGTATCCTTTCTTATTGACAAATTAATTAGATCATATGGTAGATAGCTTCTTCAAAAGGATAAGTTAACTACGTACAAAAAAATGAAGTATATTTTACATATTCAGCTTCAAGATAGTATATACATATAGAGATTATTCATTGAAAGCATGATCGGTTACCTCCGTGATAACTAGATTATAAGTCACATCAATTCTTTTGCTATGGTGTGCTTCATAATTGGTGACAACTGCCCAATTATTTTAAATGAACTAGAGCTCCTTCCATTTGTTTTCTTTGATTTTTGTCTCCAAAAAACTAAAGATGAATCATTTTATTGTCTTTTTATAATTAAAAAAACTCAATTCTTATTGAGGTGATTAAAAGCCCTAATATTCCATGATAACACTAATATTAAAGAGGTTTTGGGGGAATTTTATTTTCCTTAGTTTTTTTCCTCCCTAATTTCCTTAAGATTTTTTCGAATTCATTTAGTATATTAGGATTGCTTCTTTTATTTCCAAAGGATTGGTTTCCTTTATTGGCCCCCAAGTCTCCTCTTTTTAACTCTCCTTTGGATCAGAGTAAGTCTTTTATTATATTAGTTATATATCCTTATTTAGTTTTTTTTGAAACGTTAATATGTGCGCTCAGCGCATATTATTCAAATCCAAAGATAAAAAGTCATACAGAAGACTTGGGGGGCATACCCCCCACTCGAAACTAGACATAGAATTAGTCGCCCTAGCAATCATATGGTCGACCTGATTCGCTGATCTCTTAACAAAAGCAGTAGAAATACACTGATGCTCTTGAAGAAGAGCTTGACAATCCTGGATAATCGTCGAAAAATAGGAAGAAAAAGTTTGTGTGGTGTTCAAAAATTTGATAACTATCTGACAATCTGTTTCCACAAAAATCGGATAAAAAGATAGTCCTTTGATCCAACTTAATGCTTCCCGAAAACATAACGCTTCACCCCATGATGGGATCCCTCCATCCTGGCACGAGTATTGACCGTCCAGCACAGTTTAGTTCATTACAGTCCCGAATCACCATTCCTAATCCATACAAGCCAGAGGATAAAATCGCCACATCAACATTGCATTTAAAGTGGTTCAGTGGTGGGGCTCTCCATTGAGGTCGAGTTTGTTGCTTGGTTGGGGATGTGGATTTACTTCTTTGTTGTGCAGTCTGCTAGTCGGAAAGGGTGGTTGAAGCTCTACGAAGAATGAAGGATGGGTGTTGTTTCGTTTTATGTCATACGACTTCATTTCGGTTAGTCCATAAACTCCATAAGATCATGAAAATTTGTTCCTATTGTGTCGTAGGAAAACTGGACAGAATCGATGCAGACTAAGAGTGCATTGTGGTCGTATGAGGCAACGTCCAGTTCACGAAATAAAGACACCAAATAGAAGTAGCAAAAGTACAACGTAACAAGAGATGAAGTTCGTCCTCTACTGCGTCACCGCATATGGGGCAGTTGTCGTCGATATCAATGTGTTTTTTCTTTAGATTGGTTCTGCATGGGAGAGCATTCCTTAAGGAACACCAGAGAAAAAACCAAACCTTACCTGGGATGTGCATTTGCCAGATGGTTCCCTATGGAAAGTCAGGTTCACGTAAGTCTAAAGCCACTTCTTCCATGCCGAGGCGATAGCCTTCTTTGACTTTATATTCCCCTTGAGTGTTTAAAGTCCACAACCAATCATCTGCACACCGTGAGAAGCTGAGTGGAATCTGGAGAATTTGGTCTGTGTCGCATTGGTGAAAGACCTGTCTGATCTTGGCTTCATTCCATCGATGGTCTGTAAGGAGCTCAGCCACATGCGTTAGCTGGTCGTTGGATGGTGTGTGTATGAATGGATCATCAGGGCCCATCAGCCATGGGTCCCTCCAGATGTGAATGTTTAGGCCATCACCTACCCTTCTTCGACAACCTTGACTGAGAAGTGATCTAGCCTGAAGGATGCTTCGCCAAATGTAACTGGGATTATTACCCAATGCTGCGGAAAAAAAAATCGGTCTTTAGGAAATATCGCGCTTTTAGGATGGTTGCTGCAATCGAGTGTGGATATTTTAGTATCCTCCAGCCTTGTTTCACCATAAGGGAAATATTGAATTGCCTCAGATCACGATATCCCAAACCTCCGAAAATCTTTGGTATGGCTAACCTCTGCCATTTTAACCCGCGTATACCTCCATTAGCTCTTCCTCCATTTTGTTAGAAAAAGCCATTCATAAATTTCTCCAGCTCTTGACAGGTATCTAATGGTAATAGAAACAAGGACATGAGATAATTAGGCATAACCTGTGCAACGGTCCTTAACAATATACCTTTTCTACCTTTCGAAAGTACTTTAGATTTCCATCCTTGTAACCTCCTTGTAAGCTTTTCTACCACACAATGAAAAATTTACCGTTTACCCCTTCCAACAACTGACGGCATACCTAAATAGTTTATATGTCCTGCAGTCTCCGCAACCTCCAATGTTTGACATATCACATTCTTCATATAAGGCAGAGTATTTGGAGAAAAAGAGATTCCTGATTTAAGAAAATTTACTTTTTGACCCGACGCATGCTCATAGATTTGTAGAATATTTTTCAAACGCCTCGCCTCCTCCTCTTTAGCCCTTGTAAAAAAGATAGCGTCATCTGCAAAAAATAGGTGTGACACTGGAGGAGCACCTCTTGCAACTACTGTCCCATGTATGTATCCTTGTTCCTGTAATTTATGTAGACTAGCCGACAGGCCCTCCGCACATATGATGAATAAATAAGGAGACAACGGGTCTCCTTGTCTCAAGCCACGATTAGAAATCAAAGGACCATATTCATCATTACCTCGAATAAAATTATAAGATACCGATGTGACTATCTTCATAACCTTCGAGACCCATTTTTCATCAAAACCCAGTTTCAACATGAGCTTCCTCAAATACTCTCATTCAACTCTGTCATAAGCTTTAATCATGTCCGTTTTTAAGGCGAGTGAACCCAGTTTTCCTTGAGTTTTTCGTTTAAGAGAATGAAAAAGCTCATAAGCCACAATAATGTTATCAATAATTAACCGATTTGGAATAAAAGCACTTTGCGTCTCTGAAATAATTGAAGGTAGAACCTGTTTTAATCGATTGGCTAGTACTTTGCAGATTATATGATCGGTGACGTTGCTTAATGATATAGGTCTCAAATAGGCAATTGTTTCTGGTGCTTTCTTCTTCGGGATAAGAATAATGTTTGTTTTTTTCAGCCCCGGCATAGGCGCATCTCCATTTAAACTGTCAAGGCAGGCTGTAGTAACTTCTGTCCCGACGATATCCCAATAAGTCTGGAAAAAGCCTGGGTTGAAACCATCTGGTCCCGGTGACTTATCAGGATGCATTGAGAATAATGCCCTCCGCACTTGCTCTTCAGTGTACGTGGCTAATAGTAATTGATTGTGGGAAGTGGTGACCTTACTATCAACATTGTCTATAATTGGACTGGCATCGCCACAGGAAGAAGTAAAGAGTTGTTGATAATATGTCAGTAACATAGTCGGTAAGTATGAGTCCCAGTCAATCCATTCGCCGTTGTTGTTTTTGAGTTGTGAAATGAAGTTTTCCTTGTGCTTATGAGAAGACATAAGATGAAAAAACTTTGAATTGGAATCCCCTTTTGCTAGCCAGTGCTGTTTGGATCTTTGTTTCCTATACATTTCTTGTTGTAAAAGAAGGTCACCATATTGCTTTTTCAGAATTCGTAAAAACTCCCTATTTAAACATGACTGTCGACGCACACTTGCCATCTGCTGTTTAACTTTCTTGATTTCACAGTGGAATTTGTGGGTCTTCGATGTTGCCCAAGCTTGCAAATCTAAAGAGCAAGAAAGAAGTTTGTGTTGGAGAGACCCTGTGGAGCCATTTGACCATCGCCTAAGTATTCTCTGTCTACATTCCTCCTCGATGGTCCACGCGTTTTCAAAGCGAAATCGACGTTGCACGTATCTGCGCCATTGAATGCCCAGAGATAGAAATATGGGTAGGTGATCAGAAGATTCAGCTTGTAAAACATACACCCGTGCCAACCTAAACAAGGAAGCCCAAGTAACTGTCCCAATCGCCCTGTCTAATCTTTCCCTGACAATTGCCGCTTCATGACGTCTATTTTCCCAAGTGAACAAAGGGCCTTCTGCCCCCAAGTCATAGAGTTGACAATCCATGAGCGTTTGACGAAAGCCCTCTGATTGAACCCAATTTGATCATATAAATTGGTTACACTTTCATAGCTGTTAATGTACTTTTTGACTCTTAATTCGT
>JAOTIZ010000002.1:32596520-32611084 GCA_027123425.1 Erythroxylum panamense | reverse complement strand
ATTTATTTCACTTAATTTCAAACTTAGCTCAATTTTCTACTAACACTTAATAAAAATCAAATTATACCTTAAATCATACTAGCAACCTAATTCATACTTAATAATATCATGAAAACAGGTTTGGGGTCCAACAATATAGGTAACCAAATCATAAGAAGATAACAACAACTGACATTTCATGAATTACTTAATAATTACATCAACAACTTGAGTTTGTATTATTGAATTCAAGCATATGAGTCTTATCTTGTTCTAGACATACAATGTACTACTTAAATCTATTGTTTGGTGCTTAAGTTATTTGGTCTTATTATTGCTTAATTTTTCCCTCCTTGCTAGCTTTACCTTATCACTGATAGCTTCTAAAATCTTTATTTGTAACTTTTAAGGTTCTATTTGATTCTTAAGCCCAAATGACTTTCCACTCTTATCTATAATGAAGATTGCAAGCAAATGGTATTACTTTCCATATCTATCTAAAATAAAGGGATTGGAAGAATAAATGTTATCAAGTTTCTTTTTCATTATTTCATAAGATGTATAGAGAATTGATATTTGAATTTCCCTTTAATCTATCATGTACGTTTAACTCGTTCTTAATGTTAAACCATATGATAAAGGCTAATTTAGGAGGGTTGTCTTGAATCACACTAGATTGTGTTAATGCATCTTAGATCATGGTTGCTTGAATATCTTATAACATGTTTTGTTAGTAAATTGACCTAAACTGGGTCTAGTTTATATCACCTTATCCTCCATATTCTACATTAGATTATAGTCTGGGAGAGCTTCTTGCAGAAAGTTGAATCCCCTATACTTGACGTGCCATTTATTGCCACTTTGTTAATTTTAAAAACTTACCATGCATAAATATTTCATCTTACTTCATTATATGAGACTTTTCATCTATTAAGAGGTATTGAAACTTTTGTTCTTAAAAGAAAAGCCTCTTGATCTTTAAAACATTCTTTTGAGAAACTTTTGAAAGTTTATAATTATAATTTATTAAATAAATCAAGTTTGAGCATTTGAATTTGCTAAAATAATGTTTTTATTGTGGAACTAATTTACCAATATAGGTTAAAGGTTAACTAATGTAAGTTAAATATATAACAAGTGAGTTTGTTGGCACATTGGTCTACCAATGTAGTGGTGTAGTCGACCATTGTTCCTTTACGAGACACATTGTTCGACCAATATGCCCTCGTAGTCGACAAATGACTAAATAGCTAGAGACATTGTACATTTAATGTACACTGGTCGACCATATTATGTGAGGTATTGTACAAAACAGGCCAAGTTGAATGCCTTGCTAGTTAAAGAAGAAAAAATTGGCTATAGTCAATCCATTAATGATAGTTTAGGCAACCATAAGTGAAACTCTTGGGACCTTTCACGATTAATAATGCATATAACAAATTAAAGGGAGTTTAGGTTGGTAAACAAGGGCTAATATTTTTATTTTTATACTATTGGAATATAGCAATGTTGCCAACTAGTGGATCAAACATATATGGTTGGCACTACTATAACACTTATTTACAATAGGGATATAGATGAGAATATCCATGTCTCGCTCATTCATCTAATGTACTCTACAATTTTTTATAGCAAAAAGGAGAATGTTTGGTCAACTTTAGAAACAAGCTGACAAGGGTAAATATAGTGGATAAATTCAGAATTTGCTACAAATGAGGAGAGGAAATTTCTTTTAGTGAAAATTTTCTATGATACCCTCTTTTATACGAATGGATGACACAAAATTTCAACAGTATGACAATAACATATTTTAGCAAGATTTTGGTGCAAACAAAGCTATCCAAAAAATTGGCAAAAGATCACAATGATGCAAAATGTTAAATTGTCCATTTTGGTGGGAAGACAACATAATTTACTGGTGTTAGTCAAGCGTAATTATAATAATATTGATAGCACAAAACACAAGATCTAAACAGTTCAAACTCACCTTAACTTTATAGTGGACCAAGGTAGTAATAATCATTTATTACTTATTTGGTTATGCCCGTTGGTAGTTGAGTATCCTAATATATTCATCTAGTATTTATGTTATTTAGACTAGTTAAAATGGATAGAAACTGTTGGATAAATATTGTTAGTTTAGATATAACTTCTAGACAGTTGGGATAAAAGTGAAAAATTATCCATAATTGTTAATATGTCTTTTAAATAAACAAAGAATACAAGGTATAATTAGCATGTTGTAAACCCTCATTTCAGTTATAATGTCTGGTGATATATTAACAAAGTCCCTAAGTTGTTTTATATTATGTGTTACTTTATTTATATCCCAAAATAGTATGTATAGAAGGTGTTCGGGGAATTGTTTCAAAGGTTGACTTAAGTTGCTGGTAGTTTAGTCATCTAGAATTGTATGGTAATTAGATTTTAGGCTTAGAGAAACAGCCCCTTCACTTTATTCCACCAATTTTGTTCCTCAAGTCCCAAAGTACTAAACTCAAATATACATCGATCGTTTGACAGAATTCCTCATTACACTACATGCACAAACTATTTGATAAAAATTAGTTAAGAACTAAGTGCCTATTTAGTTCAGCTTTTAGAAGGTGAATAAGCACTTTTTCCCACCGTAAAAGCTTCTTTTAAGAAAAATGAATGTTTGGCTGTAAAATAAACAAGCACTTTTTAGTAGATATAACTTTTTTGACAGTCAAAATACAGCTTTTTAAGAAGTTCAAATTTGAAGCTTCTAAAAAATATACTTTTTCAGGTAGATTTTTCAGATCAATTAGTGAGTCTATTTTTTAGCCCCTTTTGCCCTTATGTTTTACACATAATTTTCACAATACCCATAAACTCATCTTCACGTTTATTTTGGAATTTATATAATATTATTTGGCTTTTTTTATATATTTTAATATTTATTTTTGATATTAATTTTATTTATATTGTAATCCATTTAAAAATTTGGTTAGATATATTTTCATTTATGTTTCTTATGATTTAAAATTATATAATAATTAATATATTGTACTTTGCATATTGTTTAGTATACTTTAAATAATATTTATATGCATAAATAATTTTTATTATAAAATAAAATATAGTTAAAATTAATAAAAGTACTTTTTAATTTTATGTTGCCAAATAGTTTACTATATGAAGCTCTTTTTAAAAAGCTGTTTTTTAATTGACAGCCAACTGGCTTCTTAGAAAAGCTTTTCTAAAAAAAGCTCCACTAATAAAAGCTCCACTGATATAAGCTCATCCAAACAGGCATTAAGCCATGACACGGTAGAATTAAATATCAATGTACGTCATTTTAATCTCTGTAACGAAGTCCAACCAGGACACCATGAATGAAGGCTGGCTACAAATAGAGAACCACATTATTTTCTAATAACTTAAATTTCTTTTCATTCACTTTTCACAAATTCAATAGAAATAACATAGTAGCAACCTATTAGATGTTGAATTTACATAATTTTTTTCATCACTTTTCACAAATTCATAAGAAATAACATAGTAGCAACCTATTAGATATTGAATTTACATAATTTTCGCATCTCATGAACCGAAATCCGCTCAATTTGAGTGAGTTACATTGGAGCCACCATTTCATGTACAGAAAGTAATGTTGAATATGTATATATACCCTTATCTATTGGGATCTAGAATAGTAGAACTTCAAAAGTACCCCGGGAAGAACTCTGATAATGATGACTGACCAGAGTCAGAAGGAGTTGAATCGCAGATTGGAGAGCTCCGTTGATGATTATGACCAGGTGATTGAGCCAAAGTTGGCACTAATACAACCCTTTTTCTATAGTAAATATAGAGTGCTAGCCAACCTATCTTCTTCCAGACATTATCATCGGTTGGAAGTGCACTTCCTTGGTCTTCTACTTGTTGAAGAAAGAGGAGTAAGCTTCTTCTATTTCATTCCTTCACAACGATGTCTGTACATGAGTAGCCTATTTATACTACAAAAGAAAACAGAATTCTATTGGTTGTGTGATTCTATTGGCTATGTAACTATTGTACCTTTAATTGTATTTACAAAGGTGACAGGGGAATAAAACGGCGCCAAGGAACACAAGGACAGTGCACGGAGGTGGTTCTTGGCATGCCACTGAGCTGATGCGAGAATTGTGTGCTGATGACAGAGGGAACGAGTGTGGTGTTGTGTTGTGCAGAGAAAAGGAGGCTTTGTAAGTAATATATGAGAGGGATGGGTCAGTTGGGCTAGTGACCCATCCGGTCCATAGACCGACAGATCCAAGTAATGAACCTACCCGGCCTTGAGACAAAAGTAACCCAGTCTTCTAACACCCCCCTTTCAAGTCGGAGATCTGAAGGAAACGCACGGATTCGAACTTGGTGATTAGGGCTTCGAACGTTCGCGTGGGGAGAGGTTTGGTGAAGAGGTCAGCCAACTGCTGGTGGCTCCGTACGTGCCGGAGGTCCAGAAAACCTGCTTCTACCGCATCAAGTACCAGGTGGCGGTCGATTTCTAGATGTTTTGTTATCTCATGGAAGACGGGATTCTGCGATATGTGTATCGCCGCTTGATTATCACAGAACAAAGGTATGGGGTTTGCGATTGTCACCTGAAAATACTTCAATAGGTGGACGATCCATTTGAGTTCACATGTTGTCGAAGCGATGCTTCGGTATTCTGCTTCCGCCGATGATCTGCTTACGGTGGTTTGCTTTTTTGTCTTCCAGGAGATGGGTGAGTTGCTGAGGAATACGCAAAACTCGGTTAAAGATCGCCTACTGTAGACACAACTTGCCCAGCCTGAATCAGAATAGGCAAAGAGTTCTAGGGTTGAGCGTGTCGCATAAAACAGGCCCTGATGTTGCATTCCTTTTAGGTATTTTAAGGTATGTTTTACAACTTTCCAGTGGGGTTCCCGTGGTGTTTTCATAAATTGGCTCAACTGTTGTGTGATGTAGGCAATATCGAGTCTGGTGAAGGTCAAGTAATGGAGACGACCTACAATCCTTCTGTATTTCTTTGGGTCTTTGAGAGTCTCTCCTTCGTCGATGGTAAGTTTACTGCCTGTTGCTATGGGTGTTGTGCATGGTTTGGAGTCCAGTAGTTCAGTTTCTTGCAAAATGTCTCGTACGTATTTACTTTGACCGAGTATTATGCCTTCCTCTGATCTTGCAATTTCAACCCCTAGGAAGTACTTAGCGTATCCCAGGCCCTTGATTGAGAATTTTCTGTGCAAAGTTTGCTTAGTGTCATTGAGGAGTGTTTCACTTGCTCTGGTGATGAGGATATCATCGACATAGATGAGAAGGGCAGCGAATTCCTCTCCTTGCCCTTTAGTATACAAGCAGTGGTCAGCTTCTGCCTTCTTAAAACCTAAAGTCTTCAGTGTCGTAGTTAATTCTTTGTGCCATTGCCTCCCTGTTTGTTTAAGCCCGTTAATAGATTTCAGTAGCCTGCACACTTCCCCTTCCTTGGCCTTTGTGTATCCTTGTGGAGGTATCATGTAGAGTTCTTCGTCTTGGTGACCATGGAGATAGGCATCATTAATGTCACACTGTATGATAGGCCATTGCTTGATTGTTGCTATAGCTAGGAAGGTTCGAATTGTCACAATTCTGGCCACAGGAGAGAATACCTCTGAATAATCCACACTCTCTAGTTGGTTGAAACCCTTGGCCACCAATCTTGATTTCAATTTTTCAAGTGAACCATCTGGCTTGTATTTGACTTTGTACACCCATTTTGATGTTATAGCTCTCTTTCCTTTAGGCAATTCTATTAATACCCATGTTTGATTGTCTTTAAGTGTTGTTAGTTGTGAATCCATCGAATCTCTCCACTCTTTTGATTTACATGTTGTCTCATAAGAAAATGGTTCAAAGGTAGTGTTTACATTACCTAGGAACTCCACGTATGGTCGGGTATGTGTGATTTGAGGATGTGGCTGCTTGCTGTTTTCTATTCCTGCAGGATCAAAGACTTGTAAAGCAACATTAGAGGTATCAAGGTCAGCAGTAGATTGATGAGCAGAGGCTTGGAGTACATAGTCATCCAAGTATTTAGGTATGGTTCTCTGACTTCTTCGAATAGGATGGGTTGGAATGGTGTGTTGGACTGGGGACTCATAGGGTAAAGGTAGATTATCTGTGGTTTCTAGTGTGGCTTCTGTGTATTGTATGTATGTAGTTCTGTGCGGGTCTCTTGGTGTCTCTGCATCACTATCAAAAGTGATGTAGGGGAATAATGGTGACGCTGCTTGTGCTGGTCTGTTTTGAGTGTTGGCAAAGGGAAATGTGCCTTCATGAAAGGTTACATCCCTTGAGCTGAAAGTGTGCTTTATCTCAAGATCCATCACTTTGTATGCTTTGTAGTCTAGCATGTATCCAAGGAAAATGCATCTTGAAGCTCTAGGGTCTAACTTGGTCTTGCTGGGAGTTTTGTTTAAGGCAAAGCATAGGCATCCGAAAGTTTTAAGATGATCATATGCTAGTTTTCTCAAGTGTAGTCTTTCATATGGGGTCTTCCAATGTAGAGTTTTAGTTGGGATTCTATTTAAGAGATAGGTGGCTGTAAGAAGGGCTTCCCCCCCCCCAAAAATGTTTGGGCATTTTTGCTGTAAGCAACAAGGCTCTGATTATTTGGAGTAGGTGTTTGTGCTTGATTTCCACAATACCATTTTGCTGTGGGGTATAGGGGCAACTTTTCTGGTGCATGATTCCCATTTCTGCAAAATATTTTCTGCATTCATGATTTATGAATTCCTTCCCATTATCGGTTTGGACTCGCAAGACCCTAATGTCATACTACTTCTCCATGGTTCTGATAAATTGGGTTATGATGGGTTGGGTGTCATTTTTGTGTTGAAGTAGAAAAGTCCAAGTTGCCCTAGAGTAATCATCTACAATGGTGAGGAAGAATTGGGATCCACTGGTAGTAGGAATCCGATAGGGCCCCCATAGATCCATGTGCAAGAGTTCAAAAGTTCTAGTGGTCTTTATTGTATGTTTGGGAAAGGGTTTTCTATACTGTTTTGCCATAGGGCACACTTGACAATCAGATAAATCATGAGCAAAAATTTTAGCTTAATTGATATGTTACATTTTTTCTTTAGAAACATGCCCTAATCTATTATGCCAAACATCACTAGGAATGACAACACTGTAAGCAACATTCTTGGTTTTGTAGAAGTCTAGGGAAGGACCTTTCTGGGTCCCTTGAGGTAATAGGCAGCTTGAATTTAGCTCATACAATCCATTTCTGGCCTTGATAGCTGCAATGATGCTGTTAGTCTGAAGGTCCTGTAAGAATAGGTTGTTAGATATGAAAATGGCAGCTACATCATTTTGTGTGGTGAGCTTGTTTACTGAGAGCAGGTTCTTAAAGAAACTTGGTATTTGTAATATTTCATCAAGTGTGATTCGATCACCAAAAGTAGCTTGGCATATGTGTTGTACTTCTTGTTGTGTGCCATTGGGAAGGGTAACCGGATCATACATTCTGTTCACTTCGTGTTTGTAACAGTGATTTAAATCCTTGAGCATGTGTGATGATGCTCCTGAATCTATCAACCATGTGTATGCGTTTTCTGTATTATGCTTATTTATGCAACTGTTACTTGCAAAGTTTGCGAGACCTCCTATCTTCACTTCAGTTGTGGTTTTCCCCTTGATTGCTTTAGAGATTTCTTGTTGTATGAATGTGGCCAGACTGTGGGAAATGTGGTCACCTTTGTCTGTCCCTTCATTGTGTTCACTAGATGTATTTGCAGGGGAATTGCCGAATGCAGCGAGGTTGGCTCTACTCTTCTGCCCAGTCAGCTCCTTATACCACTCAGGCACCCCATGAATTTTGAAGCATGTTTCCATGGTATGCCATGCTTTTCCACATTTCTCACAATGTTTGTCTTCTTTTCTGGTGTAGGTCTTCCTGCTACTGCTGTTATTTCTGCCTCCCCTTTTTGTGCTAAAGGTAGGTTGTTTGGCCATCATAGCAACATTCATGTTGTTTTCATTACCTGCATTGACTGTTCTTTGCCTTTCAACTGTCTGCATCATGGCATAGGCCCTGTTTACCATGGGTAGGGGTTCCATAAGCATCACTTGGTTCACCACATGTTCGTATTCTTCATTGAGACCCATCAGGAACTGTACAAGTCTGTGTGTGTTTTCCTTCATATGAATGGCTTTGGCAGCATCACAAGTACAAGTGGGGGTGGGGCTCAAACTAGACAAATCATCCTAAAGTTTGTTTAGCTTAGTGTAATAGGCTAAAATGGTTAAATTACCTTGTTTTAGTTGACTAATCTCCCTCTCTATCTGGTATAGCAGTGGGCCATTTGCTTCTCCGAACCTTTCTCTCAGCTCATTCCAAAGATCCTTGGCTGTAGGGAATGACAGGAATGCATCTCCTAGTTCCTTGCTCATCGAGTTGAGAATCCAAGACTTGACCATGGAGTCTGCCCTCTTCCATCTGGTGAATAAACTTCTGTCTTCTATTGGTTGATTGCATGTTCCATCTATGAAGGATAGCTTATCTTTGGCACACAATGCTATCATCATTGTTTTGCTCCATGTTAGGTAATTGTTTCCATTGAAGAGGGTGGTAACAAGAACTGCTCCTGGGTTTTTGGCGTTGGTGATGGAATATTTTTCAAGATCTGTGGAGTCTAAATGACTGGTTTCACTCTCAGCCATAGTCGACATTTTGAATGGTGTGTTGGATCAAACCATAGGCTCTGATACCATGAAGAAAGAGGAGTAAGCTTCTTCTATTTCATTCCTTTACAACGATGTCTATACATGAGTAGCCTATTTATACTACAAAAGAAAACAGAATTCTATTGGTTGTGTGATTCTATTGGCTATGTAACTATTGTACCTTTAATTGTATTTACAAAGGTGACAGGGGAATAAAACGGCGCCAAGGAACACAAGGACAGTGCACGGAGGTGGTTCTTGGCATGCCACTGAGCTGATGCGAGAATTGTGTGCTGATGACAGAGGGAACGAGTGTGGTGTTGTGTTGTGCAGAGAAAAGGAGGCTTTGCAAGTAATATATGAGAGGGATGGGTCAGTTGGGCTAGTGACCCATCCGGCCCATAGACCGACAGATCCAAGTAATGAACCGACCCGGCCTTAAGACAAAAGTAACCCAGTCTTCTAACAGATCATTACAAAAGTAACCCAGTCTTCTAACAGATCATTCAGATATTTCTTCACCAACCTGAACATAAATAATAAAAAACAAATAGTAGAGGTTCCACCAGATATTACGTAGAGACCCCAGAAGCTGTGAAGGCTCAAACTTTCTAGGTTCTCTTTAGTTTTAGTGTTTGAACACTCCGGGGATACGGCAAACCACCTATCTTCCAATTTTTTCAGCTCCCCGTTCTCTGATAGCTTCAGTATGGCCTTAGAGAAATCCGTTGCCATTGGAGATCCTTTCTGGAATACCTAAGAGGAAGTTATATAAAAGAAGCTTTAGTGCACATATTAGAGCGAACAGTAAGAAAACTCGTGCAATTCTTGTTTAAAAAAAAATCTTACAAAGCCGAGTCCGCCAAATCTATAGGTGGGTGTAGTGGCAGTGAATGTCTTGCAGTAATTGTTGATGAAGACTTTCTGGTATGGAAGTTCAAGAAACGCAGCAAATATATCCTTCTTTTTGAACTTCCCTTCGTAAAGGTATTCGTTTGAAACATTCATGATGTTCTCTGCTTTGAATCCAAGAACATTCATCAGGTAATCCCTTACTAATGAATCACCATCACAGCCGACCTTTAGGTTGTTTTCCAGCAGCCAGTTGATGTTAGTGATATTTGGCTGTATCCTTTGGACGGTAAGCATTGAAGTCAAACTGGCAGTGTTGCTTGAGTTTAAGATGAACACCACAAACAGCCACACCACCACCACTACTCGTGTCAGATTGCCATATACCCTCTCTCCTGCATGGTTATGGTTAACAGAACTGTAAGGAATCCAATGTAGTTTTACATACAACTGCAAGGAATCAAATATATACTCACTATGGGCGAAGAAAAGTGACGAGAAAGTGAACCAAAGTGCTGTTAAGATTTGGTGTATCAAGGGGCGGCCTTTAAATTCAGGATTGTCTTGGTGCTCCAGGAACCAAACTATAAGCGTTGTGTAGAGAAAGATGCCACTGGTGACTAGCCACATTTCCCCTGTGAAAGGTTTCACAAACATCCATATCGACTCTTTAGACTTGTCTGGAACTATCATAGACAGCCCTGATTCAGCATATGGCTGAGTGAACTCCACGATTTCTGATCTATCAGCTAATATGGTGACATCTCCAATAACAGCACTGTAATTCTTCAATAACACACGAGAATAGAAAACCAAAAATCATCAAACAATTGAATTAAAACAAGAATTGAAGCCAACTTAGAGATTCAAGAAATTTTGTATCCTCCATATATGATTATTTCTGTGTCTTGTTTTGCTGCCTAAAACTTAAATTTTTTGGCTTTCTTGTGATTAATGTTTACTTGATTGACTCATTGGCTTCTAACTGCAATAAAGCACAAAAGAAAAATAGTCAACCTTTTTTTTTTCTTTTCTCTTATTTAGAAGGAAGTAAGCTATTTTAATTGAACTAGCACCAATGATGCAGATAAAATCAATGCCAAAACACGTTAACAAGATTTATATGTTGTGTGTCATCGAACTTGCACTAACTAATTAAAGAGATGCTTTGTCCTTACCTTTATATACACTTGATGTACCAGATCATCATAAGTGCTATTGTGGGGAACAAACTTGAAGGGTAGATTATAACCCAAAACATCTTTCACCTTGTAAAAGAGTTCAATACAGAAACCATCAAATTTCCCTTCACTTACATTGACAACCTTCACGAACTTCTCGAATGAGGTTCTACCAGGAACACCAATAATCATTGGCTCTGCCTGGGAAGGCATCGCCCACCCTTTGGGATCCTGTCTCATCTCTCCAGGCCAAATTACCGGACCCTGCAACTCTGAATGCTCCTTTCCGTCCCTTGCTACTGCTAGCGTCCTTGAGAACCCGAACTCTGGTATCCAGAAGTCTAAATCCTTGTATTTTCTTCCAACAACGTTCAGAACCCTCATTTCAGGCCCAACCACTAACTCTCCTGTTTTGAATTGTATCCGTCCGCTTAAACCTGAAAAATTGGAAGATAATATATTGTTCAATAAAATCTTTGGGCTGCTATTGTTGGTGGGCATTCTCTCAATGGCTTTTATAATGGTTGTCATGCTGTCATATGCCCGCAGAGCATGGAATCCAGGCTCTAAGTTATCTTCATCCGGATACTCAGCTCTGAAATTTTGTTGAAATTCATATTTGAATTTTTTGTAAGGAAGGCTACTCTCGTTGTAGTAGCTCTTGATTCCTAGAGCACCTTCCATGGAGGAAAGAACAGAGGTATCAAGTGAGTCTAGATATCTAGAAACTGCATCGCTGAGAATCCATACCGTGTCCGGTCCAAGGAACCCCATGTGCTGAGATTCTCTGAACAATTCAGTCATCATAGGCAATGATGTCTGAAGGACAATGAACACCCGAGATTGAATCCTTTTTTCCTTTAGTTGTTGAAGTTCTGCCTTTATTGCCTCATTGGGATCAGATGGAAAAGAAAATGGAGGGAGAACTAAGCGGTACTCGATTTCTGAGTCCACCTGTTGTAGAGCTTGAGCTAGAAGAGTTAGCTTCGCAGAATCACCGTCGATTCCATAATCTTCGGAAACTGTTACAACCCTTCTCCATCTATGCGCACGAATAATCGCTGCAATGCATTTCACTTGCTCGGAGTCATTGTGAGTCATTCTTATCAAGAAAGGCCAACGAGAATGAGTGAAAGGTGTTGATATGGAAGGTGCAGAAAATGAAACAACTGGAACTTGAGCTTGTGTTCCAACGTCAGCAACTAAAGCTGCATCCTCCCATCTCTCCATGCCTACGATCAATTTCACTTTCCTCTCTTTCAATAACTTTTCAGCTGCAATCATAAAATTGTTTCGTCTCTTAATTACTAACAACACCTATTCTCAAGCCTCAAGAAATATAACACTTTGAAAAAATATGCGACACTGAGAACAAGAGGCGTATAATTAAGACAAGTACCTGCATGGGCAACTTTGATAGAGCCTCCTTGAGAGTCTTGGAAGTGAAGAGATAGATTACGCTCCGTCGCGTCGTTGTTGAACTTACAAACTGCCATTTTCATGGCTATTTTCTCTTCTTTGCCGATTCTGGATTTGACGTCGATGATTGCACCAATGTTAGTGTTGGAAGACCCAAGTCAAGATATGGGCTTTACTTAATACGCAGCAGACCCTCCTTTTATTTCTTTTGTTGTCCTGGTCCAGTGGTCCCCCTTTTCATTTTGTACTTTCCCTTTATTTGTCTTTTCCTCCTGTACATATGCTTTTTCGTCTCTGTTCATTGTGTGCTCTAGTACCATAGCTTAGCCAACATTTTCGTTATTCTCTGCTGTTTTCTGCCAGCCAATAGGATTAGGAGGATAATTGTATATAAACCTTCCGAAAGCTCATTACAGGATATGAAAAGAAATCTCTTTCATCATCTATACCAAGTTTTCTTGCAGTTAGTAATCTCTGTGGCTTGAGCTCCACGGGGAAGAGCAAGAAAAAGAGTGGCAACGACCACACAGGAAAACCGCACCTTTTCACATAAGAAAGGGAACATTGAGCATGTAGCATAGGGCATTTTGTTGTTGGAATTAGAGTCAGGTTTATTGATATAAAAATTCCAAGGAATCCACGTATATAAATATTAACGGCGAGAGAGAAGACCGCGCCATTGCTAATAATCTACGCGCTGTTTACCAATTAATGGACTTGGTAAGTTTAAAAAACAAAAAAAATGGATTTGGTCTTACTCGGTGAAGGTCTTTCAATTTTATAGACATGTCAAGAGGTCATAAGCATGTTGGTCATTTCTAAATTATTATGTAGTCATTAAGCTCATAGTATAGACCTCGAGATGTTCAAGCTTAAGTTTGCTAGCTCAAGAGTGTTTTTGTTTTCAAGCAACATCTCAGAGAGTTAATTTCGTAATTAGGTGATTTTTATAAATTCTTACTTTAAAAAATAGTTATTTTCTTTTAAGTTGGACAACAAATATTTATTAAGACTTACAAATATTTATTACGATGCAACAAATCAATAAATTGTCTACATAAAATTTGTCCACGTGAAAAAAGAATTAGTATCGATCAACAGGATAGTGTCTACCTATGTAAATAAACAAGTAATATTCTAGACGGTCTATGACTTGAAAAGTATGATCGTAATAAATTGAACGTGTACGATACGAGGCCCGTTCTTCCGTTTAATAACTATACGCAGGGTTGCAGTCAAGCAGAAATAAAAAGCGAACAGGACAGGAAATGGGTTCGATCTCAGACTAGTCACTGGTTGAATGAGTTTATAATAATAGAGTTTTCGTCATTAGATTTTCTTTAGAATTTTTTTTAAAGGATTAATTCACTGCTTAACTGTTAATTAAAAAATAATTTTTAAAAAGAGCTTCATACGATTTACTGTTTAATAATGTAAAAATAAAAAGTACTTTTATTAATTTTTACTGTATTTTATTTTATAATAAAAATTATTTATGCATATAAATATTATTTAAAGTTTATTAAATAATATACAAAGCACAATATATTAGTTATTATATAATTTTAAATCATATGAAATATAAATGAAAAAATATATAATCAAATCTTTTATATCACTACAAGAAAATAACCCCTTTTGCGACGTTTTAAAAATGTCATAAAAGGTCCAAAAACGTCACAAAATACTGTTTGTGAATTTTTAAAATAAAAAACGTCGCGAAATGTGGCATAGGTAAAAGGTTTCTGCGACATTTTATGAAAAACGTCGCAGAAAACCCTGACATTCCACGACGTTTATTAAAACGTCACTGAAAGTTTGAATAGTCCACGATGTTTTTAAAACATTGCAGAATGTGAATGTCTTCTGCGACGTTCTTTGGAAACATCACGGAATGTCTTCTGTGACATTTTTAGAAACGTCGCAGAATTTCTTTCACGATGTTTTTATTATTACTTGTATTATTTTTATTTTTTATTTTTTAAAAATCATATTAATTTAATAATTTTAATTTTAATAATTATATTTTAAAATAAAAAATTTTAATCTTTTTTATTTAATAACTATTCTATATTATTTATAAATTTTATTTATTTAATAATTCTTCAATTTTTAATATGAAAGTCATAATATCAATGTTGTGGATTTCGTACCTTTCCGGCCGGTACCGGCCAAAAAACGGTACCAAAACAGGCATAAAGTGTACCGAGAATGAATTCTGGTCGGTACCGGCCGGTATTCAAAATACCGGTCAAATACCGGCCGGTACCGAAAATTTTTAAAAATTGGGAGACTTTTTTGTAAAATTTTTAAAAATTTTTAAAATTTCCTTCCATCCCTCCTAGCTTTCCTTCCCCCTCTTTTTTTCAAAGTTTTTACAATAATAATAAATATTTTATTACTAATAATAATTATAAATTAAATAAAACTTTAAAA
>JAOTIZ010000002.1:32562854-32579194 GCA_027123425.1 Erythroxylum panamense | reverse complement strand
TCCATGTAAATATAAAGGTTTTGAAGTTTAAATGTATCTTGTATATGTTTTCTAAGAATGTATGGTTGTATGGTTAATCTTGACAAAAAGAAAGAGTAAAGTGAGATTACTTTATGTTTTGGAAACAATTAGAATCCTAGGAGTGTGCTACTGCCTTTGAAGTATATTTGGTTTGGGTTGCGTTGTGAAAGTTTGGAAGATTGAGTTTTATGCAGGTAATGGAGAGAAAATTGAAGATTTTGGCTAGAGCACTTTTAGGGGAGGTGCTGTCCAATTTTCCTTAAAAATGGGCAGAAACTTTATTTGTATTTTAGCTCTCCTTAGGGCTTGACTTGAATTAAGATGTCTTCTTGAAGATTGTATTACTTGTTGAGCTCTTTCAAATGGTATATAATTTGTCACTTTTGAATCTAGGATGAAGAAGTTAGAAGAGTTGCAAGTTTTCAGTTACTGTAGATGAGAGTTTTAGTTGATAGATTCTTTAGCAGGGTTTTTCACCCCCTTGGGGTCTGTTTTGATTTTTCCACTCTTCATAGAAAATGTAGATTATCTTTTCCTCTTTCTATTGATATATAATATGCAATTATTGGAGTTGGGAATAAAAAGTTATGAGGTTGAGAAGATGACAGTTACTGTTCGTTTAGGTAGAGTTACTGTTCCATTGGCTTTGATATAGGCAGTAACTTTGAGAGTCTTTTCACCTCTCTAAATGACTGAATTGATTTTTACACCCTTCATGAAATTTATAGATCATCTCTTTATCGTTCTAATGAGGTAAAATTTGACTTTTTTTGGCTTTTGTGTTAAAAGATATGAATATTCAAACTTCTGGTATAGTGTAGGACTTTTCCAAGTTTAGCAGAATCTTTGGAGCAACTTTTGACCCTCTTAAATGCCAAACTAGTTTTTCAATCCTTCATGGAAGTTGTAGAGCTTCATTTTAAATTTCCAACGATACTAAGTATGCAATTTTCCGATATGGTAGTTAAGAGTTATGCTCATTCTAAGTTAGGAAGTTGTGATGGACAAAATTCCCGAACCTTCAGCGTGCATGAAGTGAATCTCGGACCCGAACGAGTGGATTTTGGCAAGATTGTGAGTATAGGAGAAGTTAGGATGAATTTAGGACCCTTTAGAGGGGTCTTGGAGGGTGAAAAATTGTTCCACCCGAAAGTTACACGGCCTACCCGTGTGAATTTACACGGGCCGTGTAACTTCCAGCGCAGGGACACTTTTCACCCGTAGGTTACAAGGCCTGACCGTGTGACTTTCACACGGTCCGTGTGTTTTGGACCTCTTAATTACAGATTTTCAAATTTTCTTATTCATGAAAGTTGTATCCCTAGATGTCTAATTTCTAACCGTTGAAAAACGAAGTCAATCAGACATCTATAATGAGAGTTATGGTGTTTGCGCCAAAGTATGTTCAATAGGAATCAGGACATGAATATATCTGATTCATTTGGCCATAACTCCTTCGTCCGACCTCCGAATGAGGTGATTCTTGAGGCGTTAGAATCCTAACATGTTTTTATACCTATACATGAAATTTGATAGTAATTGGAGTTAGAATCCGAAAGTTTGGGGTAAGATAAATAAGAGGTCGGTTTGGAGAGCTAATCGGACTATGACCAATCTTTGGATTTTTAAGCATATCTTGAGGTATAGAGATCTGATTGAGGAGATTGTTGATTCTAATTAATCTAGAGACATGACATTTCATTTTTAGCTTAGGAATCAGATTCAATTTGGGCCCTAAGTAGATCAATTTTTATTGAGGAAGATTAGGTTAAATTTATCACGATCCATTCGGGAGTATATGAAATAAGTTTGATTCGAGGTTCTTCTGTGGTGAGGAATCCCTCCCTCGTGGGTTACGCGTCCAGATGTCAAGTAGGACGTCAGACTCGTGTCTCACCAAGAAAAGGGATATTATATGGATTTGCATGAATTAAATAACGATGGTTATAAGAAAAACAAAAAATTTCACCGGTTTTGATCCGTTTCGGATAGGTTTAGTCCACGGTTTTCCACGCTATTTTTGGTTTGCTCTCGAATTTTGGAATTCATTTCAGTTAATAGATCCCTTTTATTTAATTCGAATTCGTGTTCGCTTCCTGACATGTATATGCCATTCGATTCGTTTCGCTTTGTTATTCGATTCGATTTTGTTTTCGCTTTTGTTTTCGCTTTTGGTATTGGATTTTTCGTATGTTTTCGTTACTGCCTCTTCGTTTTCGTTTCGTTTTTCGGTTGGGATCCGGCCTCCTGATCGGGTCCCAACAAAGAATGATAAACAAAGATAGTAAGACCAACAGGGGAGACAAAACTTGAAAGGGACATGAAACAAAAACAAAAGTAAACGAATTTAAAAATATAGGATCTAGTAAAGGAAGTTTTTGACACTTAAAAGACATATCATAGAGTGATAAAATGAAGCAATGTTACTCAACTCTACATGAGCAAATCTAGGAACAAATGTATTGTCAATAATTATTTCTAAATTTTTCTTAAAGGTAGGTGGTTGTGACTTTTTAACAATCACTATTAGGAAGTGAAGAAGAATGGAATAGTAGAGGAGGAGGTGAATAATATTTGAATCGATAACTTTGTTAGAAATTTATGATGAGTGATAGGTAAAGCCTAGAGAAAAGTGACAGTGACAGATTGAAAGGCTATAGATGAAAATGTTTGAAAAATTTTCCAAACGCTATCATTTGGGAAGAAGTGCTCTATTTATAAGTCTCTTTTGTCAACTCAAATGCATAACTTATTGGTTTATGCCTTACAGCTAATCAGTTAGTTATAGTTTAATGACAAAATTATTTACAGAAATTATTTATTTTATACATATTTAGATGTATATGATAAAATTTGGGGGATAATTATACATTACAAATGAAATTATGATAAGATTCATATTGCATTTACATATCATCCCTAAATCGTTCCTAGTTATTGTTCTATTAAGATTGCACATTAATAAAACGTAACAAGATTAACACATGTTATGTTTTTCCTTATAAAAGAAGTAGTAGATCTCATATGCTAAATTATGAAAATACTTAAACAAATGTGTGGGTGCTTATTAGAGAACAAGTTCACTGAATTGACCCTAAATGACCTATTTTAGTTAAGGATAGCTAAGTGGGTAGTCATTAAGTATAGCATGAACTATTTTGAGTGATCAATATAGGATTCATCACCTTAAATTAATTAGGGAGAATGTTTCAATGCTCTCAATTAAAATTAATTTGGGAAATCCTTGACCAAGGTGAAATAACACTTTGTAAATAGTTTACAAATGTCATTAATAGAACCAATTACTAATGGTCAAGAACCAATATAATTGGCTAAATTAAAGTAGAAATTAATTTAATGCTCTATATTTAATTGAAACATTATATGATGAAATGATTGAATTATATGAAAAGATCATATATAGAAATGTTAATCAAAACTACTTTGACATTCCTAAATATTTGGGTGGTCATAATGTGTTGCTAGACGTCAATCTTGATCAAGGGATATAAATTGTTTAACTAGAGAATTAAAGATAGATTAAAGAAGTTTAATTTATCTAATATTAAATATGATTAAGTTATAATTTTTATTCATTTTTAACATATTTGAAAACCTAACAAGTCACACACAATGAACGGGTTAAAGAGATCAAATATATTTTTAATTAAGTTCAACTTGATTGTAAAGTTTAAGAAACTTTATGATTAAATATGAGATAATTAATAAATAAGGCTTAATATGAGATATTGGATCTTATTTATGTATAAATAGTATTTAATTAGAATTATTTCTAATTTAATTAAAGTTTAATTAAAATTAGAATTTAATTTTAATTAAATTACTAAAATGTCTAAAACCTATTATAAATAGGCTTAAGCTCTAAGGGAGCTACTACTTATTGCTTAATCATCTCTATAATGGTTACAAAGTTTTCTCAATATGTTATGAGGATACAATTAGAGGCTAAAAACTAATGCGACTACAGTTTAATGGTTGAGATGAGCTAGTTTTAGAAACGATTTGCGTGATACAATAAGAATATGATCAAGTTTTGAAGTAAGGTACGAATTATAATTCTTGCTTTATTATGATTTATATGTCAATCATTTTATAGAATTTTAGGTGATCTTGAATTCAAATAAATTAAATACAAAAAAAGTTTTATGATTATTCCACTACATATAAAGTTGGATCTCATTTTGATTTCTTAAAAGTGGTATCAGATTCGACTTTAATTATATAACTTGATTAAAATTTATTTGATTGTTATTGATAAAAATTTCAGAATTTAAATTACAAAACCTAAACTTTAAAAATCAAATTAGATTTTAAACCCTCAAGAACTTCAAAATATTGAATCCAAAAAGTTTATATCAATGTCCCAATACAAATACCAACTCCTCCCCTTTATCGTTAGCCATATTGAGATTTGAAGAATTATAGATTTGGGTTTATGTAGCCCATGGCTCCTATGATTTTAACTTCCGACTAATGGCTTAAAGCACTTAATTATAGAAAAAAATCAAGATTGTGTGGTTGGATGTTTGGTTGTTGGGGTATTATTTTGTGGGTTATGATAAATAAGGATGAGAATTGTAGCTATGTGAAATTTATGTTGGCAAGCAATTATGGACACTGCTTGGAATTTCATGGTTATAAGAGCTGTTTATGTTGAACTTTATAAGACAGTGTTTGCAAGAGTAATACTGATGACATTGGCCGATGGCAGATAAGAAGCAACATCGGTGTGGCTGTTGGTTTTAATTGGAGAATGCAGCTAGTGGTGAATTTCTAGGAGTTTCTCTTTGACAATTGGTAGCTTGAACATATGAGCGGCATCTAGTGAGATGTAGCAAAGCATGGAGGCACAATTGGAAAGTAGCTAGAAGTGGCTTAGAGAATAGGAAATTAATAAAGGGAAGATTGTAGACACATGGTAGTGACAACTAAACAAAGTTAAGTGTGCAACCACGACATTAGTGACAAAAAGAGGCATTAAAAGTCAGAGTCTCTTGAAGATTAGAATGGAGATTGAACCTCCGATGATGACAACCACGACGGTTCACCTTGGGTAGCTAGGGTGTAACATACCACTCCCATAAAGCATATACCTGACATACCGGAGTATATTCGGGAATACACTCTACGAAAATGACACGTTAAGATGGTTAAATCAATTCATTTTACATTTTAATCCATCGCATATAACATAAAACATTTTAATAATCATATTGTTCCATTTTTATTTACAAACATATACAATCTCAAATGTCATTTCATTTCCAAAATTCACATGTGCAATATATAACAGTTGAAAGACAATTCTTGATACAACATAATTAAGACATTTGATGTACAACTAATCCCGACACTGGCCCATATCCAAATACAAAAGCTACTTCAACTAGACTAGCTAGGCCTCTTTTGAACCTGAAAATCGATGTTCCAATTTTGAGCGAACTCAGTGAATGAACCATCATTGATGTACTCACACAAACAAACATAAACATCACAAGTATATAACATAGTTCAATCAGTATCTCACATCATTCATAATCAAATCCCATATATCATATTGTTCAGAATTTAGTACCTGATTACAATATTCATCGTATTTCAACAAGCTCATTATGAATACAAACATTTCATATAATCATTTAAGGATAATCTAATCATTCATTTCATCTCATTCATAACATCAAAATGTACACAAACATAACATATCATTATATCCACTCAATTTAGCCATTCTTTGCAAATATTCATATGGCACAAGTAAAGTTATGGGTGCAAATGCATATGAGACTCTAATTTCATTTTTATTTTATTGTGACCAAGCACCTATTTAATTGTTTCGTATCCGTTACAGATACTGGGCTTATTTTAGATGTTGTCTCGTATCTATTACAGATACTGGGCTTATTTTAAATGTTGTCCCGTATCCATTGTGGATACCGAGCTCATTAATTATTGAGCATGTGACTCTATATGCACATTTCTGAACTTTAGGCTCCTTTTTCACTTTGGTCACACCAGTCATAACTCTTTTATCTAATCATGCATATCAATGCCATGACGTACATCATTTCACATAATATGTTAGCAATCATTGTCATCCAATGTACACAGTCATTTATCACATTTGTCGAACCCAATTCTACCGTTCAACATTCAATTAAGCATTCATTTTCGACATTCACATACACGTAATTAACACTCCCAATATAGTCGCAAATATTAAACTCTTGGGATAATCAATTGTCCAGAATCATCAATATCACAATCATATCCAAATCATTCCAATATATACAAATATAAGGATTAAACCAAAACAATTCAAATAAAAGCACATATTTAATTGAGATCACACAACTAGGTTACTCACAATTTACTCCAGATTAGCTATTACCCTGATGATCCGGCAATGTATGGATGTTATCGGTCAATTTGTGATTCTATATCATGCAATACGCATATAGTTCACACATTACTAAATTATTCATTCAAATGAATATTCAATCATACGCATGTAGATATGTCATATTTAATGCATGCTCAATTAACTATCTCATGTATGTATCCTTATTCACAAGTCTTGATCATTCATTAATTATAACTTGTACATAACTTGTTTGAAATTAGGTTTACACCATAAGTAAGTTTGATCACTCAATTCATTAATCATACGATCACCAATCCTTTTTTAATACTTTATATTCACTATTTCTCATTCATTTATAGATAATTCACATTGTTCATATCCTTTAAATCACATTTGCTTTCATGGGAACATTCTCATACTATTAATAACTCATACTTGCCAAATTCATATGCATTGATATCAAACAATCTATTCCTTACATTATAACATCAATTAATAACCTAAACTCATCAAACACTTAACCAATTGATTCATCAGTAAACGAAGTTTTTTTTAAGCCTTAATCAAGTCCAAATACACCTATGTATAGTGCCTTATCCTTATATGATTGAACCAGAACACAAATCACAATTCTTTCTCACTACCAAGCATTTTTCACGATCATGGGAATGAACCAATACAATTCCTACGATCGTGGGATGGGTGAACCAAAAGTTCACCTTCACTTTTCTTCCACTTTTCTTTCAAATTTTGACACCTTCAAGATAGTTCATCAATTATACCTTAAAGATGTTTCAATTCCTCATCAATTGATCTTTAATTCCAATTCAAATCATTCATTTGGTAGTTTACAAATTATGGTATTTCAAGCATCAAAATCAAAGCAGAACATAACCAATCCATTCATTAAATTCCCAACACACATTCAATACCAACACTACAGCCAAATTAATCCCTAATCAATCATCATAAATGTTATTCTAACATATGTCAATATATCAATAATTCACTTACTAATTCAGCTTAATTTCTCCGTAACCATCAAGCGAACCTAACCTTATGTGCAATGTTTACATCCTTTTCTTCCTAACGTTCCTTTATGAGCAAGTTGTCTTCTTTTAATCATAACTCTCTCTAAAAAGATCCAAATTCCATTATTCTTGTGCCTCCTAAAACTAGACATCATCTCCCTTTAAAATATAATCTTCATCCAAATTTTGTCCTGTTTCTAGTAAAAAAATAGACTGGTAACCAATACTCAACCTTCAATAAATCATTATCAAGACATCTCCTAACCAAATTTTTTCATAGAAACATTTAATGAGACATCAAAAATTTTTCATGTTTTATACTTTCTCTAATTCGGACTCTAAGGTCCTCAAAAATTAGGAAATAATACAAGCTTCCTATACAGGGGTCTATCACAGGTAGTATTAGGGAAACAAGCATAACTTGAGTTCTAGTCACTATTGTTTCAAGCCACTTTCACAAAGGTCAAGTTAAGACCTATATATACAACTTTCATTCTTTGATTTTCTTCAAATTCATGTTCTAAAGATATGTAAGACACATTGAAACAGAAAGATGAAATTGAAACTAGAATTTCAACTTACATTGATAACTTCTTTCCTTCTCCTCTTCTTTTCCCCTTTTCTCTCCTTCTCTTCTCATTTTCATTTTCTCTCTCTTCTAACCTTATGGCCCACATCCACTCTCACTTCTATTGCCTTTTCATCCATTTTCTCTAGAAAATTCAGAGAAAGTCAAACTAATTAATGTGTCACCATTCCATTGGTACATGTGTCACCATTCCATTGGTACATATGTCACCATTCTATTGGTCCATATATTATCCTTCTATAGGTCCATATGTTACTATTCTATTGGTCCATCTGTCACTTACTTTAGGCTCCACATTTCACTTATTTTAGCCTCCATATGTCACTACTTGTAAGGCTACACATGTCACCAATTGTAAGGCTATATATGTCACCATTTGTAAAACAACACATGCCACCATTCTATTACTCCACATGTCACAAGTATAAAGTGCCATTAGTCACAAATTTAAAGGGCCACTTTCCCCTCATATACTTAAGCCACTTGTCATCCAATTAACTAAGCCAATTTGTAACTTATTTCTAATGCCACATGTCATCATTTCATAGGCCTAATCAACTTAAATTCCTATGTATCAATTTGTCTTACTCTTTAACATTTTTTTTAGACTAGATGCATATATCACCTCATCAATTACTCAATTATAATGATAAATTCATGATTTACTAATTATATTCCATTAAAACAAAATTTAAGACAAAATCAACACATAATTACATCATGATCAGTAAGAACCTTTCATACCCTAGAACATGTCAATTGAGTATGTATACTATCTTGCAATGTTTTCTAAATCATGATTCATATGTGTATACAAATATTATGCATGTGAATGAAATGAACCTCATAAATTCTTAAATGAAATAGCTCGTGTGACTCAATCTAACAGTATAATCTCTTAACAATTTTAGGAGGTGAGATATTACAGTTTTTATCCTGGGGATCTCATTACTCTATGTGTCATTAAAGACTCGCTTCGTGACACATAATTGGTCTAGCCAAGGACTCTTAAGTAATAACCCCGACAAAAGGCCGTAGATATCATCTCCTTCTATTAGGAGTGGAGAACCCTTTATTGGTTACCCGATTACCTTCGAATACTAATAGCTATAACCAATTACCACCCTATGAGCGACCTCATCTTAAAGCAACAAGGAATGGTGTCAAAACACAGGATCAGTATCCAAGATATCCTTTAGTACCTCAATTTTAAGGATATTTGCACCATTACTATGATGAGATTAGTCATTGACATTTGATAGATCATATATATGATAATATCATAATGGGTCATTCGATGTACTTACTACTCTTACTAAGCATCCACATGTTAACTCTAAACATCTCATGCATATAGTTTATGAGATCCACTGCTTGAACAAATCAAGGAGTATAACACGTGCTAGTCTATCCAAATTAACAATGTCTTATGTCATTAGTCATATGACTTAGGATAATTTAGATACTAACATAATTGCACATGACAGGAATCTCATTATCAATGATCTCATCATGATTTCCTTCATGCTATGTTTTGTATCACGGACCTCATTAATTCGATTTAAGATAGACATTAATTCATAGATAAATGAACATCAAATTAATGAAAATTGCCTTTCACTTGCACTAAAGCCAATCGCCTTTGTATCTAATACTCTAGGTGAGTACACTAGAATCAAATCTCATTTGAGGAAATGGCTTAGTCAAAGGATCATCGATGTTCTAATTTGTGGACACTCTCTCTATCTTTACATCACCTCTATCAATGATCTCCCTGATTAAATGATATATCCTGAGTAAGTGCTTGGACCTCTAATGAGACCTTGGTTCTTTGGATTAAGCAATAGCCTCATTGTTGCCACAATACAACAATATCGGGTAGTCATCCTGGTCAGATTGAAAACTAGCATCTATATGCCCGCTCACTACTAGATGTCCAAACCATATACCAAGATTAATCCTTTATCCTTCTCAAGTACTTTAGGACATTCTTGATAACCACCCAGTGACATTCACCAAAATTTGATTGATATCTTCTTGTAACACTTAGAGCATAGGATATATTGGGTCTTGTACATAACATAGCATATATGATTGATCCTATTGCCGAAGCATACGGGATCAAACTCATGCAAGTCCTCTCATTTTGTGTCTTAGGACATATATATTTCGAGGGTTTTATCCTATGAGTCATAGGAAGAAACCCTCTCTTAAACTACTCCATGCTAAACCTATTTTACACTTTATCTATATATGTAGATTGTGAAAGACCTAACAACTTGATCTATCTCTATAGATCTTTATTCCCAATATATAAGTTTCTTTTCTAAGGTCTTTCATGGAGAAATTCTGGGACAACCAAAGTTTGATAGATTGCAAACTTAAGACATCATTTCCTATTAGTACTATGTCATCCATATATAACACAAGGAATATGATAGCACTCCCACTAACCTTCTTGTACACACAAGGTTCATCTGAATTTTTTGAGAAACCAAACTCCTTGATTGTTGCATCAAATCAGATGTTCTAACTCCTAGATGCTTGCTCAATCTACAAATGGATTTCTGAAGCTTGCATATCTTTTTTCCATCTTTGGATATGAAGCCCTCAAGTTGTATCATATACACATCCTTAGCTAGGTTTCCATTCAGGAAAGTCATTTTTACATCCATTTGCCATATCTCGTAATCGTAATGAGCAACAATGGCTAAGAGTATTCTAATGGATTTAAGCATGGTTACAGGGCTAAAAATCTCATCATAGTCAATGCCTTGTCTTTGACGATAACCTTTAGTGACTAGTCTCATTTCATAGGTAATCACATTACCATTCATGTTGATTTTCTCCTTCAAAATTCACTTGCACCCTATGGTTTTTAACCCTTCGAGTGCATCAACCAAAGTTCAAACTTGGTTTCAAACATGGAATCCATTTCAGACTTCATGGCTTGAATCCATTTTTTAGATTTTGAACTCTTCAAAGTGTCTTTATAAGTTATAGGCTTAGCATCCTTTATGAGCAATATGTCATTATGTTCACTTATGAGAAATCCATATCTCTCTAGAACATTATGTATCCTATTTAACCTATGAACATTTTTTATGTTAGAAGGTTTAACTGTTGTCTCATCTCTATGAACAACAATTTCGGGTTCAGACAATTGATCTACGTCTGTTTGAACATCATAAACTTCATCAAGTTCAAATTTGCTCCCACTATCTTCTTTTAGAAGAAACTCTTTCTCTAAAAAGACAACATTCTTTGAGGCATACACCTTTTACTTTAAAATATGTCTGATTAAATCTACTTCACATAAGTTGGATAACCCCAAACTTTCACATGAGAAAGATAGGGTTTTTTGTTAGTCCGTATCTAATATGTAGTAACATAAACTGCTTTTGAAGGGACTTTGTTTATCACATAAATAGTAGTCTCAAGTGCATAACCCCAAAACGATTTTGATAGATTTGTTAAGCCCATCAATGACCTTACCATGTCCAACAAGGTTTGGTTTCTCCTTTCAGCCATACCATTATATTGCGGTGTGTAAGGTGGAGTCCATTAGGATACAATCCCCTTGAGATAACTTAGAAACTCTTCATTCAAGTATTCACCACCTAGATCTAATTGAAGTGTCTTAAAACTCTCACCGAGCTGTTTCTCTACTTCATGTCTAAATTGTTTGAACATCTCAAATGCTTCAGACTTGTATCTCATTAGATACACATACCCATATCGTGAATAATCACCGATAAAGGTAATGAATTACATAAAACCACCTATGGCATGAATGGACATCGAACCACAGACATTAGAATGTATTAGGTCTAATAACCCATTCACACATTCACCCTTTCCTTTAAAAGTTAATTTAGTCATTTATCGTGCATCGTAACGTTAGTCAAAATAAAATAACTAGACTACTACTATAGTAGTAGTGAGTCTAGATCAATCCTACAGAAAGTATGTGTAAAGTTGTTGAAATGAAATTAATCGGTGTTTAGGCTTTGGGGGGCGGGGTTTGAATTTTAAGCAATTTAGAAATTAAAGTAAAAAAAACTATTGAAAACAAAAATTAAAACAAACAGTCGAAAATGAGAAAAGTTTCAAATATAAGTAAGGTTCGATTCTAGGGTCAATCTCGGCCTAAACAAGATCAAACATATTCCATCATTCTAACATTTTTACAACTCTTTTTAGACTATTGATCTGAGACTAATAAAACATTCTATAAATCTCAGTTTTCCCTTCGGTTGTGATTAATCAAGATACAATCATTAATTAAACCTAACTATTGAATAACCTAGGATATGATCTCTAGATTCAATTTGGTAACAACATTATGAATTGAAAAATGATCAATATAGGCAGTAACCTCACACTTTCAGGTTATCTAACCTAAGTTATGTTGTTCCTAACAATTAACGATCATTAGATGCTACTCACAAACATCAAAAGTAATGATTATGGATTACATTCAATGTTTTAACAATAGGTTCAAAACAAAACAATCAAAATAACATATTAAGATCATTCATCCCAAAACCAATCAAATCAACACTAGCAACACAATAATCTGAAAAGAAATTAAAACTTTAAAATAATAAAAATAGGTTAATTGTGACTTGGCATCAATATTTCCGTTGAACTGGCATAAAAAAACTAGCCTTCCATTTTTATTTTTTCCCCAGGTATAAGCCATCTTCTCCATGTGCTTCGATGGTATAGAGCCTCCACCTTTATTATCTTTCACGCTACTCTCTTCTCTATTTGATCTCACTATTCATCGATGGGACAAATTAACTCTTTGGACCAAGGCATTATTCATGTCTCACCCCCTCCCTCGTAAACTCTCTTCTATTGCCCTCTCATGTCCCCTCTCACCATAACTTTGATGTGACGAATAAAGATGATGGACCATATTACTGTTAACATTTAAAACCTTACAACCATTTTCTCTTGAAATGCTGCATTTAACGCCTAACGCAGGCGTTTAACGTACTGTATGAATGTGTTTCATGCCTAACACATGTGTTTCATGTAGCGTACGCATGTGTTTCATACCTAACCAGCATACATTTCACGCATGTCCTTTTGCTACCTCATAAAGCTGCATCTAGGTATGAAATGTCTGCGTTTCTACTGCTCCTGCCTCTCATTTGCTCTGTCATTTTGGCTATTTTCCTCACTTGGCTTGTGAGTCATTTTATTCAGGCCTTTCCTCCTCTTTCATGTTGTTTTGTTTGCATAAAACACAGGCTGTTTTCCTCTTAAAGGCATATTTCATCTTTAATCTTCTTTATATTTTTAACATATGTCTCATTTTTCTTGACATTAATTACTTGCTCTAATATTTATCATTCTTGCTCCATGATGACAAAAGATTTGTGATTCTTCATAAAATGACCCAAATGTAGGGCTTTCTACTCACTTTAATTTCTTTGCTCCCAAATTGTACCTAAAATCACACATGAGTTAAAGTGAGTATCTTAGCATTTCTAAGACATTAATCACTAAGTGTAACATATCACATGAATCAAAATTTAAACATATATCAGTCATCTTGCGTAACAAGCAAAATTCACATGTGTCATATGATTCATAATTAAATGACCCTAAGCTACCACTCCTGTGTGGCTTAGCCATACATCTCTCACTTATATGGCCAAGTCAGCAATCCCATAAGTAAGATGATTTTAAATTATCTCATTTTTGTCTTTTATTGTCAGTGATATTTAAAACTAGATTGCACATATCTAATATATAAATACCATTGCAAAATGTAACAATACCATACAACATTTCATTCAACATAATTGAATAACCATTGCTTAAAAAATTTAAATGAAATCCCATTTTATTAAGACATGAAACAGATACAATATTCTTTATCACAACATGTACATAATAGAAATTATCTAAAATTAACTCTAGCCCACTATGAAGATACAAAACATAGGTTCCTATAACTAATGCAACAACTCTTGCTCTATTTCATTTTCTTAATCCCATCATTTTTGACTTGGTGATTGAAACAAAGCCATAGAGGAAGGGAAGGAAAAGCTTTAGAAAAACTACTTTTCCAATTTTAAGGTTTAGTACTATAGTTAGTTTAATTCCTCTTTCTGTGTATGTTTGAATGGTTATAAAGATTCACGTGGATAGGGAATGATTGTTGGGATGATTTTTGGTGTTATTTTGGTGTTACTTTGCATGAACTTGGTTGTATATGACAAGAGAGTATCATGTAGTGGAATTCCACGTAGGGTTTGTTTGAGACAGTAACATTTTTTGGGTTATAAATCAGCTTATAGACCTTCAAATTGTGTGATTTCCTTGCATATCAACACATATGCGTGAGCCACATTCAATATCTAGTACCCAAATATTATGATAAAAAATAGCATTAACCTCAATGACAAATAACATACCTAAAGTAGACGGTGGAGCATCTAATGCCTTCTTCTGCTTCAATGACTCTAGATAGGCTTTACAATTCCTCTTCCAATGCCCTTCTTTGTTACAATAGAAGCATATTCCCTTTGGTGCATTGTCCTTTATCTTCTGCTTGGCTACACCTCCCATTGGCTTCTTGGACTTCTTCTTCTTATTTTGGTTCCTCTTGCGAGAATCAAAAGTAGAGTCCACTAGCATCATAACCTTACTGTCCTTCCTGATAGTTTGCTTAACTATTTTGAGTAAATTAATCAGATCAGGTATCGAAGTGGATATTTGGTTAATCCGATAGTTAAGCATAAACTGTAAATAAATACCGGTCAAACCAGTCAGAATTAAGTCTATACTTAATCCATGATCCATTATGAAACCCAAACTAACTAACCTCTCAATGTATCCATTCATCTTCAGCGCATACTGCACTAGAGACGATCCCTCAGCCATCTTAGAGTGAAAAAACAACCTTGAGGTCTTGAACCTTTCAAACCGAGCTTGCTCCTTAAGTAGTTCCCTTAGATGGTAGATTATAGTATGGGCATCCATAGCCTCATGCTGCTTTTGTAGTTCTGGTAACATAAAGGCTAGTATAACATAGCTAGCCATATAACTATCATCTAGTAGCTTCTTATAAGTTTTCTGATCCTCATCAAAGGCAACTGCAGTAGGGGGATTGGGAAGTGACTCATCTAAGACATATCTTAGTTTCTCAGATTTGAGAAAAATTCTCAAATTCCATAGCCAATCTAAGAAGTTTGATCTTGTGAGTTTGTTAGAGTAGAAAGCGTAAGTTCACACTAGACAAAGACATTGTGGCGATTCTATAACCTAGAAGAATGAGAGAAAGCATTAGAATGTACATAAATGCATATCAATAAGGACTTTAATCACATACATTATGGGTCCTACAATTTTATCCAAATTCATAGCCCTCACTACGATTATGAGAAAAATTACAATTTTCCTAACAAATCGATATCCAATATCACTAAAAATGAACTTAGGTTTACCCAACAAGCCACCTTAGGTCAATCGGTAAGTATCATTCATACGAATTGCATTCAGTTATGCAATTATCAACTTGTGCCATCAACTGTTGATTTAGCACACTTATTGGGTTATCAACTCTTGATGCATATAATATAATAAAAAGTTGTTTATCACTTTATATTCCCTCCTAAACCCTTATATTGAAAGTTTCTCATTTTTACTATTAGGATGAAATGAGATGTAATATAAAATCAATAGAATAATATCCGTTTTATTAATAAACTCTCGCTAAACATAGTCTGAGGGTTTGTTTGGTTGAGGATTTTATAATAGAATGGAATGTATTGTAACACAATTCCATCATTTGAAAGGAGGTTTTATAATAAAATGAAATAGAATGAGATGAAAAAGGAGGGTTTCATCTTACGTTCTATTCCATCCTAAACAGTAAAAATGAGAAACCTTCAATTCGGGAGGTTTAGGATAGAACGCAAACTAATAAATATATATTATCTAATATACCTTCAATAATTTTTCATAATACTAATTATTTCTTACCTTTCTCTGCCCTAATAACAGCCAACACAACACAATAATATTTTTATATAATTAACAATAATTGTATATAATAATTAATAAAATAATATATTTTTAATTAATAAAAATATAAAGCATATATAAAAAACTTATTCTTTAATTGTTTGTCAGAGTATCGTGACATATTTTTGGTAAGTCACAGATATATTTCTATATAAATATAAATATAAATAAATTATTTTTAAATATAAACCAATAGAATAGAATAATATTTAATATAATAAATTTTATTAAATAATTAATAATAATATTTTTATATAATTAATAATAA
>JAOTIZ010000002.1:32551087-32562754 GCA_027123425.1 Erythroxylum panamense | reverse complement strand
ATATATAATATTAAATACTTATTAAATAAATCAGATTTAATATTTTTCCCAATAATTAATTATTCAATTAGAATAATCATTTCATTAAATTTTTATTTTAAAATCATATAATTCTCACTATTCTTAATAATTTTATTTAATTATATGTCATTTAAATTTAATTATATAAAATTTATAATTTATTAAATTAAACTTATTTCAATATATTTAAAAATAAATTTAAATTAATTATCATCTGTGACGTTTGTGATCAAACGTCGCAGGTTGTAATGCTTTCTACGACGTCTACAAGACGTCACAGATTTCCACACTTTCTACGACGTCAAGAAGACGTCGAAGAATGTCAGGCTATCTACGACGTCTAGAAGACGTCGCAGATTGTTAGTAATTCCACGATGTTCAACAGACGTCGCAGATTGTTATGCTTTCTACGACGTCTAGTACACGTCGTAGAAAGGTATGTTGTTTCCACGACGTTTAACTCAAACGTCGCTCATTCGCTTACATTTTTTCGACGTTTCCCCAAACGTCGACAAATAACCTAGGCTTCCTCGACGTTTTCTACAAAACATCGATAAAAACGTTTGCTTACTCCCCTTCAACGACGTTCGGTGCGACGTTTTTAGAAACGTCACAAAAAAATTTTACCGACGTTTTTCTAACATTTGCGACGTTTGTAAAACGTCGCAAATTGGGTATTTTCCTTGTAGTGAGTCCATGTGTCACCCTTCTATTGGTACATATGTTATCCTTCTATTTATTAATATATCACTATTCTATTGATCCATGTGTCACCCTTCTAAGGTATATAAGTTATCCTTATATTGGTCTATATATCACTATTCTGTTGGTCCATGTGTCACTTACTTTAGGCTCCACATGTCACTCATTTAAGCCTACTTATGTCAATACTTATAAGGCTACACATATTATAAGGCTACATATGTCATCATTCGTATAGCTACATGTGTCATCATTTTAATGTTCCATATGTCACAAGTCTAAAGTGTCATTTGTCACAAATTTAAAGGGCCACTTGTCCCTCACATACTCAAACCACTTGTCATCTAATTAACTAAGTCATTTGTCACTTATTTCCAATGCCACATATCATCATTTCATAGGCCTAATCAACCTAAATTCTCATGTATCAATTTGTCTTGCTATTTAAAATTTTTCTTAGACTAGATGCACATGTCACCTCATCAATTACTCAATTGTAAAGATAAATTCCCAATTTACCAATTTTAGTCCATCAAAACAAGATTTAAGACAAAATCAACACACAATTACATCATGATCAGTAAAAACTTTCATATCTCAGAATAAGGCATCTTTGGTTATATGGTTAAAGTAATCTAACCATGAACAAAGTTATCCTTGGTTTGAAATAGAGAATTCTAAGACATACTCTAAATATAATTTTTAAATTGTTTTAAATTCAATTTTCAATTTTCTAAAATTAAAATAATTTTTAAGTGGCACATGATTGTCACATGGTATTTTAAGTGAGTTCTCCCAATTGGACTCCATGTGGGCCTTTGGAAACTTCATGTTGGACTTCAAGGAGTAAGACAATGCCTTTTGGACCTTTATGAGATGGAATCAGACTCAATAACATGGGCTCTATCTCTTGAAGGTCTTGGATCAAATAATTTAATGCTTGCTTCATTGTTTTGGCCCTAGCTCTTGTCATTAGGCCTCCAACATCTTATAATGGATCTTTAGGAACATTAGACTTGAATGTTGGGCCTTTGATATGGGAATTTTGTTCAGCCCCTTACCTTGCACATTGAGACTTCAAATCTGATCCAATTTCAACTCCTAAGCCTCCTTTTGCAAGCTCATGTCCATGTAATTCATGTCCTAGGCTTCCTTGAGGTGGATCACATCATGTATGCTTCTCTTTATGTCTTTCACATGCCCATGGTTCTCCATCAGGCATCTAGTATTTGAGATATCTAATACTTATGCTATATTAAAGATATCCATTATTCTATATATGAGTTGATATTTGAGTTCAAGCTTATATGGATATTAACTTTAGAAATAATCTAAGTTAAGTTATATTTTACTTAAAACAATATTATTTTAAGATTTGAAAGTTTTCAATGTAGTAATGATTGCTAATTAATTCATAATATATTTTTATTTAGTTGAAATGATTATTTAGAACAAGAAGTTTTTTAATAAATTTGTTATAGTTTCTTGCATTATTTAAACAATAATGCACTATAGAAGATTAGAGTTTTTAAGCATTTAAAAGGACCTAAGATTGATCAAAGAGCCAAGTATGTATTTAGGCAGTTTCTTTTAATTATGATGATAATTGAGATGAAAATTGTAAAAGCTAAGCAAGTACTTACTATAGAGAATCTTGTAGAATTCTCACTATAAACTAATGTCCTCACATTAGCATGATTGTCATATAATGATATGGTACAAGATACTTAAACGATTAGCTTAGTGCAAGTGGGAGATTATTAGTTTATACCCGATAACCAATTAGTTGATTATAGTTTAGTGATAAAATAACTATATGCATTCTTTACCTTATACATATTTAGATATATATAATAAGGTCTATGGATTCATTTACATTTATATATTATCCCTAAATTGTTCTTAGTTATTGTTATATAAGAATAAAGTATGGAGAAACTTAAACAAATGTGTGGGTACCTCTTAAAGAACAAGTTTATGGAGCTAACCCCATACAAAAAATTTATTTGAAACATTACTTATATGTCTATGAAAAATTTCATTGTGATGATTGTATAAGTGATTCTTTGACTTGAAATCTCTAAAGTTATCTTGTATATGGATTGTTATGTTTTGATACTACTTATAACCTATTCTAGTCAAGGGTACTTCAATTGATAGTCATTGATTATAGCATGAACTATATAGAGATAATTGAGTAATCAATATATGATTCATCACCCTAAAGTAATTAAGGAGAATATTTTATTATTCTCAATTAGAATTGATTTGGGAAATCCTTGAACAAAGAATAAATGATGCTTTATATATAGTTTACAAATGTAATTAATATAATCAATTACTAATGGTAGAGAACTAACAAGATTTAAATAGAGTAAACATTAATCTAATTTTTTATTTCTAATCACAATATTATATGATAAAAAGATGACATAATACAAAAAAATCATAAACAAAAATATTAGTCAAAATTACTTTGACATTCCTAAATATTTAGGTGGTCATAACATATTGCTAAACGTCAATTTTGATATATAGATACAAGCTATTTAATTATAGAATTAAAGATAAATTAAAAGAGATAATTTATGTAATCTTAAATATGGTTTAGGGTTATAATTTATATACATTGCCAACATATTTGGAATCTAATGAGTCATAAACAAAGAGCGGGTTAGAAAGAGAAAATATATTTTAATCAAGTTAGAATTGATTGTAAAGTTTGATAAACTTTATGAATTAAATATGAGATATTTAATAAATAAGGATCAATATGACATTTTGGATCTTATTTGAACATAAATGGTAACTAATTAGAATTATTTATAATTTTAAATAAAATTTAATTGAAATTACAATTTAATCTTAATTAAATTACTAAAATATCCAAAATCTATTATAAATATGCTTAAGGTCTAAGAGAGCTTACACTTCTTACCTAATCTTTTCTGTAATATTTATAGAATTTTCTCAGTATGTTATGTGAATATCATTAAAAGTCGAACACTTATATAACTATGGTGATTGAGATGAGCTAGTTTCAAAAATGATTTTAAGGAAAAACAAGATTATGATTAAGATACGAATTATGATTCTTACTTTATTATGATTTATGTGTAAATCATTTTATAAAATTTAAAGTAATCTTGAGAAATTAAATACGAAAAAGTTTCATAATTATTTCGCTACATATAGAATCGAATCGTGCCCTGAATTTCCAACATAACTAGCAAAAGAATTCAAAAAAACATAGAAATGTGTGGATAAATTTTTTTGACAAAGTTGTTAAATTAGTGTTAGGATTAAATATTTTCAAAACATTGATTTTCATTTTAAACATTACGAAATATTTGGTTTAAATGGAATTTTGTTAAACATACTATCATTCAAATTGACTAAGTTTTTGTTAGTACCGACAGTGAAGCCACAAATATTTTATCGGAGAAGCAGAAGAAAATGTTATCACAGTACTCATTCTACTTCATGAGATAATCCTCCTACGTGGAAGTTTCAACTTTTTTTGTTTAAATCTACAAAGAGGTTTCTCAATTCGTTTCCGAATTCCGATCCATACAAAATTGCATTGCATTGCATATGTTGGAAGTTTAAATGACGAAGATGTCGGGAGTTTCTGGAACTGGAGGCAGTGATAGCTGCGCAAAGAACCCATTTCATACACGCCCGATTGATGGAGTTTCTTATATGAACATAATCTACGAAAGCTTTGCAAATGGAGAACAACTAATAATGCGATTATGAAACTAGAAAAATTACTTATTTCCATTTATCCATCCTTGAAAACCTAGTATTCATCAGATAATAAGAGAAGAATATCTAATATTACAACTAATCCACATAAAAACCAAGAAGACTTTGTATTTGACTGATAATGAACATGTCGGCAACGCTTAGCTACTATTAAAAACCACCATTTAGTTAATATATCAAAGACGATCAACAGCTATGACCGTGACTTACAACTGGATCTTTATTCGTCGTTTTCTGATAATTAGAACCATGGACCAGATTCAAATCAGGAAAGAATTAGAACAATATAGATCTAACATGAGCATGAGACTTCGTTGCTCTCTCGCAAGTCACTTAATTTAGTCTTCTTCGTGAAACTAATTAATACATACAAGCTAAATTCTATGAACTTCAACTTGTTCTAACATCTTGGGCGAACTTCTCTAACTTTGCAGAGATCCTTCCAGCCATAGAACTCGGTCCAGAATCACTAACCTGCAGAGATTAACGTATTATACCGTACCCTAATCATCAAGTAACTAGAATTCGTCGTAAATAGGGTCAATATATGAAATAATTCAGCGATTACCTTTGAGTGTATTGTGTGGAAAACAGTATCATCGACCACCGAAAAGCTTGCATTCACAATCTCAGCTCCTTCTTCATGGAGAACACGAATGGCTTCATTGAACAAGAAGTGGCAATGCAACCCAGTTATCAAAATAACCTCTAAAGTGGAACCTGTTTCATGAATGTCGATCTGTGGCGGTCTTAATCCCATTGTTGCTCCAGTTCCTATGCTTGTATTTGGTCTTTCTATTCCCAACAATGCATCTTTTCTTTCCTTCATTTTCTCCAAGTTTATCTGCAACTTTTTAATATAGCTTGCGGCCTCATCAATTTGATCTGGCAGTGACGTTGATTCCTGCAACCCCGTATAAAGGAAATCACACCGAAAAGAAAAAAAGAAAAAAGAAAATAAAAAGATGATGACAAGTTAGAAGATATATACGTGTAAGTAAAAATATGTGAAATAGAGAAAGTGGAAGATGAGAGTGTGTGACCGTTGAACCAAGACGGGGTACAAGAGAATTGAGAGTCGAATAGAGGGCTTTCATCTGATTTCTCCTGTTCCTTTCTGCAGTTTTCCTATCAGTTTTGGAAGAACTAGGATCGTTGTTCTCCATATGACGCGTGCAGGACAAATCTAAGCTTCAACCAAATTGATATAATTTCATATCTTTGGTTAGTTTGCTTGGAAGCTCTTATCGCAGTGAAAAAGATAAGATAGACCCCAATAAAGCAAGAAACTAATGATATGATTTGAAGCAAGCGAGGAAAAGTTGGTGGATTGAGAGTATGGTGGGGTCTGCTTGATGTTTTGAGTCGTCTACGTGAACCTCCTTTGTCGGGACCAATTCTTCTGTTACTTTTATCCTATGTAGCACGGACACGACAAAATAGAGCCGAGTCTGCGTGTCGGATGCGTGTTCGTGTCAGACATTCACTGACACGCGATGGACACAACTCGAACACGTTTGAAGATCGCTCGGACATTGTTTAATGGAATATATACTCTATAAAATATATGCTCCATGTTTTTTTGTGAGGGATTTATAAAATACTAAATATGTGTGAACTATTAAAGTGTTATAAGTCTTGAAACACATCAATCAATCTATATTATATTATGAATTCTGAATTTTAAATTTTATAATATATATATATATGTCGTGTCCGTGTCCACCAAATTTTAGAAGTTGGTGTGTTCCGGTGTCCATGTCCGTGTCCGTGTCATGTCGCGTGTCCGTGTTCGTGTCTGTGCTTCTTAGCTTTTATCCAAGACTAACCCTATGTCATTCCTGCATAGTCGCAAATTTCAGTAGGTCTTAGTAAAATTTGTAGTTAGATAGCGATAGAACAGGGTTGTCTTGGATAAAAGTATCTTCACTCTCCCTTTGACGGCCTAATTCCTGACGAACTGTTGCCATTTCGGCCTAAAACGACAATTTGCTATTCATGGACACAGAATATTGGTCTAAGTTGCGTTTTCTGTAAACGTCTTGTCTTGTTTCATGTGAACCTCGTTGCTTCAACAAAATGCACTCAACTTGAACTTAAGTAACCCTTATTTTATTATCATCCTTTGATGACCTACTGCAAATTGAGGCGATGTTAGCGTACGATTGATGTTAATCCGCCGACCATGATAACCAATATTCAAATTTAAAGTATTGAGATAAAGTAACTGTTGTTAGCTGCCATGGGATAAAACGTGTTATCTCAATCATTCAATCATTCTATCACTTTAATTACCTGATTAATTATATAGAGAGTATTTTAAAAATCTCGCTTTATACCACGCGTTTGTAAGATAATGTCTAGGTTTAACCTTTTAAGCAAAACAACTGTCTTCCTCATAATCTAAAAGAATGTTCAGTTCTTTCAGATGGCTGCGTCTCAACTTAAAAATGGATTAAAAAACCACATGACTTTAGCCAGTCTCTGCACAACCACCATCTAAAAGCTTCATGAAATGTACTAGAAAATAATAACAAAAAGGAAAATGAAAGGCCACGAGCGGGGTTACAAGAAGACTCAAGTAGATATTACTCGTTAAAATGATAATCTTGCAAAAGAGCATTGCTCTTTATAATTAGTTAATGCCTGCCCTTTTGGGATGTGTTATTCCTTGTTAATTATGCATTATACCATATGCAATACAGGCCGTTAAATTTTGATATGACCGGAAGGACCTACTAATATTTTGGTAGACTTCCACCAAAGATCCTTATGAAGCTTTCTATCCAAACCATCACCTTCGGTAGACTACAAAATTAACCTTATCCTGCAGGTACACGGTCAAATTTGGCAGTTTTGATTGGTCATTTCTAATAATGTCAGGGAAGATGGAAAAAGATCATATGTCTTACTCCAATATAGATGTCTCAAATCTAGCAATAAGGGGAAAGAAGGATTCTGTTGAACCCCCGATTCTTGCTTTCAAATACCTTAAACAAAGGGTTCTCGATATGTCGTTTAAAGGACCACAATCAGAAAATGTTAAGAGCAATACACATCAAAAGAGACTGACCCCCCAAAAAAAAAGGGAGAGATTGACCAAAAGGGAACCACTTGGCTTGTCTTTGTTAGGAAATTTGGCCGTTTTCATAGGTATATAGTTCATGTAAACCCAGCGTAATAAACACTAATATTTCTGAAGTTCAAGATGTAATTTCCTTGTACCTAAATACTGACTTCATTGTAACTCCCTACTTTCTTACTTTAGTTAAACTTTGTCTTCTTATTTTTTTTAGTTGTCCACGAGGTGTCCTAGGAGGGTCCCAATTACAGGAATGCACCTTTAAGTCATCCACTTCTAGACTAATCCCTGCTCGAACCGGGTAGGTCCCTTGCAGGAGGCAAAACTCTGACCCCAAGTTTTAAACGGCTGCATACATGAAGACGGTTCGAACTCGTGACCTCACTTAAGCCAGAAGAGTCCCTTACCAACTTGTATGTGCCATGCGAACTCTATGGCCAGATATACTGAAGATGATTGTGCACATTTTCTTTCTACGTATTCTCATCGAACCTGCCATGATAGATGTTACACTTTCTTGTAACAGGGGAAGTGCAAATGGGAATCTCTATCTTTGATGTTTTTCTTTTTGCGGTCCTTCCTGTTAAGCTTTCTTTCGAACGCTTATTGTTGAATTTTCAGTCTTTCCCTATCTCAAGTCAAAATTGTCATAATTAGCGTACGAGTCCTCTATTAATACTACTTTTTAGTTTCAATTGCACACCGACCCTTCTTGTTAGCTCAAATTTCCATACGGCTCTTTACCACAAAGAATTCGTGTGAACAAATCTTCTTAATTTTAATCAAGGTTTTAAAAACCATATTGAACTGCTCGATCTGATCAAAAAAATCATCTTAATAATAAGAATAAAAGTTTCCATGCTATCATTAAAATTATCATAAATAATCTTGATACGAAACATGAAAAATTGAACCATTAGTATCATTAATGAATATTAAGTATGCACCATTAGTATGAATTTTTTTGTTGTAAATTTTCAAGTAAAAATATTTTATCTGTTCAATAAACTTCAAAATTATACTTTTAAATATAATATCATTCATAAAATGGACCAATTATATGGTAGTTATTTTTGTGATATTCAGGGTTATCATAGTTAATATTAGCTAAGTTAATTTTTGAAATTAATAAATAGTTTATGATATGTATGCCTAATTTAGTTAGTATTAATCACAATAGTCATGGGCCATCAAAATAATAATAACTCTAACTTTTAACTATAAAAAATTATAATATCGTTAAAAAACAAATGGTCCTATTTATACAGAAAATACAAGAAACTGTGAATTTTTTTTAATGATTCTGTATATACCATATGTTTAAATGAAAGTTAAAATGTAATGTTAATTTTATAAATTAGAGTTATACATAAAAGATAAAGAAATATTCTGTTTATCAGAATATATCAAAGCAACATGATTGGCCATTTCAAAGAAAACCAACATGCTGCCGTGAATAGAACACATTGACGTATATAGGTCAACATTTTTCCAGTAGACGCTCGAAGGCTCCATCTTTTTGAAAGAATATAATTAAATGGCCCTATCGTGGACGATACCAGGCCAATTGATGTCCACCATGTGATGTGAGGACGTTAACTGGAATAATGTTGACAGTCACTATCGGCTAAAATGCGAAGTGGTAAAGAAAAGGTTTGGATACGACAGGATAGCTGACAAAAGGACTCGTAAATCTTTTGGCATCATATGTAACTTTTAAAAAAACCTGTTTCAGTGGATACCAACGTATGTCAACTTTTAAAAAATCTATTTCAGTGGACTACAATGCTTCTTGTAAAGTAACTAAAGATCTTGATTTTTGAAGCAAAACAGATGCCTCCCATGTCTAAACCTGTCTGGTAACGTACAATTTTATCGTGTTTTGGAGGCCATTTGAATTCAAGGACCAATTAACACTTTGGCTTGTTATTAGTTTCATAATGTCCACTAAATCAATTTAAGACTACTCTTTCATTACATTTTTCTATCATCCCACAACCTATAAGAGACAAGATCTTCTGTCCAGTTTACTCTGTCTTACTCTGTTCCATAAAATCTCAGCCATTTATTTTGTAGGACTCACGCGGGACTCACGCGTAATTTACGCGGGATCCATATAAATAAATAGCTGAGATTCATTGGACAGAATAAGACACCATAATATTAGACATGAGATGTGGACTCTAAGAGAATATGGCTTCATGTTGAGTTTGTTAAACTCTTGGGAAGAGGATATTAAAGAACCCCGCATGGATACAGTCCGTTAGAAATTAAAATTTAAACATTTTAATGCCTTTTGAAATTTGATAAGAAGATACATGTGATGCCCATGTGATTCCATTCCAGCACAAGATAGGTTCCTCCATGTTTTACCGTGCTAAGCTGCTATAATATTATCGTATCTGTTTCGCTTTTGCTTTTGTATTTATAGAAATAACCTATCAAGTGGGCGGAAGAAGATTGATCCACTAGCTTGAAATAAAACAAGGAAAATTCTAAAACAAAACTGAAGTTCCTCTCCTTGAACTTTGGAAGTGATTGCATCAAAATAGACAAATTTGGATCTTGGTGAACTTTTCTATCATCAGTTGTTTTAGTCTTTCAGTGTCTCTGTGATGCACGAAGCCGAACAACAAAATAGGAAGTTAAAAGCAGAAATAGTTATGACTGAGCGAAGAAGATGATGCTATTGTATATGAATCTGGTTAGTTTAGTGATCAAGGGATCTTAGGCCAGAAGCTCTTACAATCAACTAACGACTTTTGACCCCCACCTAGACAAAAGAAGAACGTGTCTGGACATTTGTATAAACAATTGTCGACCAAACTCACATTGGAGGAACCAGGCTTTAGATGGATGAGAGGATCAGGAACTGGCCCGAACAAATAGTTGCCACCAAGTAGGAGTCTCTCAAGCCTGGAGGAGTTTGCGCTTTGAACAGCTGCTTTTAGCGCATATTGAGTAGGTATCATCCCTGTAAACTTGTTGTGTTCCAGGGACAAAGCTGACAACTCTCGCATTGAACCAAGAAAAGTTGGCAGCAGGCCTCGGATATCATTACAGCTAAGATCAAGTGCTATTATTTTACTCTTGTAACCCAATGTTCCTGGAACTTGCAAGAACGTGAAGATGTTGTGAGAAAGGGTTAGCTGTTGAAGAGAACGGTGGTCAAAAAGGACTGACAAGATTGGACCAGATAGCTTGTTATGACTCAGATCCAAAACCTGTAAAAACTCCAAATCTCCTAGGTTCTCAGGTAGGTTTCCCTGTAGATTATTGTTTCGCATAGAGAGCTCAACAAGGGACTTGGGAAGTGTAGATGAAACTTGACCAGACAAATTGTTATTACTAACATCGAGATAGTAGAGGTTTTTGAGTACACCAAGATCAGGAAGCTCACCGGAGAGATTGTTTCCTTGCATCTCAAGTCTTTTCAACCTTGTAAGAGAACCGAAACTTGAGGGAATGGTTCCACTTAGGCGATTATCATCAAGATACATCTCTTCAAGGTAGGAGAATGATCCAAGTGAAGCAGGTAATTGGCCTGAAAGCAAGTTCTTGGAGAGCCCGAGTCGGCGGAGCCGAGTAAGGTTAGCAAATGAGTCAGGGACAGAACCAGAGAGCGAGTTGTCTGAGATGTCAAGTGTCAGCAAGTAAGGGAGCTTCCAGGAGGTGGAAGAGAGTGAACCAGAGTAACCAACCGCGTCCAGAGTAATCTCGGTAACTCGAAACAATCCGGACTTGACACGGTCACACCGGAAACCGCAGGTGAACTTGGAACTGAAAAGATGGTCGCATGGATCCAACGAGAAGTCCCAGGAGCTCAGGCATGAGCCAGGTGCAATAGACTCCGGCACCAATCCCTTCTTTAGATCCTCAAGCACTCTTATGTCACCTGTATAGGTTCTTGAATCAACTTCGACGAACAAAACTTCCACCAAAGCGATCACTAATAGTACCGAAAACATAGAAACATTTAGGCCCCGTTTGGTTGGCGGGAAAGTAAAGTAAATTTGGAATATGATTCCTCGGAAAATAAATCTATGGAAAGTAAAGATATTCACATGTTTGGATACTTATAAGAATTCTAATAG
>JAOTIZ010000002.1:32530003-32550987 GCA_027123425.1 Erythroxylum panamense | reverse complement strand
TAAGAATTACAAATAATCAAGTTAAATGAAACCATATGAATAAATCATATATACATACATACAATGTTTTCAAGTTGAATTTTGTTGCTCTTATGATCGTCACATATTACAATCCCACAATCAACCTATCTATGCTTCACAAATAAACAAAGAACATTTAACCTAAACTTTAAACGATCAATTCAACTATCAATTTTATAACTTTGTGACAATACTTATACACCACATGCATACCCTATATTTGTTTATACTTTTGGATAAAAAGAATTTAAATAGAATATTAGACTTTTGCTACGTTTTTTATTCTCAACATCCTATGTTACTTATGGAAAATGGAATTAATATGAAACAAGTGTTGCTTATAATTATGTTTTCCTAATTTGAAAGGAACCTACATTAGGAAGAAAAAATTACAATTCATGTACATTGTCATAATATGGTATACAATTTCATAATGTGATCATTCTATGCTAAACCGAACAATAAAGTTTAATAAGTAAAAAACAGTCATTACATCAACGAAGTCTCTTAATCATAATTAAGTCTAAACATCATTATGAATGGAAATTTCATTTAATTGTTAAATCTGCCTTGTGTTTCAGTCAAAGATGGTTGTACAAACAACTAAGAAAAACACACACATATGAATACATATCTTGTAAGAAGTTAAGTGTGAATGGCCTTAAATATGTTGAACTTTATTTTAATATTAATCTAAAAATTGCGCGTTAGATAATGGACCTCAAATTCAAATGTATATAGATGGTCATTCATACATATAGGGAGAATCTATTCCTTCTAGGTGTCACGTAGAAAGGAAATAAGAAGATAATTAAGAGAACAAGCTTACACGAAACATGAGGTAAATGGTAAATTATTTTGAGTTACCGAAAGATGGTATATTTGTCATCACTAATTAAACCTCTCAAGAGCATTATAAAATTGTTTACCATTTGGAACCAAAAGAAATATATATGTATATAACAGAAATGAAGTTTTCTAGACAAAAAGAGTTTTTCCGGTAAAAAAAAATAAAAGATTTAAAATCACAAGCTAATTACTTGAAACGTTCATAAGAAGAGGAGGAACATGAACGAAAATTGAATGATGTATGTGTACTAGGGGAAATCATCCAAAAGCACTACTATTACCGATTAAAAATCTAGTTTTTAATTACGTCAAGAGGATGTTGGGAATGCTTTATTACACAATCTACCTCAGGGAATCAAATTTCTCTCTTTGACATGGAGTTCTCTAACATTGACACAAAGCAAACACTCTTCATCTTAAGACAAGATAAGTCCTGCGAACCAAATGGTTTCAATAATTGATTCTCCAACAAAAAAAACTTGGGACTTGTAAGGTGATATACTTACTAACATTATCTAGGAATTTTTCATAAGTGGAAAATTACTAAAGAAGCTTAATAAGACTTATATTTGTTTGATTCCAACGATATCAAATTTCTCTCAAGTGTATTGATATCCCTTATTAGGATGCTTCATCTATAAAAGAAGCATTAATGACAACATATAAATTGCCTAAGAATTATTCAAAACCTATAATAAGAGGAAGGAGATAATAAACCTTATTTTGAGATTGATTTCAAAAAAACTTTTTGATGCCCTAAATTGAAATTTCTTGTTTAGCATTGTGAAAGCTTGGTGATTTTTTGACTAAATTCACTAACTGGGGGAGAAAATGTATTACTTCCATTTCATAGCCAATCCTAGTCAATAGAGAACTAACCTCACTATTCGAAGTTGCAAAGGGACTTAGGAAATGAGATTAATTATCTCCATATATGTTTGGCCTAAGTATGGAGGAACACACAAGACTAATTAAATTAAATATTGCCAATGAATTTGGTTATAAATATCATTATAAATTTAAGAAGATTGATATATTTGATCTTTCCTTTGTAAACGGCACACTACTTCTTTATAGTTCTATAAAGGAATTTGTAAAGGTTTTCACTGAACCATTGAATTAGTTTAAGGACTTATTGAGGTTGGGTGATAATCCTTCCAAAAGTAACTTTTTCATTTTACCAATGGCTTTAAAAATGGACAACTCCTCTTAGGTATTTAGAGATCCCAATTACGATGAAGAGATTATCTATCTCAAATTGTAAGCTACTTATTGCTTTATTCATAAGAGGCTTAATAGTTGTTGTATTAGATTCCTTTTTTTATAGGGCAAGCTATAATTGACCAATTTTATTTTAAAAAATCTCCATATTTACTATAGTACCCATATAACAATTCTAAACGAGATAACGAAATCAACAGAAAGGTTATTAAGGAAGTTCCTATGGTCGAGGTTCGCAGAGAAAGCAATGGTCTCAGGAATCAAATGGACAAATTTATGTCAACTGTATAGATCGATATCTACCTACGGAGAATGGGGATCATAGGATAAGTTTCATTAAAATTATGATAAAATGCTCTTTATAAAGAGGATATCGAAGGTATACATAAATAAAGACTCATTTTGGGTAAAATGACTACATACTCACTTCTTTAAAGGGTGATAGCATATGGAAAGCTAAACCTAAAGCTAACACCTTATGGAATCATAGACAGATCCTATAAATGAAGGACTTAGCAATCCATATTTTTAAATACAATATTTTAATTAGACAATTAACACAATTTAAAATCTTTAAACATTTAAGTCTTTTAAAGCTAATATCCTCGCGAACTCAAAGGCATAAGTCAACATAGTTGAAGATAGATGAAGCTAGTCAATTTATGTATTAAGGGGTTTGCCTTAAATAATGATAATCTTCCAAACTCCTAAGGCCTCTTGGAATAAGTTAGCTTTGAATATGATCCCTTATACTTCATTAATCTTATGGCTAGTTGTTAAATGCAAACTAGATAAAAAAGATAATATGAAATCTTCTCAAGTTGAACCTATATATGTCTTTTGAAGGATTAAATCAAGTATATAGGTCATTTATTTTTCAATTTTTGATTCTCTTTTAACAAATTATACCAATTTAATTAAAAGTAAGAATGTTTTTTATTTGAACACAAAATATATAACTTATTCATATTAAAATTAAATTCATCTTAATTTCAATCCATTTATTAATAACAATATATATAACAAATTATACCAATTTAATTAAAAGTAAGAATGTTTTTTTATTTGAACACAAAATATATAACTTATTCATTAAAATTATGAATAATTTAATTAATTAAATTTATTTTTTATAAGAATTTTATTTAATTAATTTTAGCTATTAATTTTATTTAATATTTGTAATTTCATTTAATAATTATTAATAAGTACTTTAATTAATTTGAAAATATCTTTACAATATATACATTATAAATGATATAGGAGTTAATAATTAAACAAACATATACTTAATTTGAAATTATTTTCTTTAATAAAACAAAATAAAAAAATATACAACAGATTATAAATTTAATTTCTTTAAGAATAATTAATCTTATACATAATCATTATCAATACATATATAGTCATATTAACATTATAAGCTATTTACAAAAACGAAATTCATACTACATTTTTAAAATCAACACCAATACTACATCCTAAACACCTATGGCATTTTGTCAAATACTTGGTGTGCAAAAAAAATTTTCATCCCTAATTCAACAAACTTTCCCACATTTTTCTCTTTAATTTACAACAAACACAAACCCATTCATTCACATTCACTAATTAACAATTTAAATCAAACAACAAATTAGTATTAACCTAAACTAATGGTCCACCGATTGTGGAGGAAGGAGAGGAACAAACCAGCTTACCTTCAGATGGAACCACTGGAGCAGGGGACGTCACCGATGCGGATGGTTGGAGTACATGGATGGTAGCAACGGCAACAATGACTTTCGGATGGAACCAGAGGTGAGGATGAGGTGTCGGAGAAGGGGAGGAGGAGAAGGAGCGCGCGAAATAGGAGAAGAAGAGTCTGCTCAAAGGATTAAAGCATTAACCAAACCGATGTCGTTTTGGTTAACTTCAAAACGACATCGTTTTAGTAAGTTTTTTAAAGCTAAAAGACGACATTCACCAACGGAATAAACGCCACCGATAAATGACTGCTTCCCTTCTTCTTTTTCCGCCGTCACCTTTACTCCGTTGGTATTTACAGATGGAATTAGTTCCGTCTGTAATATTTCTTCCTTATTTACATCACTTTCTTGTAGTGACAGGGTAAGTCATTAGTTTTTTTTTTGTTCTTTTTGTTGCCAGTAAAAGACTATATATAATATAGTTACATCCTAAAATCAACGCTTACAAAAACTCCCAAGTCTTATCATTACCAAAACTACCTAATCATAATAAGAAAAAGATATAGAACATATTTACAAAATCTCAATACTCTTATATATATATATATAATAAAATCTTAGTTTCCACTAAAAAAACTAATTTTGTGGCTTTAGTGCTTCATGGTATAAGTAAATGTATTGCATAAGGTATGGAATCAATTTTTGTTTCTTTTTATTGCCAATAAAAGACTGTATAAAAGAGTTAAATCCCAAAATCAACACCTATAAAAACTCCCAAGTCTTATCATTACCAAAACTACCTAATCTTAATAAGAAAAAGATATAGAGCATATTTACTGAATCTCAATACTTTTCTCAAGTTGGAGCATGAGGATTCCGATTACCCAACTTATGAAGGAAGAAATCAAAATGGTGCTTGCCTAAGGTCTTTGTGAAAATGTCAGCCAACTGAGTATATGTGGAGACATTGGTTGGACGAATAGTACCTGTCAATATTTTATTTCGAACAAAATGACAATCAACATCAACAAGCTTGGTTCGCTAATTAAACACTAGGTTCTTTTCAATATGAAGTGCAGCCTACCTATCCCAATGTAAACGCATAGGCTTAGGACGTCCACATCTAGACTAAAGACGATAGTATTTAACCATTTGAGCTCGCAGATTGTGGTAGTTATAGAACGATATTCTTCTTCAGTTGTAAGTTTTGGAAAAAGCCTGTAGCTTCTTTGTTTTCCATGAGATGGGAAAGTCACCCAACAAAACAAACCACCCAGTGAGAAACGGCCTATTCAATGGGCAACTAGCCCAGTCTGAGTCACACCATCTATACAATTACAAATCACAATTACTTTGCAATAAAATACCTTGTCCTAGGGTACCTTTTAGATATCGGATGACACACAAAGTTATGTGCCATTGCTCTTCTTATGGTTGCTGCATAAATTGGGAAAGTGTATGAATAAAATATGAAAGCTTTGTCCTGATGAAACAGAGATATATGAGTCTGTCAACCAAACACCTATAATGTTTAGGATCATCAAGTATTTGTCCACCAGCAAGAGTGAGTTTATGGTTTTGCTCTATGGAAAAGTTAGTGGACTTGCTCCCAAGTAATCCAACTTCATAAATAATATCAAAAGCATATTTATGCTGGCATAAAAATATAACTTCAGGATTCCTTGCTACCTCAATAGCCACGAAATATTTTAAAACACCCAAATCCTTCATATGAAAACATTTACTCAAATATTCTTTGAATTTTAAAATGGCATCATGATCATTCCCAGAAATAATTAAGTTGTCAACATAAACAAGAACATTATTAAGTTGGACAACATTCCTTTAACATGTGAACAAGGAGTAATCGAAAACAGAATAACGAAACCTATAAGCTTTCAAGGTTGTAGAGAGTTTGGTGAACCAACATCGAGTGGCTTGTCAAAACCCATACAAAGATTTGTGAATTTTGTAAACCATACCAGGAAGTTGTATCTTAAAGTCAGGTGACATTTTCATATATACTTCCTCTTCAAGAACACAACAAAGAAAAGTATTGTGAACATCTATATGGTGTAACTCCTATTGCTTTGTGGCCATAACTGCTAAAAAGAGTCGTACTATAACCATTTTAGCTACAGGAGAAAATGTCTTTGTGTAGCCAATTCCTTCAATCTGATAATTTTCAAATATCACCAATCGAGCCTTGCGCCGCTTCACTATAACATATGAGTTATATTTAGTTTTATAAACCCATTTATAACAGAAGGACTTTTTCCTGGGAGGTAGAAAATCAACTACGCATATACCATAATTTTCTAATGCTTGAATATTTCACTCTACATTGCTTCCCTCCATTTTTCATGTTTAACTGCTTCAACAAAAGATACAGGCTCACATTTTGCTGTAATAACTGTAAGAAAAATTTTGTATTGCAAAGAAAATTTGTTACAATTCTCATATTGTGGTCTAAGATAGGACATACCCAAGGCATGCCATTAACCAAATGCATTCGAGGTATTCCATTAACCAAGTGTAGTTGCATGGTATTTATGACTTAGTCTCGTAAAAGAATAAATGGCTCTTGTTTCGGTGTCTACGACCTAGTTGAGGTGTCACATTTTGCTTATTGGTCTCGGCTTAAATTGGGTTCACCTTCTTATGTTGGCCATTTTCCTTATAACGAGGTAAGGTAGGAGTGTTATTTATTTCAGTTTCTCCTACTCTTGCACTCGCAGCCTCCCTCAAGTTTGCATCTACAACATTTGTGCCCTCCTCATGTTATTTTCCTCATTTAAGACTCCTTCATTCGCCTCATTATTTTTAGGGCTCTCTATAGAACCCACAAAATCATCATCAGTATTATAACTTATCCTGAAAAAATCGTTACTTGCACTCATATTATTGGAAGTGAAAGGAAATTCCCCTTCGAGAAATCTACATCTCCGGACACGAAAAATTCTCTTATCTCAAGATCATATAATTTCCACCCCTTCTTCCCGTTTGGCTACTTAACAAAAATATATCTTCAACTCTTACGAGCAAATTTATCCTCTTTCCTTCCTTGATTATAAGCATAACATAAGCACCCAAAAACATGTAAGTGATTATAAGATGGTGGTTTCCCATACAATACTTTATAAAGGGGTTTTTCCATTTAAAACCATTGGAAGAGCATAATTAATGAGATATCCTACCACCAAGACACATTTGCCCTAAAAATCAATAGAAAGATGCCCTTGAAATCGTAAAGCATGAGTGACATTTAGGATATGTCGATATTTCCTTTCTACTTTACCATTTTGATGTGGGGTTCCCATACATACAATTTGAAAAACTATGTCATTTCAAGAAAGTAGTATGCCATGCAAGTGAATTATGTTCCATTATCAGTTTTAACAATTTTTATCCATTTTCCAAATTGTCTTTCAATCAAGGCAAAGAAGTTCAACATGGTTCAATAAACTTCTGTTTTATCAATCAATAAAACTATCGAAACACCACAAAAAAATGATCTATTATAGTAAAAAAAATGAGTTGTCATAAAAAGACAGAGTTTTATTTTATCCACAGAAGTCACAATGAATGAGTTCAAAAGCGTCTGAAGCTTTGTAAACACAGTTAGTAAATTTGTCTCTTGTCTGTTTCGCTCGATGACAAACATTGCGTGCTTTATTTAATAAATCACTAGTTTTACTAAAACTAATGTAAGGTACCAACTTGATTATTTTTAGTGATGGATGACCCAATCTCTTATGCTAGAGGTCCAACGAACTCACGCCTTCGATCTTGAACACCTTTGCACGTGGAACATTCTGGAAGTTATAGAGCCCATTTCATCATTCACCCACTCCAATAAACATCCTCGAAGTACAATCCTGTACGACACACAAATTTTGGGTGAATTGAATAGTACAATTTGCTTCATCTTTAAGTCATGACAAATAAATTAAATTACAGCTCAAGCTGGGAACATATAAAACATCTTCAAGCTTTAAATTATCATTAAGAGTCACATATCCTTCTTTGGTTGTCGTGGCTAACTTTCCATCCGATAGCCCCATCGAGCATTCTTTCACTTCTTGTACATCACATAGCAATTCCAAGCATCTTGTCACATGATTTGATGCACTTGTGTCGAAGATCCAAGGAACATTCAGAGGCTTACCTGTCATTCTTTCAATGTCATTGACTTTGTGATGATTTAGTAACTGAAGCAAGGTTTTCCACTTATTGTTGTTGAGTGCTAGAAGTCCTATTATGTCTGCTTCAGTCAAGTGCACTGCTGCACTACTCCTGCTACTCAGTGTAGTTTGGGTGGCATCACTCTTACTTGATTTCATCTGCGTCTTGTGCCAGATCTTTGGACCTGTTGCTGAACTTTTCCACATCTTGTTTCTTTGACTTTGCCTTTGCCTTTAGGACGATCAGCCCACTAGTCAGGATAGCCAATGAGATGAAAAAAAGTTTGTTGCTTATGCCCCTCCCCGTTATAGTGAGAGCAAGACATCAATTTATCCTTCTATTCAGCACTTCCTATAGCTTGGTTTCCGATTTGGACAGAATAATCCACTACTTCTTCTCTTTCTTCCTTAGCTCAATTTTTCCTCAACAAGAGTCGATTATACCCTATTTAAAGAGGGTAAAGGGTCCATCACCAATAAACTTGAGCAAATCGTGCCATATGTCATGTCATCTAACCCCATAAGAAATTGGTGCACTCGTTCTTCTTCTCATCTCTTCTCTAACTAGGCTATAATATCACACTGACATCCTCCATAGTTACATAATGGGAGTTGTTCATAATTTGTCAATTCTTCTCACAAAGCCTTCATCTTCCCATAATAGGCTACCATGGCTAGACCATGTTGCTTACAATTACCAATTCAGATTTGAGTTACTGAATTTATGGCCCATTCACAACTGAAAATCATTCCTTAATGTCCTCCTATAAGTCTTTTATATTCTCCATATGACTTATGGTAGCGTTCATGGAAGGTTCGATCGCCTTGCGAATCCATGGAACAAACATAGATTGCACCGTCCACCAGTCCTCCAATTTTATTACTCCTTCAACAGGTTGTTGAATAGTTCCAGCAAAAAACCCCCACTTCTGGCAAGCTCTCAATGAAGTTCGCATTGCATAAGCCCATTCGTCATAATTTTTACCACACAATTGCACTTATGTGATAACGTTTCCAGGATTGTCATTCAAGGTTAAATCATATGGTAAGTCTGTTTTCTTAGGCTATTCTTTCCGCGTGTTTTCATCTCCCATAGCTTATGACAAAATCAATACTAGTATTTTTTAGGGTAGTTTTCTTCATCCAAGTGTTTATGGATTTGATACCATATTGCAAAGGGTATAGAATTAGTTTTTCTGTTCTTTCTCATTGCCAGTAAAAGACTATATATACAAGAGTGACATCCTAAAACTAACACTTATAAAAACTCCTAAATCTTATCGTTACCAAAACTACCTAATCACAATAAGGAAAATATATAGAACATATTTACAAGATAATACAAAATATTTACATAATCTCAAAATGCTCGATGGTCAATTAGGTAGATGCATTTATCGAGTAGAAGCTTCTCATTCCCATAATTCATATAGCTCTTATCAATTGTTTTTTTCTGTAAGAAAGGGTAAATATTTATTAGAATTTTGACTATGACAAATGATGGAATTTTTTATGATCTCTATCAAACTTCTAACTCGGATGAAAAATAAACTTTCAATATGATATCCCCTTTATTACTGATAGTTGTAGGAAATTTCATCCAAAAAATAGTTGTTTCTTTATGTAGGAGAAATGGAAATTTAAAAGGATGAATAAGTTGTACTCATGCCTTCTCATTACTAAGGACTTCTTGGCCTACATAATGTTAGTACTTGAACACAACTCTTAACATAAAAATAACTTTTAGTACAATTGTAAAGTGTAAATATTCTAAATAGTTTTCGAGTACACTTTAAATTATGGTAAATAAAGAGGTATTACAAAATCACAGCTTAGTGATTACTTAATTTTTAAGTGATGTAATAATATTTGATTGGTTGTTGTAAGTTTGATTTATGAATCTGGATGAAGGATACTCCCTCATAAAAGAATCATTGATCTACTTAGGTGAAAGTGTTATCGAAATGTTAATACCCTTAACTCTTTGAAAGAAGAGAATCTTACTATTACCTAAATTTCTATTAGCACTCATTCAACAAATAAATGTGGATAGGCGGTATCTAAGTAATTCCATCATAACAAGGTAATGGTATGACACGTCTTTCTCCTTTCATAGATTTACAAATGCAAAGGACACTTCGAAAACAATAACGATATTGTTGTCATGAACGTGTTAGAATGTCCAACATTATTCTTAAAAGAAGCTAAATCACCAGGGTGTTTTCTACTAGTGTAAGCCCAATTCAACACGTAAAGAGGGGAGAAAATGCAAGACTAAACCTAGTGTTTTTATTTTAAGAAATGAATCTTCTATGCATGTGTATAACTTGAGAAATTTGTATTCTTTTAATATTGTGAAACATTCCTAATTTAGGCAATTTCTATATTTATTTAAATTTATTCATATTTTCATTCTTAATTTGGTGAATAATATTAGAAAGGAATTATAGACAAGAAGTTTGGTATTTATCATTATAGTTAAAGACGTAGATCTGATTTCATGTGTAGTTTCATATTCTTTGAAAAAATTGTGTGTTAGGAACAGTAATGGGCTGATCCGATTTAATTTTTAAAAAAAAGTTTTGAAAACAACGTCGTTTTTAATAACATGGTGTCATTTTATCTCTCTTGGTTGGGTCACGGGCCGGATCGGTAGTCCTGACCTGTGATCCGTGATCCGATCAACCTAGGCTTGATTTGTTAACTTGGAGTCTAGCCATGTCCGGGTTAGATTGCCATACCTATTCTGTGTAAATTACTTAACAAGAGGTGAATATCTTACATGGCAATGACTGTGATCATCTTTTGTGTTCAAATTAGTTCCACTTGATGTCACGTTTTCTGTCCACATTCATGAAAATGAGGACTATATGGCATTCAAATATATACACGCATTGGGCAGGCAAAGAAGTATAGATAAAAGATTTATCGCTTTTGCGGACATTCTAAAGCTTTACACTCCCCTGGACATTGACATGACACGAGTGTGCTTGTGTGTGTGTGTTTTTCTACCCTTCCAAGGTCAAGGATCCTAATTACTACCAAGGACGTGTTTAAAAATCTAAAAAACCTAAAAAAAAGTAGTAAACGAAATACTATTACTACCCCAAGCTGAAAATGGAAGTTCTACAAGAGAAGTCGTGTTTCCTTATATTGTGTATCGAAAATATAACGTTACCCCCTTTATATACCTAAAAGGATTCGCAAGGTGATAGAAGTGGATGTGCTTTTATGAGCCTAAACCCCTACAATATCTTACATTAATATTACATATAATCAAATACGCCACCATTCTTGGGTTTGGGAAAAATAAAATGAAAATATAATATACAAAACTGGGGCCTTAACTATCCTCAACATGGAATTGCGAGACATTTTGAAGTCACACTATACAGGGTTTTAGATACGTACATGATAAAGACACTTATATTCCACTCATCAAAGGCAATAAGACTATATGTAGTTGTAACACAATGAAAGAGTAGGAGAGTGCAGACATTTTATCTTATGGTCATTGTCGTACCCTTGACCATGAGTTAACCGATTGATTATCCAGCTTAGAAACACAGGAACTGACATTTTTTAATTCTGAACTTGAAAATAGGTCTTATTCTGTTTCTTGTTTAGAGGATCTGTCCCGAGGTTCAGGAGGAAGTGATGACAAAATGTTGTTTTTACGATCTTCAAAGATCTTACCAAAACTTTGAGGAGAAAAGCCTATGTCGGGTGAGTGACGTAAATGTGGCTTGTAAAGTATAGTTGATCTAGCAAACCGTTAGATGCAATAAATGTGCAGATTTTTTTGCGAGTGGCAATACAATTTACATGTAAGTCACGGAAAACTGACGAGCAATTTGCAAAAGAGCATTCCATACAACCACGTAGTAAGTCCAAATCAAGATTGATACATCATTTTCCTGCCTGCCCCCTTCTTTTCTTTTCTTTTTTTTCCATTGAAGAAGCTTTGACCCGTGAAAATATCCCACTTGCTTCCTCAAATTTTAGAGTAGTTTTGAGGACAAACCAAGAGGGTAGAAGTAATTTGAGCCTTTTCCATGGATAGAAATGAAAATGGCAACTTGTTCATGGAACCATGTTGGCCATGCACTATTTGATTTTCTTTTCTTACATTACAAGGTAAAGAATAATATCAACTACATGTTGACACCATTGTAACAAGAAGTATAAGAAATCTTTAGCCTGTTGGAGAATGATGAACACAACCATGTAATAATGCAAATCAAAATCAAGGAAACAACTTTATGCTTTGAGCATATCATATATAATTAGTGTTAAAGGAGGTGAAGTATTTTGAATAAGCAGAGATTACAGGAAAGAAAACAAAATAGTGTTACATAAGATATCAAAACTGTCTTCGTTCCTTGAAACTTTTAGTATTGATAGGGAATTGAATAGCGCCCAGAAAAAAGAAACACAAAAAAATCATGAAGTTGACATAGTAGTGGACAGTGATGAAGCAGATGTTGAACAAAAGGGGCAATTGCAAATGATGATATAACCAAAAAGAATGCCAAGACAAATTCATAGCCTTTTAAGACACCTACCTCAATGGATAAGAACCAAAGTTCTGCATCTGTACATGTATATTTGGTGAAAGGAAAAACCTGCCTCAATGTATGCCGACTAATCTACTACATGCAACATTAAGGACTGCAAGCAAAGAGGCTCAAAAACAAACCATTGTAATTACAATTTACCCAGTCCACTACAAAAGCTACATACGGTAACAGGTTCATGGGAGTTTAGGTTTAAGCATGGGTAAGCGATCGGAATGGCCAAGCTTATGGATCCAATTAAGACGTCCTTTCTTAGGATCTACGCTAGTTAAGTTTTGCACCAAATTCAAAGTCCCATCATGACCAACAGAAGATTCAAATTGCTCCAAAATCTTCACGATCTGCCAAAATTCAGGTCTCTTCTCTGGTTGCAAGGACCAGCATTGCTCAATCAATATTCTCATGGCTGTAGGACAACCCACAGGGATAATGGGTCTCAAATTCTGTAAGTCATTCCAATTTTCTAATATCAGAACATGTTTGAAAGAGGAAATATTTTATAATGCAAAGAAAAAAACGAGAGTAAACAACATAAAGATGGAGAAAGCAACAGCAAGAGAACAAAATATAACACAATGGCATAGCAGAGGATCTCTCCACCATGTAGGAACAGTATTGAGATCAATTAATTTGCTCTGATTCAGAGAAATCTAAGATGGAATGTAACCAAACAGACAATGGGACAAGGGAGCTGCCCAAACGTAGGCACCGCTTCCAAATAATATTAGGTGCTATTAGGTACTTTGGGTCAAGTACCCCTGTAATGTACTCCAAATTTTCCCTTAGTGGTCCCTTTTTCTACATCAAGGAAGGAGAAGAAAATCTACCAGATGAAAATCCCAATTCAAGCAACAATGGTGACAGTAGATGAATTGTAAGTGCCATACCTTATTTACTACTGCAAAAGCAGCTTGGATGGGGTTCATATCTTCATAGGGAATTGTTCCAGCAACCATTTCCCATAAGATGAGACCGAAACTGTACACATCAACTTTTCTCCCATAAGACTTCTTTTTAATCATCTCGGGTGCCATCCATCTATATGTACCCGGATCATCAGCCAGCAAATCACAATATGCCTCATCACAAGCTATGCCAAAGTCAGCAATCTTCAGCTTAAACTCCTCACTGATAAGAACATTTTCTGGTTTGAGATCCCGATGAATGACACCATGAGAATGAATGTACTCCATTCCACGAGCAATGTCCAATGCCATAGCAGTTAGTTTCCGTAAAGGAAGAGACTTATCCTGAAGCTTGTGCAAGTATGCCCTCAATGAACCTTCTGATAAATATTCAGTTATGACACAGTACACTGGTGAGTTTTTGCGTGCTGCTACGAACTGTTTCAGCAAATTAAAGTATGGTTTTAATAAATGGTTTTAAGAAAGTGTGAGTCAGTTTCAAAACATGTTCAACAATCATTGTTCCAAGCTTCCAGACACAATCAAGAATTTAAATCTATGGTTTAAATCAACAGCTAAATGAAACATAGTAATCAAACACAGGAAACAAATACTAGTTGCACCATTTCTCTAAGCAGCACAACACAAGGTAGGCAATAAAAGGCTTCTCTATTCAGAATATATAATGCAAGTTCATATCAATATATCCAGGGAGGAAATGGGAAATCATTTTTTCACCTTTATGACATTTGGATGATGCAATCGAGACAAAAGTGCAACTTCTCTATTGAATTGTTTCTCTAATCGAGCTGCTAAGATTCCACTTTCATCATCATCTGGTACCCTGATAATTTTTACCGCAACAGGTTCATCCTTGTAGATGCCATGGTACAGCCTACTATTGGCTCCATGAGCAAATCTAAGCCCAATAAACAGTTTAGACATGTCAACAGTCCATTCATCAGCTGTTTCCACAGCATTAACTTTTCCTCCACCATGGTCAAAATACTTTGTCCAAGCTGAATCCTTCTTGCTCCTTGATTTTTTATGAGCCTTTGTCGAGGCAAAGTGCCTAAGTGGGCTTGTATTTGAAGAAGATTTTCCTGACCTAGTTTCATGGGGTTCCTTGCGGAAAAGCTTTCCAACAAGTCCTCTGTCATGATCTTTTCTACGAGGATTTGGCGTTGAGAATCTCATCCTATCAGACCTTGCCTCTTTAAAAGTATCAGAAAGAACTGTTTGAGGTAGTGGGGACAAAGACCTCTGCGTATAGGTGATGGCATTTCGCTGAATCTGAGAAATTGCAGGACTTGAAGATTTCTGACTGGAAGCTGCTGTTTCTGAAGCATGCCTTGATTTTAACCCTGAAATTTTCTCAGATTGAGTGCTTAAAGGAAAAGCGGCCAATTTTGACGGGTCCAAGCGATAGAAAACGGTGTGAGAGAATTTTGTCCTCCATATCCAAGATGTATCCTCTTCTCCCATGTATTGACTCTGTTCTCTGCCCCCAACAAATCTGATCCTTGAAACCCTAACAAACTTATCCACTAAATTCCCCAGCCTTTACCTTCTTCTTCATCTCTAACTGAGCAGAAGAAGAAGGGCTGATATTCAAAACCTGACTTTAAAGAGCTGAAGAGAGTGATTTCCTCCAAGCACATTAACAAACTGTGGTCAAAGATTCAAAATTTGCATCCAACGGAATCAAAAGACCATTCAAACCCATCAAGAGAAATCAAGAAAAAGACTATGGCACAAATTACTCTGATCTCCATATGAACCAAAATCCGATGACTCTCAGTAGAAATGATAAGATTCAGCTACTTGTCCTTCTGGCTTCAAAGTCAAAATGGCACCTCCCGTAGACACCTGGAAAATCCCATGCAGGTTTAAGCCACCCCAGTCGCCGCTAAACAAATCAATGATTAAAGAACTGACATTGAAAGAAGAAAAGAAAATATAAAGACGATACTAGATTATGGTTGGAACAAAGAACGCCTACAATGGTATCCATATTAAACACGGGAAACAAATTGATCCATTGGATCAACACAATTATAAACCCAAAATAACAATAAAAAATAATGCAAACTTTAAAGCATTACTTACAAATTGAAGAACAAAAACATAACTTTCCATGAACGGTGACATCAACCCATTGAAAAAGTCATCTTCTTAAAAGGCGCTACCGCAGTGGGAGAAGAAAAATTGGTGTAGAGAAGACTTTAAAACGTCAAATGGAAGCCTGAACTTACATGCGTATTATGAACTCGTTCGATTCCCGTGGACCCTATCCGAGGTGGAGGGAGGCGTGTGGGACCCAGGTGCGAGATGATTGGTATGCGAATGGGCCCACGGGAGGCGAGTTGTGGGAGAGAAACAACTACAGAGAAAGAAGGAAAGATGTGCTACGGCTCTGGGATTTCTCATATAGTTAGCAATCCAACTGTCATTTTCGGGGACATAGATAGAGTTAATGGCGGCTGTGGAGCTTAAGACAAACCTACGTTGGGTTTGGTAACGGTTCGCCCGGGTACATATTATATCTTTTTTAGTTTGTTCTGTACGACGGTCTGTCGTGGCATTTTCCAAGATACTTTTAAAGGTGTAGTGTTAAAATAACTTTGAAATACTTTTAATTGATAACGAAAATATGTCATGTTTGCACAGGTAAAAAATCTGATTTACACTTTAACTTTTCACAAAACTTGTTAACATAATTAAAGCTACCCTTTGTCACTTAATTTATGGATTTGAAGTATTATGATTTAAACTTAATTTTTGTTGCAATATCATTTACAAGATCATCTCTAACATTCTTGCTTTCATGCTTAAAGCTACCCTTTGTCACTATTCAATCTTTCACAAGGTGGATTTATCAAAGAAAGACAAATATGAAACAACTTCTTTATTGCTCGAGAGTTTTTTAACAACTATAGTAGGAAAAACTCAAAAAAAAGTTTGTTCAATCAAGATTGATTTTTACAAGGCCTTTAACTATATTAACTGAAGTTTCATTATATAGACTTTATCAACTTTAGACTTTTCAATAAGATTTATAAATTGAAATGAACATGCATCTCATCATTCTCTTATAACATCTCACTGAATGCTAAGCGTACAAAACTCATCAAGGGAGCTAAGGGACTAAGGTAAGGTGACTCCTTATCTCTTTACTTGTTCCCCCTAGCAATGGAGGTCCTCAACAGGCTTAGGCTTCATGTAATTAAATAAGAAAAAGGGCTTCAAATACCATTACAAACATAGGAAGTTAGGAATTTATAGTTTTTTTAGTTGGATACTTGCTTCTTTACTCAGGGGGCTAATCCAAGCTCAATTAGTGCCCTAATGTTAGCTCCTCACACCTTTAAGAAGCTCTCAGGCTTTGAAATGAATAAAGCTAAGTGACATTTTTTCAAAATTTCTACAGGTGCTCATCATCTTGCAAATTGGTAATCATAGTTGATAGGACTTTAAGCTATAAAGCCCCCTTCACTTATTTTGGTATTCCAATCTCTACTAAGATACTTACTCAAGTAGAATTCCAACCTCTAATTGAAAGAATCAAGAAAATAATTAATAATTGGTGCAATAGAAGTTTATCATTTGCAAAATGAATATAGTTGATTAACTTTATTATTAACATCTTGCACGTTTACTAGGCTTCTTACGTGATGTTCCTAAAGGATTTAGTCAAAACCTTAGAACAAATAATGATAAACTTATTATGGTCAGATGATACTACAAGAAGATCAATGGTAAAGGATAAATAGGCAGACATTTGCTTACCAAAATAGGAAGGAGGTTTAGGAAAAACTTAATCAAAACTACTAACAAAGTTTTATTGCTCAAGTGAATATAGAGAATTTTAATATACAAACAAGCTCTTTAGGTAAGATGGATTTATGCTTATTGTATAAAGTATATACGCTTCTAGAACATTAGACTTAGTAGCAATACATCTTGGACTTTGCTACACATCTTTATGATAAGGGAGATAGTCACATTGAAAATTAAGCATAAGATTGTTAATGGTTCTAACACTAACTTCTAGAATGATAATTGGAGCAACAGCTCCAATGTTAAGGAATCCAGAGCTCTAAGGAATTTAGTTCCAATAAATGCTTTCATTAGTTATGTTCTGGATAGTAATCAAATTAGCCTCACTGACAGGAATGGTCAAAAAAAAAATTCCATTTCCCCCACTCTTCATATTAATCCTAGCAATGAAGACAATATTTATTACTGAGACACTCCTTAGATTACTTTATCAATCATTCTTGCAGAAAACTCTTAAGAAATTAGCTCCTAAGGTGAGTTGGTATAAAATCAGTGTGGTTTAATTAGGCCAATCTTAGAACTTCCTTTGTTCTCTAGCTTGTTTACAGATAAATAGTCAACACTTTGAATAAAATTAAGGGAAACCACAAAAATTCTTAACTATTAAACATTGTGTAACTATAAGCTTGAGTTTATCAATCATCTTTTCTTTTATTGTAACTTCTCATGTTGCATTTTAAAAGAAATTTTGATACTTTGTAATATATATTCAACACTTGAGGACTAGTTAGGGATAACTAGTTCACTATCTTAGAGAAGTAATGTGGGTAAAGAAGGCCCTTTCATTCTCTTGCTCCAAAAGGTTGAATCCCCAACCCCAAGGGCCCCCAGTCGCAGACCCGACCACCGCTGGAGGATTGAATCATGGTATAATCTTGGTCAGCCCCCTAACAGAGCGGTCCACTGCTTCCCGTGACCGGGAATCGAACCTAAGACCTTGCTCCAATTGACCCTGTTAGATGGCCACAAGCTACCCGTGCGGGCAAGGCCCTTTCATTCTCTCTTCCAAAAGGTTGAATCCCCAACCCTAAGGGCCCCCAGTCGCAAAGGCCCTTTCATTCTCAATATTACATTAGGTAGCCTAGTATATGTGATACGGAGAGAAAGAAATTTGAAATTTTTTTAAACATAAGATATCACAATAACAACGTCGATTGTTTGAATTAAAGAACTTGACAATGTAGTAATTGATTGTCCATAAGATTTCAACTACATGCAACAAACCTTTAGCCATCAATTGGAGAATTCAATGAACCTCCCACATAATATGATGCAAAGTGGAATCTGCATACTACGACAATTAGGGGGTATGGAACCAATAAAAGAGATTGGAGTTAAAAATTGTTAGGTGTTAGAGTTATAGATTTGCTTTGGAAGTTTTTTGATTATTTTCTCTGCAAAAGCCTAGTTTTCCTCTTCGAAATGGTTATCCCTTAATCTCATCTTACGTCATATTATCAAAACCTTAAGCTTAGCATCCTAAACTCCTTTGGTCAAACTTTATGATGTATTTAATTGCCATTTTTCAAGAACTATGCTTTTTAGTCTTATATGAGCTTTAGCTCCTCATATCTACTTCAAGAGCTCTTATTCATTCAACACATTTTAATTTCTCAAAAAAATTTGTAATCACTCTTTAACATGATTATTCACGTGGCTAAAGTTCATCATATATATCTTTCATCTATATTTTAATAAATAAAGTTAAATAAATAAAGTCTCTCTAAAATAACTGTATCGATTTTTAAAGAATTTTAAAGTACAAGAATTTTCTTTATTTAGAAAAATAATAAGGAGTCTCCATTTTGTTTACCCCATTTTATGTTTAAAGAATTATTGAAAACTAATTTGTGAACATCTTATATTTGATGTATTATTAATAAAATTATAATAAAGAAATTTAATCAATTAGACTCAACAATATTAAGATATAATAATTTAAATAATAATTATTAAAATAAACTAAAATGTTAATTTTAATTTATAAGAATTTAGTCTCTCTTAAACTAATATTTATTATCTAAATTACGCTTGAAATTTGAATCCACTAAAAATGAATACTTTTTTAAACCAGAAAGTACATACTTAAATATCAACAGAGGATAAAAGTTTTCATTTATACTTACTATTAATTATTATTCATAATTTAAAACTCATGGATAATATTATTGGCTAAAGTCAATAAATAAAATGGTGAAATTGAGGACAAATTATAAACATCAAAATGCTAAATTATGGGAAGAGTGATATATGAATTAGAGACATTTCATCAGTTTCACATGAAAACTACATACCATTGACATGGCTCATAATATTTTGAGAGACCTACCTTAAAAAAATTCTTATATATGGAGAGCTAATTAATATCCAAGCATTCTATACCATGAAACACTAAATTTTTAGCAATACTGAAAGTTGATTGATTATCTTATTGTAGATGAATAAGATGTTTAACAATGTTTAAATCTCTTAGCAAATAAGTTAACCATTAACTTATAAACAATTGTTCTTATTAATCAATATTTTGCTTTAGCGCTTGAGCGTGAAATGATTGGTTATCGTTAGTCTTCCAAGCATTAATAGATATACAATACATGTTAAGGATCTTCTAGTAACAATGCAACTTATATAATCCATAATAACCAAATAATTTCGTGAAATTTTAAGCAAGAAAGAACAATGTTTTAGAAGGAATTTTTTTTTCAAATATATTAAGAAATTTACATATAGTTTTTAATGATATTGTTGTTGAATCTAAAGATCCTAACTTGACTTTTGAGTGGAATAAGCAATATGTGTCCACTGTATAATAGTCTTCTTACCAACTTGTCATAACTCATAAATAGTAAGATATTTTAGTGGTTGACTTAGTTGCAAGTTTAAGATCCTTTCACATAAGAATATGAACTACTTTTTTTAAAATTAAAGAACATTATTACTAGGAATATGCCAAAAATATACAAGGCATACAACCCTAGAAGCAATATCAAATTGACCCTTACATTACATAAACCACCATGAGCTGCCAAACTAGATTATGGAAACATTCACTCATTAATGAAATAGCAGGAGAATAGTGGAGTCAAAATAGAAAATTTAAAGATTTCATTTGTCCCTAAAGCCTTTAGATATCATTATATCAATACCTTTGACCATGATCAACTCTTTAATCTAGGTTCAATTCTTTTGAATCTTTAGGCCAACATTTGAGCTCGTATCATAGAAAACCCTCTACTTCCTTTCTCTCCAAAGGCTGTAGAATGAATAACTAAGGCTCCGTTTGGTTGGCACGGATTGTTGCTGGAGAAAGTAATCTTTTTCCTAAAATTTAAATTATTACGTTTGGTTCGTTTTTTTGAGTAGTTAGGAAAGTAAAAACTTTCCTAATTTAGGGAAAGTAGTGGCACTTTCCTTGGATTCTAAATTCCAACACTCCCTTGGTATTTAGATTACTTTCTCCAGGAATTTAATCTAAAAAATACATTAGACAATTTAACCATTCTTTCTCTCTCAATTCTACTACTTTAAAATATATATATTTCAAATAAATTTTGATTTAATAATTAAATATATATATAACATAAATATTAGTTTATAAATAATAATTTTTAAATTATTTATTTTTAAAAATAAAATATTTTATTGATATTTTATTAATAAATATTATATAAAATATTAAAATAAATTTAAATAAAAATA
>JAOTIZ010000002.1:32502985-32516149 GCA_027123425.1 Erythroxylum panamense | reverse complement strand
TTCAATTGAGCCCTTCCTCTTGCTCTTGGGTAGGTTGTTCTTGATTTCCTAACACAACCAAAATTTTCATTCAATTCCAATTCAAATGGAAATCTCCCAATTTCCATAATCACAACAAATCCTTAAAACTTCAAAACCACCACAAATTAAATTAACATAAATCAAGCTCAAACCTAACCTTCTCATAGTCCATCTAAATTAGAAAACCCAAAACCTAACTTAGAAACCCATCTTCTTCCTCTAATCATTCCCAACACAAAACCCCTTTCTCTCTCTAAACTTCTTCATTCACAACACAACAACCCATTTTTTTACTAAAGCAAGAAGAAAATGATAAACTTACCTTAAAAGTTTGATCCTTCTCTTCTTTCCACGATTTTCTTCTCCTTCTTCTCTCTCTCTCTCTCACGTTTTCTCTCTTTTCTTCTCCTCCTTGGTTGTTTATGACATCTCCCACTCTTCTTCAAATTTTAAGACTCATCCTTGGCTCTTTCTTCCAAAATTGCCCCTCACCCACTTGTCATTTCCAATTTTGCCCGTCAGTTGTCTTTTATGGCTCGATTCCTTTAATCCACTTAACACAAGCCTACTAATTTCTAACACTTCCTTCCAATTTCAAATTTCTATTCCTTCTCTCAATTTCTAATTAATGACCCAATTTTAAAAATAAAAATTAAACAAACAAACAAAACAAAATGAATAACTAGATAATTAATAAGAATTTAGAAAAGAAAAAAATCAGGATCCAACAGAGTTATTCCGCTGCGTTTCAAATTAGTATATCATCCTACCTTAATGGCATGCGTAAGATCTTATATGCCTATGAAATCATGAGATTGATTTCTTGTTTGAGTTATGATCTAAAATCAACATAAATAAGGATAAGATTTTCCTTAATTAGAAGAGAATTAGGTATGTTTAATGGACTTGGCAGCATTCAAATTGTATGGGGACTTGGCCTAAAAAAATCCCCTATAATGATACATATAATCTGGGATGGATCAACTTTCCTAACTTACATGGAATAATCAATTTTCAACTCGGTTTCTATAACAATAAAAATAAAAGGAGGATTGACCTCTCAAAGAGCTCATTATGAAAGCAATTACTACAATTGAGGCTTCCCTCCTTGAAATAAAAAAGTTATTCGCCTCTTTCCACAATACAGAACATCTGATTGACTAACTCATTAAGCTTGCTTTTAAAAAGTAGCCATGTGATTGATATGGATACATTAAGCCAAATTTGAGGGAATAAATGAATATGATAGCTATGATGAATGAAAAGGAGCTAGAGGTTGAAGAAAAGATGGAAGTTGTTGCTTAAAAAGAGAAGAAAGAGGAGCGAGAGGAAGATGAGTAGGAAGAACTAAATAAGGAGGCTATTAAAGAATTTGCAATAGTCATCTTAAGTACAAAGGTATTTAATGCTTTCTTAAATTGTTTCTTATTAAGTTGAGAGCAATGAAATTAATTTGCTTGAGGACAAACAAATTCTTAGATGTGGGGGAGTTTGACAAATGCTTAATTGTTTATATTTTATATTTATATTTAGTACATTTCAGTGTTTTTATTGTTTTTGCTACTTAATTTGTTCATACTGTGTTTTTAGGTTATAATTAACTTATAGGAACAAATTGGGACAAGTGATTTGGAGCTATTTTGACCAAGATATGAAGATATTAGAAAAGTATATAGGCACTAACATGACAACATTAATGTCCATGTACTTTAACGTAGCCATATTTTATATAAGATAAGGAGTTTAAAAGTTTTAAAGAGTTACACGGTGTATGTGTTAATGCCCTTGTTTACATTTTAAGGAAATGTTTGCTTTGAATTTGAGGGTTTTGTAATTTTTAAAGTACATGGCCACCAACACGCCTGTGTTGATGCCTGTGTAACACCCAAAAACCTAATTTTCAAACTATAAATGGCAAAATTAGAAGGAAAAGTAGTGAGGAGACTTTGGAAACACATTTTGGCAAATTAGAATGATATAAATAACAAAGGAAAAAAGAAACATATTTAAAGTGGATTTTCATCAATCTAAAGTGGATTTTATAAAGTTTAAAAGAAACTTCATCATGTTCCTTTTAGTTCTCTATTTCCTTCTAGTTTGATTTTATTTCTTCCATGATTAGGAACTAAACTCTTATTGGTATTTGGATTAGATGAACCTTAGGATGGACCTTATAGTAATTTTATTTTATTTTATTTTAGTTTTTAGTTTCATTGAGATTCAATTACGTGTTTTTATATATTCATAAATTATTATTGCCAGTATGTTAATTCGTGTGTGATTTCATACAATTAAGATTGAGAAATATTTTGTATAAATAAATCTAGTATAACTAAAAGGAGTTGCATGCAAACTTAGAAAGAGGTTAACATAAATTTTCTAGATCGAAGTCAAACCTAACAATAAAATCCGAAATTTCAAATGTTTAATCAAAAAGAAATTTCAATTAATTAACCTAGGGTTAGTTACTAATAATCTAAAGAAAAAATAATATAATTGAGGAATTTCTATGATGTAATAAAATATATATTAAATCGATAGGTGAAATCCTAATTGTATTAGCAGTCCTGAAGGAATTGGAATTACAAATACCACTATCTTCTCTTAGTTAATCTTCATTCTAGTTAATCAATTATATTAATTTAGTTTAGTTTATTGTTTTAGGTTTAAATTTGATTAATCATCACCATAATTTGTTAGATTAGATAATATAGAGATGATTAGTACTAATAATTCTAGTTTCCATAAGATCAACCCATACTTTTCAATATTAGCTACAACTATAACTTACACTTGTGATTAAAACATAAATCTATCACCAGTAATGAAGTCTTAACTAATAGCATAAAAAACACATACTAATTACACAATATTGTCCCCCACTTCCTGCCTCACCAACTAAGTCATCTTGAACATGATCATAACCTAGAAACCATATTGTACTGTACAAATTTCAAATGGTTATTATATTTTCAAAAGACTTATGGTTTGTAGACTTAGTTTTAAGATTTCTTAGTTACAATATGTACCTTGAGAAAATATAACAATGGATATGGATAGTAATGTTATAAAATTTTTATAATCTCTTTTCCTTACTAAAAAAATCTTTGTAAAAACTAATTTGTGAACAATAAAAAAATATTAAAATAGGACAATATAATTTTTACATTAAATATGAAATGTAATCCATAGCATGTTCTCTCAACCCAAATTCATTCATATACGGATAGACCAAACTCATCCCCACACATTCAACTTCTTTGGTATCAACACATACTTTTGGATTCAGAAGAACATTAAAGGATAAATGAAGAGTGAAAAAGACAGCCAACGAACTAATCGTACTTCTCTCTCCAAGAATATACAAGAAAGAAAACCCAGGAGAGAGCCAATAAGATGTCGCCGACAGTCTGCCTGAGCCAATCCCAAGCCAGCACTTCAACTCTCCTCTCAAAGTAAACTCTCCATAGAGCCACGAACACGTGCAGCACCGTACAGCCTTTGGCGAAAAAGGACTTGAAGTCCAGATCGTTAACGAACGCCACCATCAACAGTAAGAAGCCGATCAGCAGTAGAAGCAACCCTGAGAAGGAATCCGAGGTCTGGATCAGCAACTGATCGTGGGGTGTGGACCCCATGAGTTTGGCTGCCGCGTGCGGGCCGTGCGTCAAGGTGTAGATTCCGTTGACGTTGAACATCATCAAAGCCCCGCTGGTTATGGCGATGAGAGAGTGAAGGATGCAGATGACGGAGAAAGCAGCTGAGGACGAAGACGACGACATGTGTTTCTGATCTAATCGAACGGGTGTAAAATTTGAATATTTGTAGGCATGGCGTTAATATCCCCAAAACCGAAACATCCCTTATTAACATTATATATACATCTTTCACTAGGAGCGGTTTGGTTTGACTTGAGAAGAACTTGCTGCGATTTCAAAGAAAGTAGATTGGAGTGTTGTTTGGGTTGTGGGACAAGGCTTTTGTATTTTGTCGCGGATTGATTATTATTAGTTCTGGTTGAAGTTAATAACAAAGCTTCTTAAACTCATGTTGTATGTAAGTTGGTAAGTGGCTTTCTTAGTTTAAGTGAGGTTATAGTTTCAAACCGTCTGTATGTATGCAGCCGTTTAAAATTTGAGGCCAGAGCTTTACTTCCTTCAAAGGATTTACCGGATTTGAACGGAAATTAGTTTGAGAGTAGATGACTTAAAGATACTTTCTCATAATTAGGACCCTTTTAAAATACCTCATAAGAAAAAATAATAATAATAACAAAGCTTCTTATTATAATCATAATTATAATTATAATACAGATTTATTTGAGGAAATTATATATTTCTATATGTTATTATATTATAAGGGGATTCCAAGTTAAAGATAAGCACGACGTCTCATCAGTGATTGCTTCATAAAAGAAAACAAACTATGGGTAACGTCCTTTCTTTCCTACATGCCAAAAGAGATTCAAATCACTTGTCCCCGACATTTTGTGCAGATTTTCTCTAACATCTATCTATTTAATTTCTATAAGTCCTACTTATAAACAAAATGCTTCTGCAAAAAGGTATATATCTCACTTGTAAACACATGTAGGTTAGGTCAAGTAACACCATGTAATGAATTTCGTACCGTGTTATCTAGAAAACCATACAAAATAAGATGTTTCGATATCGAATTTAAATACTGGTTGGGTCGGTCGTGTCGGGCCCGAGCTCAGTCAAAACTATCCGTGGGTCGATCGGTCCACTCTTCAGAGACCAATCTCCTACCTAATGGCTATGTTAAGCTCAAGCCAAATCCACACTCTTCTCAGCCCATCCACATATGAGAGAGTCCCATGCAGACGTGAACTCGTAAACCTAACACATGCACTATATAAGGCATTATTCCATCATAACGAAGGTACAAAAATCATAACCTAGCTCTTTTAGCTTACGGCAACCTCACCTTCACCAAAAGACTGACTTGATCGTCGGAGGCGCTAATCGGGACATAACCCCCGACGTGCCTTCTTTGTTTTGCAAGGATCTCACCGTCGGAATCACCACAGAAGGCAGCCAACTCATGGATCCAAACGGCAACGTTCAGTCTCGCCAGAATCCGGCAGAACCAAATACCAACTTATATCAACCTGTTTTACTTGGTATCGGCCTATATCGCCTGTATTTAAAATATAAGTTATATATCAACCGGTGCTAAAATTTTTTTAAAAAATTAAGAATATTTTTAAAATAATGAAAACTTTTTAAAAACTCTTGCTTCTTCTCTCTTTATGTTTTCTCTCACACTCTCACTCTCTTGTGCACCATATCATCATCTCTTCTATTATTAGTAATATAATATTTAAATTCATATAAAAATAATAGTTATATTTTTCTACAAAGAATAATTAAGAATATGTTAACATGAAAATTAAAAGAACTCAAATTTTTGTATTTTTTTTAAATTGTTAATATAAATATAACAATATTTTATTATTAATAAAAATTACTTATTAAGATAAAAATATATAGTTTTGTTGTTGAAAATTAAATATTAAAATAGAAATTACATTTTATTATTGATAACAATTATTCTTTTTATTTGATATTTTGATGTAATTATTATTTATTGTAATATTTTAAATAATTTTATATTTCTATGATGTTAAAGTTCTCTTTTTTTATATTGATTATGGTTATTATTTATATGTAAAATATGTGAAAATAATATTAAAAAATTAATAAATTGTAGTTATTTTAAATTTCTATTATTATAATTTTTGAGACAAAGTTGGTAATTTTTAAAAAATTAAGGACTATTTTATAAATTTAAAAAATTGTTCAAAACAATATCTGATATTAACTAGTGCCAATACAGAATCTAATCCGATACTTAGTCCAATACAGTATTCGTAATATTGGGTAACAGTTTTAGACATTTCTTTTAATTTATTATTCCACGTGGAAATGCCTGGCCCATGTTATAATTATTGAATATTATACTCTGTACAACAACAACAAATTGAATGAGAAATACAAATCTGAAGCTATGCAAAGAATGAGACTCTATTTTTCCTGTGGTAATAGGACTACAACACTCATCTTGACAAGTATTCCATCCCCGCCTTGAATGAATGTGACACGACAAAAAAAAAATAGAAAAAAGAATGACATTTTCGTTAACAAAAATCCTAACTTGAGTCCACATCCGTGCCACCGGCGACAACTTTCCGATGACGCCTGTAAGACCTTCTCATGTGCCTTGTTGATCCCCTTCCAACCGGAATGCCTCTCAACCTTTCAGTTGGAACGTCAAGTGCCACTGATTCATTGACCAAAATAGGGGGTGGTGGAGGATATACAGGAGGAGGTTGAGCCTTGTGCTCTAAGACATCTCTATGGTATTTCTGCAGACAGCAACAAAAAGTTAGCAGTGCCTATCTCTGTAAAATTGTGTTGGATACCTCTTTCAGACATAATTCCATCATTAAATTTCCCCATTAACTACTCCATCTCTCCTTAAGAAGATTAGAAGACTCTTAAGCAAATTACTAGTTTGAACATGTTTTTACCCGGAAGCAATTAAGAACACATACAACAAAGACAAATATTAAGCTACTTTAGAAGGAACCGCGGTAGGAATAACAGTCAAGGACATTACAACATAAAGATGAACTTCCGTAATGGATTGAACAGCAAAAGACAACCTGAACAACTTCAAGAAGCAATGGTAGTGATGCACTTCGATAAATTATATAAATGAAGCAAAAACTACCCTTAGATATCTGTAATGCACATTGGCAAGTGACTGAACGCATGAACAACAAAATGAAACCCTCACTTGCAAGCTCAAATGTAAGATTAAATTCCACCCAAAGAAAAACCTTGGGTAAGGGTGTAACTTAGAATCTAACATGAGTTCACGCAACATCACCAGGAAAAGATAACCAGTAATAAGTAAAATCATTACCTGAACTACAAAGTTCCGCCTTTCACAGTCCAAGAACATGTTCACTGTCCAATTTGTTTTTGCCTGAATCTTGTCCCTCACAGTGGAAAAGCTGATTTGGTCCCTTGAAGTGAAGCGGTCAACTTCATTGAACCAAAGACAAGTAAAGAGGTTGCTAATAGGAACATGCTCCCTTATTATGACACATCCTTCAGGAACATCTGCAGAGGCGGCAGTCATAAAGCAATTGAAATCAAATGTACTCATAACAGAATGGAAAAACATACAGAATAGAAACCAACAATCTCAATCCTACCACTTGTAATGGGAAATTTAGATGCAGAAAAAGGGGTCAAACCCTCCCCTTTATAAAACTCAATTTGAAAGTCAATGGAAGAATTGTCATATTTCCCAGCAGCTTTATTTGCCTCGGCTTCAACAAACACATCAAATCGTCTATAATGTCTGGAAATAGCAAAAGTGGCATTTTTCCTCCACAAGTGCCTGAAAGGTAGTGCAAAAATAAGTAATTTTCGCCAGTTTTATTCCTGCATATTAAATAACTTATAACAAACCTAAAGCCAATCACATCCCATGACAATCTTATTTGGGAACAAGAGTTGCACAAGCCCAACAGCAAACAATATCAGTGTCATTTTTTAATAGAATCCAGATTTGAACAAAATGCAGGCCAAGCAATAATTATTATTTGGTGAAATGTGAAGTGCACAAGAATAGGTAGTCACAGGTTCTGGCCTTAGAGGCTCTTGGAAGAACATTACGTGCTTTCTCAAACCAAAAGAGCTTAAAATCAAACTTATATACCGTATGCAATATCATTGTTCCCAGCGAAAGACATCCAGATTACTCTCAAAGCAGAAAAAAAAAACAATGAAAAGTTTCATGGTCAACTTAAGGTGGCGGCACCATAAAATAATCAAGTGGTATGCAATACGAAAACTTCCCCTGTTCTTTGAAAATCAATAAAGGTCACATAGGACAAACATTGATGATAACTATAATACTGCAACTCAAATGAGTATATAATCTCTACAAAGTCACGAAGTTCTGATGACTAGTTTCTAGAGTTTACTTGCTATACTTGGAAGCAATTTCCCTATCATTGAAAAGGCTGCACTTTATGTTATGTTCTCTACTGGAAAATAAGTTTTTCCTTTAATGAATAAAGGAGAATTGGTATATTTCCAACAAGTTCAGTTTTATTTTGAACTTGAAAAAGTTATTCATTCTTGGCTATCAAATTTGGTTTGCTACAAAAAACTCATGAAAGTCAATAGGAACCCAATTAAACGATAGCAATCATACAAATGTTAATGCCTTATGTCGGTCTTCCCCACTTTGAATCATTGATTAAGTACAAATAGTAATTAAAGGTACCTTTCAAGAATTTGATGTGGATCAACAACAAGTTCAAGTTTCCCATCAATCCATAAAGAAAAGCGAGCATGTGGAAACAACCTATGTGTTAAGAGCTTTGGAACCTGTTATTAGCATAAACTTGGTCAAATCCATATAAAATAGATGCTTTATGTTACTAAATATGTTGTTGGAGCTGTAATCAAATCAGAAAATTTTAACGTAATTATATTAATTCCGAAAACAAAGCTGCATAACATGGTTTATCAAACATTTTAGTGTCCAATATTTCAACAGAATATCCTAATATGAAATTGCATATTGACATATAAGTTTGCAGCTATGACCTGTCCAGTGTTCCTACCCCAACACCATTTAGCATGGTGAGAATATCAGTTAATATGACATGTAACTTACTGGCACTACATGTCATAAAGAGAACAAGCACATCTATCCTGTCCCATCCATACATGCAAAGAACACCAGTGAACCTAATGGGAAGCAAAAACTTAAAGCTAATGCATTAGAAATGAAAAGAGGGACCTTCAGAATTACCTTTCCATTGCGTCTTCCATCTGTATAAGGAAGATTATGGACAACAACAACTCTCCAAATACCAATCTTTCTTCTTTCATCCAAACCACTATTATTCTTTAAATATTCTTCTGTTCGTTCATCCACAAACATAAAGAAGCAGGCAGTCTTCCTGGAGTATTCACTGATATTGCTTGGCTGTTGTATGTCATCAAAAGCTCCTAATAAGGCATAGCTCAGTTAATAAGCAACTAGTAGCTGAATGAAAAGGAAATTATCAGCAAAATTCATGACATGGAGCAATACCAAATATTGCTGAGACAACTACAACACCATGGCACTCTTCCATTGCAACCAAGTCAGATTCCTCCATATCAAAGCCTGTATTGCGACCAGGTTTTTCCCCTCTAACAAATCTGGTGAACAACAGTAAATAAGGTCAATTCACAAACATCCTTCAGTTTCAGTATCATTAATATTGCCAGCAGAATTTGAGCTGGAGAGAGAGAGAGATCCCACCCGCAATGCACACTCATCATTTCTCTAATATCATAGGAGTCATATCTCTGCTTCAGAGTAGGATATCCACCAAATTCTGAACCTCCAAATTCTCCCTCTCTCTTTATCGGATCTTCATGGATGTATGTCAGACTCTTAACTACTGGAGAAAATGATGGAGCATTTGGCATTAAGGAAATGGCTTCTTCCACAGGGAGATAACAAACAGGACACGCTGTAGCATTTGCACCAACAAATTTCAGAAATGCTAATGGACAGATCAATAGTTAACCAATTAGCAACATAACAAACTGAGCCATCTTGAAGATATACAAGATAATAACAGATTCAGGAACTTCTAGACTATTAAGCAGTGAAAAGGAGGAGCAAACATGTGAAGAGAGAGGCAGAACTTACGCCGTGGTCCAGTTCTCTTTTTATCAGCAGGAGGAGGAGGCAATGTGAAACTATTACAAGGATGCTGTGGAGGAAGAGTGTACCCCATAAAGTATGATGGAGGAGGATGGGAAGTCAGACCTCCAGTAGAACCCCTAAAGGTTGAAGTCTTATTGTCTACCATGCTGAAGGCCATTGTTCTATTGAGACGAATATTTGGGACACTGCCAGCATCTGATGTATCTTCACCTAGAAAACAACCACAATCCACATTACTTCCATATTTAATGGTATGCACGGAAACAAAATTTTAAAAGGTAGCTTCTTCAGGTACCAAGGGGTAATATTCGTGGGATTGCATAAGCAAAAGGCCCAAAAGGTAGTTAAATTTAATATATTCTCCGATCTAATATTTTCATCCATAGACATCCTACAAAGCAATTGCTAAACAACTAACCACTCAAAAGAATTAAGAGCACTAGCGGGAAAAAATTAAAAAGGCACTCCCCCTGCATAGCAATTCCCCAATTCAGACAGTGGACTGCATTAAAAAATTACAGGACATATGGCACAAGCAATCCAAGTAGAACCTTCACCAATTAAGCATCTGTCACATCAATGCTAACAACGAATTTAAGCATTCTCATAAACTGAGAAACACGCCACATGAACACTCAAACTCCGTCCGTCGCAATCTAGCGTGTCTATAATAACTAATTAAAAACAGATAGATTAAGAACCGAACCTTTTCCAACGTACAAGACCCAGGCGAAAACAAACGCAGAGGCAACACAGAGGAATAACATCCCGACCTTTTTACGGCCAGCAAACTTGCAGATCCAATGGAAGACCCTTTCTTTCTCTTTGAACATCTTGGCAGGCTTAGTGCGGGTTGTTTGTATTGGCAAGAGAACACCACCACCGTTTTGTTGTTGTAGTTGTTGCTGTAGCGCCTTGTCCAGTGACCCATAACTAGCAGACCGGATCCCCAATGATCCACCAGTCATTCTCTCTCCTTAAACCCGTCACTAGACAATACTTCACTCATCTCATCTCATCAGAAACAGCACAAGTTCCCTGGATATAATTGCGAATTATCTTGTTGTTTTCACTTCTGAATGATATGCATAAAGGGAAAGAAGAGCAATCCAGACCAGTCCACCAAATCTGCCAAAAATCAAATCTTAACCAAACAATCAGTCTCAATATTCACCAAAATGCATGGCTAAGAAAGTAAATTTTTTAAGACCCAGTTCACCAAATCAGCCCCGAAACTCTTGGGACGCTTCAAAATCCCACCGACATCAGAAATCTCAGTACTACCAAATTGTACTTACCAAGAAAAATATACGTGATGTTATCAAGGATCACAAAAATTTGCATCTACGAGCGCAAAGGATCAAAGCAGTCGTACTCGAACAGAACAAAATTGATTCACAATTAGGAGGGACATTTCGATTGTTTCTGATTTTTTTTTTAACAGCATCAATCTAGGGTTTGTGCTTCATGTACAGGGTTTTTCATCCAATATCTACGCTTCGGTGAAATCAAGGAAATTTTGTGAAACATGGGATTGCTGTCTGTCCGTACGTAGTTTCTGGTCTAAACTCTAAACTGTTGGAGTCACTCAGGAATAGAGAAATGGGCAATGGCCTCGGGCGTTCAGCTATACGCATAAAGTTACTAATTGAAATTTAATATAAAATTATAAAAATATATGAAGTGAGATATTAAGACACCATCAAAATTATTGGATAGGCCAACAAATATCGTCCACGTTATGTTGGCATTATCAAAACGTTGGATTATTCTTTATTTTAAAAAAGATATTGATCATGTGGCTCTGTATTTTTGCTAAGATACAAACAAATGAGAGGGTTCATCCTTTGATTCTCAGTTTTTATTTGTATAATAGTCTTCAAATTTAAATTTGGATTCTTAAATTTTTATAAATATATTTTTGAATAAATTTTATTTTTATAAAAATCAAATTATAATTTATTAGCACTAAATATTATTTCTTTCAACAGTAAATTGATTTTCATATAAATCCTAATGATTAGGTGATCATTTTCTTTCTACTAAATTTATGATTAAGAATATAATTAAGAAGTAAGTAAATTTTTTTGGTAAATCAGTAATAAGATAAATGTAGTAAAAAAGAGTTTATGTACATAAGTAGAGATTGTGTATAAAACCAATCTCATACCAATCCAAAAGAGACAAGCCCTAAAGCTGACAAAATAGTCCTTGAAATAGTGTTTTACTCATTACATCAACAACTGAAAATAGTTTTTAGAATATAAGCTTCACAGAAGTCCTCTTTTTCCTATGATACAAACATTATGCAATTTCAACTTAGCATCCTGGTTCCACTGTCCATGTCTTCATTGGCGTTATCTTGTGCCTTATGAAACCTGCCAGCATTGTCTTCCCACCAGATATAGTTCCATACCTTATTACCTACCTTTTGACCTTGCATTTTCGTTTTCTGCTCTCCCTTGGCTTTTTCTTCCCATGGTTCAAATGTTTGAACTCTGCCTTCATTGCAGTTTGCTTTGCTTGTAAGATTGTTACAGCTCCTTCTGGCCACTCAGCCATGTCCCATTCTATTGAAGTCCCTCCTTTTCTCTTCTAATCAAACCTTCACCCTGCTACTACTGCTCCATGTCCATGTTTAACTGAGTTCCTTCCATGAGTGTGGCTGCTGTTATGTTGTTGACTGATCTTGATGTTCCATGGAAATCTGATGGCCTCTTAAACTTCTCTTTACTGATCTGGATCGACTGACCTCGGGTTGAGCGTCTTCAGCCTGTATTCTCCGATATTCCCTTTTGCTGACCTGAAACGGAAACTGCATAGTTGTTGTTAGTTACTTAAAACACTCTTACCTTTACCTTCCCTAGGTGTTTGCACTGAGTTGCTCCATGACTTGGGTGATCACTCTGGATTTCAATCCCTCTACCTCCAAAGCTTCATCTTTAAAGGTTCTGGCTTTTCTTTCTTTCCAAAGAGAATAAACAACAACTGAAAGAATGATTGGAAAGATATTGGGATTACTGGTTCTAAAATTTTGTGGTTGGTTCAACCAAGTGGGAATGGTTTAGAGGTTGATCTGCTGTGGAAGGTTGAGATAGAAGTGGGTGAGGCAATGAATCCATACTGTTTTTGAGAAGGGGAAGTCAAAGAATAAATGTTGGGACCCGATCCGGAGACCGGATCCCAACCAAATATGAAACGAATGATAGATAATCGAATCGGATAATTCGAATCCGAAGGCGACACGAATAGCAAAATGCGGAAACCAATCGCAAAACAAGAGTAAACAAAAGCGAATCGAATCACAAATCGGAAGCGAATGCAAAAACGATCGAATCGAAGCAAATCAAATACTGAGACAAACGAAAG
>JAOTIZ010000002.1:32478801-32490824 GCA_027123425.1 Erythroxylum panamense | reverse complement strand
ACCACTCCCAGGACATACATGTTACCTAAATTCAAATCCAGTTATTTAAATGGAAATCAAGTTAAAGATGAAGCTTATCGTCATTTAGCTCCTTTTGCCACCTACAATGACTGTATTTAGTCAGGAAACAATATTTTAGGTATCAGTTTAACTAGACAAAGAAATGGATTAAGATTCCAAATATCATCAAGGTAGAGGTATAAAGTCGATAGATTAAGAATTAAACTATTGACTTCTAACTGTCCATTCCATGCAAATCCTATTAGCTAGAAAGTAAGAATCTGTACTTAAAACAAATAGTGCCATCAAGAAAAAAGTTTGAGCCTCAAGTCTTATCCCATCAAAAAGATGTTATAATACATACTCTTACACTTTCAATGATACATTTGATAGCAAGCAAAACCATAACTTTCAACAACATTTAGTGTCTCTAATTCAACTTAAAAATGATCAAACGAACAAATGAAACAAGTAGTTTAACATGCATGCCCTCTTGCAATCAATTACATGAAGAAGTAGGTAATACTCCTCACAAAATAAAGCACGCAATATAAGCTAGAATCAAAAACTTTAGATGAGTATATGGTACAAAAGTTCATTGATTAATCTTATTCTTTGAGATAAAGAGCAAGATCAATTTACAAAAGTTAAACGATGAAGCTTAAAAATGCAAAGCATGCTTCTTGCAACCGTATTCAAAGGAATGAGGAAGAAAGCACAAAGTTATCCTAGAAAAAGACTTACCCAAAAGTGAGTCTCTCCTTTGACTGCAAATCGAAGAAAAAACATAAACCAAATTAGTTAACAAGCTCTACTTTATAGATAATTACTAGCCAAGGTTGAATTCAAGTAGACATAAAAACCACCAGAATATAGTAAAATCTAACAAAAAATAAGAGATTCCTAGTTCAGGTAGATCTAAAATCCAAACGACCCACGAACCAAAAACAACCACTAGTAGCAAAAACACCAAAAAAATCAAACTTTATCCTATAAATAAGAAATCCAACCGGAAATCAAGAGGAAGCCACCTCTTACCAGACGATCTTTCATCGACAGTGCCACTTTCTTCCTTTTCTACGTCGGGGTTGAACTCCTCCATGGCACCGAAATCGACTTCAAACCTTCTCCCCATTTGGTCTACTCTCCTTCGTTGATGCGTGGGGGTGAACGAATGAAGTAAGGAAACGAGATCACATGAGAGTGAGAGAAAACGAGAGTAACACAACAGAAGGGGAAGAATAATATGGAAAAAACGAGTCGCAATAGACTTAAGATAGGCGAGGGCAAAATGGAGAAAAAGCTAAAAAATATTAGCTGGTGGGGGTTAAACGCTCCTATAGTGGAGCTGGTTGAATAAGAGCTGATTGGGTTGAATCAGCTAACCCAATCGGCTCTTTACCAAACAAAATTTTTAGCTTATTTTCAAAGTCAACAAGTTATGAAGAGCTGACCAGCTAAAAAAGAGCTTATCAGCTCTTCACCAAACAAGGCCATCCTATGGTTCTTAAATCTTTAGGTTCTTGTTAAATCATGATGGCTTTCTTATTATTTTCCTAAGAATGTCTTTCCTTTTGATCTTTAGCTACTTAATTGGGCTCCTAGTGAACCTTTTGCAATTTAAAAATTGATCTGCTAAAAAGCCCCATTATTTTTCAGTTGTCTATCATTTAATAATGTGAAACCTTAGTTTTTTTTTCGAAAACAGCCTTAACGCAGGATTGTGTTAGGCTTTGTATTGCTTTTCCTTCCATTATGGAACTTTTACATAAAAACTATTATCAACGCGGGTATGGACATAGGTCTATGTAACCGGTGTATTAGTAAATATAATATGGAGACTTGACATATACACTTGGAGAAATAGAATACCCCAACTTTGAACATAGCTTGGACAAAAGGTCATGTTGGTGCCATGTTCCTTAAGTGAAAATCTCCTTGAGAAATAAAATAGGGCTTATTGGAATATGGTCAATAACATGTTACCTGTGTTGTTGTTGTGTTTTGATTCTCTTCTTTAAATCTAAAAAAGGTTGCTCTAAATTAACTCAAATCTTCTTCATTCCTTTTCCATTTGAGAGGTTTAAACAAGACTTGAAATAAAATATAAATTATTTTAAGTGCCAAATCGTATCAATTAACTAAAATACAAGTACAATGCTCTCAAAATCATGCTAAAAGTAAAGTATATTTAGCACATATTAATGGGTTGTTCTTTTGTGCTTTCTAATACTAAAGTTTTCCCTTTCACAAAAACTTTACTTATAAGCTAATGTAAGTGCACCAATCATTGATAAGTAATATAGTAATAATAGAGTGTCGCTCCTATGACGAATCTAACATTTTATGTCATTCTCCTACTACTAACTAATCAAAGAATTAAAATATAATGAATGATTAATGGAGTTTTAAATAATGAACAAACTAAAGTATAAAAAATTAAATTAATAAGAAAAATTTAAAGAAAATAGTCAATTAGAGAGTTCATAAATAAGTAGTGTTTAGGTAAGGATTAACCCTATAATCATCTTTATAATTATGATTTGATAAAATTGGAAGGTATTTATAGTTTAGATTAGAAGAAATTCCTAGTTTATGAAATTGCTCTCTCAAGGTAGAATCATCTATTCTTAAGTTAATTAATTGATATCTCTATCCAATTAAAACCGCTAAGAATCCATTAGTTCCTATGAATTTTATGAAAGGTTTGACACTAACACTATAGGATTTATGTAAGCCTATCTTTAGTAACCCATGCAACTCTTAATATTTGATTTGTGGTCTATTAATGTGCAGATTCCCTTTAATTGTCTATTTATGAACTAATATTAGAACTAATTGCTAACATAATTGAATCAAATTTAAGAATATTTAAAGACATTTCACAAAAATAAATTCCTTTTTACAAATAATATCGAATCAATCATTAATAAAAAAAATGGTAAGATTCACCTATCCAAACATATAAACAAACTAGATAGAGATCAAATTTTATCCAACAAACAAAGAGATAAAATAAAGGCATCAAAATAAAAATAATTTGAGATGAATTCTTCTTGTTCTTTGTTGAGCTGATCATTGATCATTTTCTCAATCAAAACTAACTTAAAAATTCTTCTACTAGGGGTTCTTATTCCTTATAATAGCTAACTATAAGTTTAAATGGAAAAAGATGCTTCAATTAGGGTTTCTAATTTTATATACATTCTTTTCCTAGCTATGGCATGACTTAAGACATAGTCATGTCTTTGTTCATATATCTTCTTGTATCTTTTTGGATTTAGAAACAAGCTCTAACACGCACAAGTTACTTTTACGTTTAATGTTCTTGGAAAATATTTATCAATCCTAGTCATAGACATTAGGTTACAATGAATACTATTGTGACATATACGCAACACTGCAGATTATATACTAGTTTATAAGTGTGTAAATGTTTCGGATATCATTGGCTATGATGATGTTGATCTTAGAAGTTATTTCAAAATGTTTACCATAGGTTATATATTTATATTATATATTAGTAGGAGGTGTTATGTCTAGGAAAAACTCTAAACAATATTTTGTTCAACCATGAAAATTGAGATTCTAGTTTATTTTAAGGATGTAGTGCATTACAAGTGCTTAAAGAATGATAATTGCTAAATATGCTATATTTTTAACATTATTTTTAGAACATTATGCTTATGTCATAGGCATTTTTATAGGATTTGTTACTTAAAATGATTTATATTTTGTTTCGAACCTTGTTTCCACCACTTAAAAGATAAATGACGACTTTAGAGAAGATTTGTTTCCATTTGGAGCAAACTTGGTAGATTTAAAGAACTGTCTTCCTAAAATGAGCCCTTGAATGTGAAATTGAAGAGTTACTAAGACAACATAAAAGCAATATAGACCTATGTTGGTGGTAAGTATTGCGTAAAATGGATTTTTCTATAACTGTTAAACTCATAGGTCTGACATGGGTCCATGTTGGACTTATCTCCGGTAAGACTCTATAAATTCTCTAAGGTTTCATAAGAATAAAAGGAGCTTGGGTAATTAGAAGAGAGAGAGAGAGAGAGAGAGAGAGAGAGCAATCCTAAAGAGCTGGACTAGACAATCTTAGGACAAGAATATAACAAATTTGGAGAGCAAGAGGGGATTCCATCAAGATTTAACTAAAGAACTTCAAGAATTTATAATAATGACTTCTGTTATCTTGTTTCTTTCTTGATTATTAATGATTCTCTTTTATTTTATGGCAAATTGAATTATAATAGATCTAAACGAGATAAACCTTAAAATTATTGTTTTAGATTCAATTTTTGATTTAATGAAAGAACTAAATTTTATTGCTAATTTTGTATGATTAATTATTATGTTGAACTAAAATATGTTAGCTTTCGATTCAATTTCATATCTCATATATAGCGATTAAGAAATCATATATATGAATAAATCATGACATGAATAATAAAAATTGTATAAAATATTAGAAATAGGACCACATAAATCTCTTGTGATAGAGTCAAATATATTAAGAAAATTCACAAATCAAGTTGATGCATTCTTAGGATTTTAATTATAAAGAGATTTCAATCAATAAAATTAAGGATATATGTTGTATATCTTAAGAAATAATATGGTTGTAACTTTAGAATTTCTATTGTTGCTTCGTTTTTATATTGTTTTGATTTAGTAATTTAGATTAGTGCAACTAATCATGCCTTTTTATTCAATCATATGTTAGTCTATATTAGAAAATTAGTACTTGTATTCCTTTTGGGATAGGCATTTGTATTCACTAAGTTATATTATAAGAATGATAGGTGCACTTGTATTGTGATCTTTAGCATAGTTTTGATAGGATACACATATATCCCATCAAGTTTTTAGAGCCATTTTTAAGGACTGGGATATTAAGAACACTTAATTTTTATTAACCTAATAATTTTTAATTTTTATTAACCTAATAATTTTTCTTTTATTCTTTTGTTTCTCTATTATTTCTTTTAGAACTTTCTTTTCTTTGATCTTTTGTTTGTTAGCTGGATTTATGATTTAGTTACTTTGGTTTATAACTATGAGTACTTTTGAAGTACCACTTAAACCAGATCCAAAATTTGAAAGGACTTTACTTTGAAATTTAAGGGAGAGAAACCTAAAAACTTGAAGTTACAACTACCAGACATAAAGGCAAGATAGTTAAGATAATATATTATAAGGGATTATGCTAGACTAGCACTAATGAGGACAAGATATAGCATTATTAAGCCAAGATTAGATGCCAATAAATTTGATATCAAGCCTAACATGATTCAGATGGTTCAACAACTTGTGCAGCTTGATGCCTTTCCTAATAAGGATCTAAATGCACACATTGCCAATTTTTTAAAGATATGTAATACATTTAAGGTAAATGAAGCTTTAGAAGATATGATTTAATTAAGGTTGTTTTCTTTTACAATAAAGGATATAGGAGAATCATGGTTGAAGTCTTTACCTCCTGGAGCTATTACCACTTAGAGTAAGCTTAATAAGCTACTTTTAGACAGGTACTTCACTTTAACATGAATAAAAAGATTCATAAATGACATCTTCTCCTTTAAAAGAGTAGAGGTTGACACATTGTATGAGACATAGGAGGGATGGAAGGAGTTGGTGAGAAAGTTCTCACACCATGAACTTAATTTGGGACTATACGTGTAAACATTTCATAGTGGATTGAGTTATCTAACTAAATAGTTGATTGATGCATCTTTAGGTGGTGCTTTAAACTTTAAAGAACCTAAGGAACTATAAGAAGTCATTGAACATATTTCGATGAACAATAACTAATAGGAGAATCTAAGGCTAAAGAAAAAATTAGCTAACACTAATAATGTTGATATGGTGATAACTTTAGAGGTGAAATTGGAAGATTTGAGTAAGAAGATTGATAGTATACATTTAGTAACTCAATTAGCATAAGTGATGCATTGTGATATTTGTAGTGGTGGACATTCAAATCATAAATGCCATATGCCAGATTTCAATAATAACAACAACAACAAAGTCAAGTCTTGAGGAGCTTATGATAAAATTTATTACAACCCTTGAGTCTCGCTTCTAAATTATTTAAGCATCTCTCAAAATCAACAAGCCTTTATATAATATGGAAATTTAGGTTGGAAATCTTGCTAAGTTTGTCTTTGAAAGGAAGTTAAGTACATTGCCTAACAACATCAAGCCAAACCTAAAGGAGAAAGTGAAAGCAATAAATTTAAGGAAAGGAAATGAGCTAAAAGTTAAAGAGAAAGAGAAAGAAAAGAACGAGAAAGTTGTTGTATAAGAAAAAAATGAGGAGAAAGAGAAAGAGAAAGAGGATGAGCTTAAAAAAGGAAGTGGTCAAAGAGTACCAACCAAGAATTCGATACCCAAGCAAGCTAGAAATAAATAGAAAAGAAGATAAATTTGGTAAGTTTTTAGATATTTTTAAATAGTTACATATTAACATAACTTTTTTTGAAGCTTTTTTGTAAATGCCAAAGTATGTGAAGTACTTAAAGGATATACTCTATACTATGAAAAGGCACCAATAATTATTGATAGTGACTTTAAATTAGGAGTGCCCCACCCACTTGCAAAACAAGCTACCCAAGAATATCAAAGATCTAAGTAGTTTTACTATTCCATGTAATACTGATAGTTTGTCAATTGATAGGGCATCGAAAGTTTTAGGAGCCAGTATTAATTTGATGTCATATGATATGTTTAAGAGATTAGGATTACGTGAACTTAAACTAACTAGTATAAGTATTCAATTATCAAATAGATCAACTAAATTTATTAGTGACATTATATAAGATACTTTGGTTAAGGATGAAAATTGCATATTTCTTGTTAATTTGTAGTTTTGGTTATAAGGATGATGTAGAGCTTCCCTTGATCTTAGAATAGCCTTTCTTAGCTATTGCTAAAGCTATGATAGATGTGCATAATGGAAAATTAATTATAAGGATAGGGAACAAGAAATTAGCATTTAAGATTTATGAATCCATACAATATCCCCTTGACAAAAAAGGCACATATTTCTTAATAAATATGATTGATATTGAATTCAATCATGTTATGTAGGAAATAATCACATAAAATCTGCTAGATACTTGTATCATGCAATAAGAAGAAGGGGAGATAGATAGCCCTATTCTAATAGAGCATATGGCTTATTTGAAAGCTAAAAATCCTATAATTAAAAGGAGAAACTATGAGATTATTGAGAGACTGAAGAAGAAAAGAATTATGCCTTCATTTGGGAAGTTGTCAGGGTGAAGTACTTGAGAAGGATTCTAGATAAAAGACTTATACAAAAAAACACTTGTTGTGAGACAACCTAATTATCTAGGTGTTTTTTATTTCAATTTAGTAGATTTAGGAATCTTTGACATTAATTTTAGTATGCTGTTACATAATTTGAATTTTATGTATGTTTTAAGTTAAAAGCAGTTTAACGTCACATATTTAAGTGTGTTTTGATGTTCTTTCATTATTGGATTGTAATACACACTGTTAGTTTGTACTTTTTAGACTATAACTAGACAGGCTTTATTATTAGGAGAGTATTAGTTATCATAATTTCTCTCTTTACCTTTATTTTCTTTTTTTATTTTTCTTGTATGTCATGTACATTAGGAAAAATATACAAATCAAGTATGGAGGAGGGAATTAATAACCTATGCTTATCAATTTTGTTATAATTAGCTTAATTGAGAACAATTATTAAGAAAATTGTTAACTTTGACATAATATTGATAAAGAAAATTCATTATAAGTTTGTTCATTATTGTGATTTGATTTGTTAGGCAAATAGTCATGATTATTGATGATTAAGTTAGTTTTAATTTGTTCATTAATTTTAAAAATAATTATTTAATTTGCACAATGATTCTTTTTTTTCTTCTTAATTTTGACATACAATTGAGTTAGAAGTTAACTCATTTTAACCATCCTTAACATTCAACTGAAAAATAAAAAACAAAAATAATTGAATAAGTGAGCATTAAATAAATTCACTCTACTATCTTTAAACCAAGTAAAAAAGTTGAAGTTAAAGATTGGTAATAGAAGCCCTTTGAAATGGTAACCTAATTGAGTAATTGAGAGTACTCATGACAAGGTGCTTACTCTTACACTAAAAGGTTATGTGACTTTTCAAACAAGGCTCAAAATGTTCTCATGTTAATGTAAATTCAATGTTCGTCTTTTCTCTTAATAAGGGTTATGAAAATGTTTAAAAGTTGAACCAACTTTTTCATGTGTATTTGTTTTATACTTTAGGTTGAATTTTATAGATTGAGTTAAAATTTCAAGGATGTTGGAGTTGAAAAGAATTAATTTATGACTTGATAGAAGTAGCTAAATGCCTAGCAAATTGATGAACTTTACAATTAAATTATTAATGGATTGTCATGATTGATCTTATTGATTTGTTAAATTCATTCCTAGATTTGCCACCAATTTAAATTGAGAGTGATGAAATTGATTTACTTAAGGGTAAGCAAATGCTTAAGTGTTGGAGAATTTAATAAATGCTAATTAATTTATATTTTTACTATGATTTTAAGATAATATTGCTTATTTTTTGATGATTTTTATATGATTTGATACTCAATATGGTTTATATTTGTTTTACATACCTTGTTTTATCTTTTTAATAAAGAAGGAATGAATTCGAGGAAGTTAGAACCAATTTTAAAAGTTTTGGTATAAATTTTAGATGCCCATAAGTTAAACATGGTCAAATATGGTCTTGTTTTCTACCCAATGTAGGCTACTGAGCCATTTTGTTTCTTCGAGAAGTTGTAATATAAACAACACAAATTGAAATGAACATGTGGTTATAGACTTCAAACTTATGTTCATAAGATGAACTCTCAAGCATGTGATTGAAGATTTACTAAGCCAAAACATAAGCAATATGGACTCATATTTGTGACATATATTGGTGGTAAGTTTAACAAAAATTAGAGATTTTTGCAGCTATGAAGAACATAGGCCCAACATAAATCAATGTTAGACCCATATTGGGTAAGACAATTTAAACTTTTAAGATTTTGTGAGAATAAAAGGAGAAAGAGCGGTCATAAGTAGCCAGACTAGAGCGTCCTATGACAAGAATGAAGCAACTTTAGAGAGCAAGAGGGGATTCCACAAGATTTAACCAAAAAGCTTCAAGATTTCTAGAATCTATAAGAATGACTGCTATTATCATATTTTTTCTTAATTATTGTTGATTTCTTTTATCTTAAAACTAAATTAAATATACAGTAACTGGGATGAATACTGTAACTATTATTTTGGGTTTGATTTTTCAATTTAATGATAGAATCAAGTTTTATTGCAAATTATTCATAATTACTTATTATGTTATTGTCAAAGTATGCTATCACTTGCTTCAATTTCAAATTTCATATGTAAGGAATGGGAAATTGCATGTATGAATAGACCACAACATGGTTAATAAGAGTAGCATAAAATCCTAGAGATAGAACCACATAAATCTTTAGGATAGAGACAAATATATCAAGAGAATTCATATAATAAATTTATATATTCCCAAGGTTTTAATTGGAAAAATATTTCAATCAATCAACTTCAAGATAAAAGTTGTATGTCTTGAAAAAGAATCTAGAAAGTAGGATTAATTATTGAATCAAGATAACTCTGCATAAAAAGGCTATAGGGACTTCTACATCTGGATCTTATTTGTCTATTAATCGCTTCAATCTTGTTTATTATTTTGGTTTGGCATTTTAGATTAATTCAGTTAATTATTTCTTTTTTATTCAATCATTTGTTTTATTATATTAGATTATAGACAGAGAGTTAGTACAATTGTAGTTATGATATGATGGACACTCTTAGCCACTAAATAAGCTTTAATATAGTTCTAATAAAATAGTCATATCATATCAATTATCATCTTATTCTATTATATTTATTGTTTGTAGTTGTGAGATCATCTTTTGTGAAGTAGCTGATCCTCATTTTTTTTCATTTTATTTTACTCAATATTATTAGTATCTTAAGTAATGTTTAGGGTTTGTTGAAGAAAATCAATTCCTAAAGCATATTGTAGTGCTTTATTTTTAAAAATTTTAAAAAAACTACAACAGGATTATTGATTATTGAAACACTGTTTCTAAGTAAACATAAGATAAATGTTCCAAAAAAATTCATAGAAGTTCTTCGATTAGATCAGGACAATTTGATAATAATAGTAATTATGATAACATGGGGCTCTTATTATGTAAAATTGATATTTTATTATTAAAATTAATTAATTTAAAAATAAAACTTAATATGTTAAGAAATAACTTATTTCTAAAATTTCTAAAATTTTCACAAATAACTTATTTTAATGTCTTTGAAATTAATACCGTCGATTTTATTTTTAATATTAAGGATGTTATAAAACCGAAACTAGGAGAGGAGAATTCTTCTTATAAATTAGTGTACCTTACATCAAGTTAACCCTTCTATTTATAGTACAAAATTTCTAATAAAATACTATCATGATAATGGAAGTGGTACACTAACTATTAAGTGATGCATTTGGTGCACTAAACACAATTAGTGGCACACCATATTATTTACATCTTTTATAACAATTATCATATTAGCAAATCAATATGCCTATGTAATGTACATTATGAAATTATTCTATTACTAACATTATTTTCTCAAATAACATTTAGGATAGGTGAACCGAGTATTTTAAATTATTTTTTAACGGAGTATTTGGTTAACTAGAATAATCATTCAATTTATGATATATTCTTAATAATAAGTTATTCCTTTATTTAGTTGAAGAAAACATACAGAATATATAATTCAAAGAGGTTTACTTATTCCTTGAGTTTGAGGAATAAGTAAACCCATCACTGTCTTATCTTTATCTATTCCAAGTTTATTCCAAGTGGTTGAGAATAAAATTGAGGATATGTTAGACAAAAATATTGAATAATAATAATAATAATGATGATGATGATGATGTGCTTAGTAAAGACTACTTGAATATCTGATTTTTTATTAGTTATTCCTTTGTTATTCTAAATTTTTATTTTCAAATCAAATATTGAAATTACATCATTATTAGAAATTTTTATGAATAAACCAAACTGAATAATACTCATTTTTTCAATTCCTCTTTATTCTATTAATAAAGAATCATTATTACATTCTTCATCTATTCTAGCAGATGAATCAAACACCTTGTTAGTAATTTAAAATATATATAAACATGGTTACCATATAAAAGCAAATTTATAAAATTGATTCAAGCCACTTAAACAAACTCAACAAGATGTTATAAAGAAACTAGGAAAGTAATACACATCAACCAAATTTGTTTTTAAGGTTTTTTTATTAAATTTGAATTTATCAAGAACCTGAGTAGCATTCTTAAATTAAAGAAATGAGAAATATAACTTTAAAAATTTCACAATCATTCAATAATTAATTTTAGAGATTAAAGAACTTAAATGTTGACTAATAATCAATCAAATCTTAATGTTATTGTTACCTTCCAATACTTGTTGGGCCCGGGTCCCGATACCCATCCCGGGGTGACCGCTCGGGGGTCGCTGGGTACGGGCCTGCGAAAAAAGAATCGAACATATGCAAAAATACAGCGAAACAGCAACGGGAAGAGGAGGACTCGCCGCGGCAACAGAACGCTCACCGCGGTGAACACCTCGCAAAAGAGGTTCGCCGCGGCGAACTCGCGGGTATCATCACGCCGCGGCGAACACGCACGGGCTGCGCCGCGGCGAGCTCCCCAAAAATTTGGACCCGATCCCAACATCTATGCAAATTTCAATTCACATATACATTCTCATACATGCTATCACGTACATAAACAATCTAACAATAAGTTAAACACCCCCATAACATCATAACTTCATATCAATACAATTGAATGAAATTTAACAAGTATTCTTAACATGGCACAATACATATCAAGATTTAAATCCAAAATACATAAGGATGCTCCATGA
>JAOTIZ010000002.1:32418976-32435885 GCA_027123425.1 Erythroxylum panamense | reverse complement strand
TATATATATACACACACACATATATATATATTGGAATTATGAACGAAAATTTAGCTTATGGACAAATAAAATTCAACACTAGATTAAAATTACGACTACCATTAAAATCACACAATTTAGATGACACTGTAACTATCGCTTAAAAATTTTATAGGAAATTTTAATGACCCCTGGACAATTTCCATTTTCAATAACTTATCAAATTAGTTACGCTTTAACAAATTCTTACCATAGTATTGAATTTAAAAATACTGATAATTTATATTGACCAATTATTTAGCGATGTTGCTAAAGTAGGAATAAATTTTAGGACAAAATTACGAACTTTACCAGCTATACAATATCCTATTCAACTAAATGCTTACATCAATAGAAGACATTCATTTTCAGATACACCATCTTCTTCAACCACTCCTTTACTTCGATCTCACTCATTAAAAGTAAACGACCTATCCAATTCTTTGAACCTAAAAACATTAGAATCACCAATCCAGTTATATCAACCCCTTCCGCAATCGAAACATCACTCAAAATAGATGATTTGAAAAATCAAATTATAGAATTAATGACCTATTTAAAACATACATTATGAGTATGACTCAATACATAAAAGAAATAAAAGAACAAAACAAACAATTAGAAACACAAATAACAGAATTAATACATCTACAACATCGAACCATACAGTTAGTAAAACTCCAAAATGAACAAATGACCCAGATCCTGAAATTGGTATCAGAGCCTAGCAGAAAACCTATTACGTTAATAAAACCATGGAAACTATAAATGAACATTCAAATTCATTAGAATATACAGAACCTACAAATATCGAATCATTAGAAACAGTTGAAAGAAATATACAATCACAATTAAATGAAATTACACAATTAGTGGAAAAACTAACTCTCCATTCAACAAAAAAGATACATCAAATAATGGACAAAGAGGAAATTATTTATGGATATGAAATTGATGAAGAAAACTATGTCAATGAAGATCAACCAGAAAGTAGTAGAACTAGAACTATACCATTACCAGAAGGTAGACAGAGGGTAAAAAGAGAACATGTAAGTGGCGATAAGCGAAAAAAGGCTAATCAAGATCAAGATTCATATATATGGAATTGGAGATCTAACAATACATTAAACCAACATGGATATTATCAAAAAGGATCCAAAGTACGTAAATATCCTATGCAATATACTCCCCAATATATAAAATTAGGACCCGATGGAATCTTAAATTTAGATTGTGTAGTACATCCTGAACAATTACTTAATGAATGGATTAGTGAATCTTAAATCTAGATTGTGTAGTACATCCTGAACAATTACTTAATTAATGGATTAGTAAGATACAACTGTTATTACAGATAGAAAAACATTTTATTGAATTAGAAAACAAAGACTTAATATGGAATTTTGTTGCTTATAAAACTTCAGGAATAGTGCAATCATTTTTAATTGATAATGAAGAAGACTTAAAACAAACTCAAGTATATCAACAAACCTCTACTAATATGCAAACTTTTGAATTGTAGCCGAACAACATTATAAAGAATTTTTAGGTAAAGATGTTCTATCCTTTTGAGCTGAAACTTCTCAAAATGACATAATAAAAGATTTATGGCATCTAAATAATATGCGTGTATGTGATATCTATCATTTAGATCAATTTATATGTGAATTTAAAACCTATTATTATAAATTGACTAGAAAAGAACAAGAAACATATATTCAAATATTTATTCAAAAATTAACTTTCCCTACGAATCAAAAAGTAGAAGCTACATTTAATGAAAAAACCGAATCTAAAGCAGTTGCTTTTAATTTAGGTGGAGCTATTTTAATTGCTCAAGAAATTTTAGCTGAACAATGTTTTGAATCAAAATTAAAACGAACAATAAGACATAAAGATATTCGAAGTTGTTGTGCTAAATATTAAGAAGTACCACAACAATATGGATGTGAAACCCATAGAACACATTATAAGAAAAGAAAACCATATAAATCATATAGATGGAAACGTTATCCTAGACATTATTATAAACGTAGACCTTATATTCCTTATAGAAAACAATTTCAACTATATAAATATAGACAATTTAAACCCAAAAGAAAAGACTATCCACAAAAGAAAAAATCATGTAGATGTTGGCTCTGTAAAGAAGAGGGACATTATGCAAATACATGTCCTAAAAGAAAAAACCAAAAATATATCGAAAAACTTAATATATTACAATCAGCAAAGTTAGAAGAATTAGAACCTATAGAGTCTGATTATAATATTGATTCTACTATCTCATCTATTTATCATTATGAATCTTATACAGAAAACTCAGAATCCTCAGTTGAATCCGAATATAACTTTTATTCAAGTGATAATTCAGAATAAAAAAGTCGATGCATATATAGATACGAGAGCAACGATTTGTATTGTCTCCAAACAATTGTTAACAAATTGGAAAAAAATTAGAAAAACCTTTACAAATAAGAATAGCATATGGAAGTTTTAAATCTATATGGTATGTAAGTTATTATAATAACATTTTAATAGAAAAAATATACATTTTCAGTACCCTCGATATATCAACAAGAATCAGGTTTACCTTTAATATTAGGAAACAATTTTTTAAAATTATATAACCCTTTTTGTCAATATTTACATTATATTACCTTAAGAACACCCATCCTTAAAACCTTAAATTAAAAACCAATTATTCTTAAAATTCCTATTTATCATGCTTCTTATTACCAAAAATTACAAGATATAACTCATAAGTTAGACTCCCTTCAATTCTATCTTCTCAAAATATATCTATTCAGTTAGAAATTGATACATTATTAGAAAATGTGTGTAGTGAAAATCCTTTAGATCCCATTAAAAATCATAATAAATAACTCATAGAATTAAAACTAAAAGATCCAACTCAGGAAGTTAATATTCGAAATACTATACCCTACTCTTAACAAGATGTACAAGAATTTATAACCGAATGTGTTGATTTACTCACCAAACAGTTAATTACACCTAGCACTAGTAAACTTTCAGCACCTGTTTTTTATGTAAACAATTCAACTAAACAAAAATGAGGTAAACGTAAAATGGTTATAAATTATAAAAAATTAAAGGAAGCCACCATTGGTGATGCATATAAATTACCACGAAAATATTATATTATTAATAAATTAAAAGGAAATACATGGTTTACCACATTAGATGCAAAATCAGGATATTGGCAACTTAGATTACATGACAATACAAAACCTTTAACAGCTTTTACCTGTCCTCCACAAAAACACTATCAATGGAATGTTTTACCCTTTGGACTAAAACATGCTTCTAGTATTTATCAACGTTTTATGGATAATAATCTAGCAAGATTAGAAGAATTTACTTTTGTATATATTGATGATATAATTATCTATTCTAATCAAGATAAATTGGATCATTTGAAAAAGGTAAAACTTGTTCTTCAAAGATGTAGCGAGCAAGGATTAATTTTGAGCAAGAAAAAAGTGTGATTAGCTCAACAGTCTATTGAGTATTTAGGTATTGAATTTCAAAATGGTTATTTAAAATTACAACCCAATATATTGCAAAAATTGACAGATTTTCTCGATCAATTATTAAACCGAACTCATGTACAACAGTTTTTAGGTCTTTTGAACTATATGTCTGATCAAGCCTTTTTGAAAAATCTTGCAAAGGAAAGAAAATTATTGCAACTAAAATGCAGTACCAAATCCCAATGGAATTGGACTAATGCAGATACCAATGCTGTGAGGAAACTCAAAGCATTACGTACACATTTACTTGTGCTATATAATTATCTGCCGAAGGATAAACTCCTCGTGCAAATTGATGCAAGTATTGATACATGGGTTGGCTGTCTTTTGACAAAACCACCCAATCAATGCAAATATCTTTTATGCAGATATATCAATGGGACATTCACTCCTCCAGAATGCAAATATCCGATAAATGAAAAAGAGACATTAGCCTGTCTCAAAACATTGAGAAAATGGAAAATAGACCTATTACCAGTAAAATTTATTATCCAAACAGATTCTACATATCTTTGTGGCTTTTCCATATATAATATTAAGGCCAATTATAATCAAGGACGACTGATCATATGGCAATTGGAACTTAATCAATATCAGTTTGAAATACATTATATCAAATCTTCTGACAATTTTTTTGCAGATATATTAACGAAAGAATGGAAGCAGTGATTCAAAATCTCGAAGAAGCACTTGCCCAAAAAGAAGTAGTCTTAGTAAATCAACAACAAATTTTTGGAGCTATTACCAGAGATATCAACCAACTCAAAACCACTATCCAAGTTTTAAAACAAAATACCAAAGATCAAAATATAGCCCAAAATGAAGCTACCTCTGAACGTATACCTACTACCTCGGTCACTACTACACCCATTACTCCACAACAAATTACTCAAGTTCAAACACCACCATCTCAAAAACAAGTAGATGAGGTTGAAGCAAAGACCTATGTGATCTACAATGGACCCATGGCAAGACTTTATGATGCATGACACAAAGCGGCCATTCATATAACTCGACGTTCAAGTATTTTACACAAAAGTTTTGCAACTAGAGTAGAAGCTGAAAAAGCTTTTTCATATTATAAACAACAAAATCCAAGGTTGAGACCTCAATAGAAGCAAGTATTAGAAACACTTGCCCCTCCTACATCCAAGATGCAATTATTAGGCAAACCGATTAATTTGGATCAGATCAATGCTATGCCCACCAAAGCTTTACAAATTGAAGCCAGAAAGTTGACTTTAGAAATGTTCTTTGACTGTTTTTAGAATTTAAACACATGGACTGATGCTCACATGGCAAAATCACCAAAATTACCAGTTATATATTGAACAAACACCAGTCACCCCTTTTAATCAAGATGATATAGCTAATAGATTTCATATTATTTATTATTTTCAAGAATTAAAGCAATTAAATCAAATCAAATGACAAGAATTTATTAATGAAATTCAACAACTTATACACTAATCTTTTGTTTTCTTCTTCCAGATATGAATTCCAGTTACTTTGAACAAAAAAGATATTTTAACAATGCAATCAAAAACACTTATAAAAGAGAAGAAAATTTGGATGCAATGCTTGCTAGATATCATGCACGGAATAATGGCTCGATAACAGAAAAATCCACCTAAGAGTAGAGACACTCCAAAGCCCATTTCTGTTAATCCGTATTTCCCAAAACGTTAAAGCCTAATTGATCCCCTTGCACTCCAAAACCCATTTCTGTTAAACCCTATTTCCCAAAACCCTCGTACTCTGACCTCGAGAGCCTCATCTCCATGAACATGCTATCTAAAACCCTAACCCATTATCAAAATGCATTCTTTAGCAGATTTTACTACACTTATAGAACCAAAAAGGTTACTTTGTACTCAAAGATCAGTCCTTTAGGTGACCCCAAGATTAGTGTGGTACCTGAACTGGACAACTGGCTCGATAGCGGTCAAAAGATTCGATTCGCGGAGCTTCAACGGATTATTCGTGATCTCCGTCGGCGGAACCGCTTCACTCAAGCTCTTGAGGTTTGGTGCCCTTTTCTCACTTCATTGGTGGCTTTGGAATTGTATTCTGCTTTGTTGCTAAGCAATCATGTGGGGCGTTTTTAGGAACTTAGAATAGTTTGTTATTTGTTGTTGGATAGGGCTCAAAGATTTGAATGCATTTTATATGAGAGAAAAAACAAAGACTCTCAAGGGATAACTTCAAACTTCCATTTTTGTTCCTTTTTTCTTTTTGGAGTACCGGGAATTAGATTTTTTTTTCCCAGTTATCGTGATTGGAAGACATATCTGAAACTGGTGATGTTTTTGTTTTTGAAGGTTCTTTTATTTCATTCAATTGTTCTTGCAATGGGTATAGGTGTCCGAGTGGATGAATAACAAGGGCTTATGCATATTCTCACATTCTGAGCATGCTGTTCAATTGGATCTCATTGGTAGAGTGCGTGGGTATACTTCTGCCGAGAGCTATTTCAATAGCTTGAGGGACAAAGATAAAACTGATAAGACATACGGTGCTCTTCTGAATTGTTACGTTCGACAGCGTCAAACTGATAAGTCCATTGCACACTTACAGAAAATGAAAGAATTGGGTTTTGCCTCTTCACCCCTCACTTACAATAACATAATGTGCCTCTATACGTATCTAGATCAACATGAGAAGGTCCCTCATGTGTTGAAGGAGATGAAGGAGAACAGTGTCTCTCCTGACAACTTCAGCTATAGAATATGCATCAATTCCTATGGTGCTCGATCCGATATTGAGGGAATGCAACCAATTTTGAATGAGATGGAGCGTCAACCTCACATTGTCATGGATTGGAACACCTACGCCGTGGTTGCCAATTTCTATATTAAAGCTAACCTTGCTGATAAGGCAATTGAGGCTCTAAGAAAATCGGAAGAGAGGCTTTGTAAGAAAGATGGAACTGGCTATCACCATCTAATAACACTATATGCAACTTTGGGAATCAAGTCAGAGATTTTGAGGCTCTGGAATCTAGAGAAATCTGATTGTAAGAGGAGCATAAACCGGGATTTCATAAACATAGTGGAATCTCTTATGAAGCTTGATGCTTTTGAAGATGCTGAGAACATAATGAAAGAGTGGGAATCATCTGGAAATTGCTATGATTTTCGAATACCAAATGCTATCATTATTGGGTATTCTAGGAAAGGATTGTATGCCAAAGCAGAAGCACTGCTTAGAGACTTGATGGAGAAAGGAAAAGCTACGGACCCAAAGAGTTGGGGCACACTAGCTGCAGGTTACCTTGATAGAGGTGAGGTGATGAAAGCTTTCAATTGTATGAACACTGCCTTGTCTGTGCGTGTGAAAGGTAAAAGATGGTCACCAAACCCCGCGGTGATTACAGGTGCTTTAAGTTGGCTTGGTGATGAAGGTAGTGCTGAAGACGCAGAAGCTGTTGTTACTTCATTGAAGGGTGTAATACCAATGACCAGAAAAATCTATCATGCCTTATTGAAGGCCTACATAAGAGCTGGCAAAGAAGTGCATCAACTTCTAGAACAGATGAAAACTGATAAGATTGATGAAGATGATGAAACGAAGAAAATTCTTGCAATGAGGAAAAAGTGAACACTGTAATGTGGATAAGAAAGGATTATTCTGAAACAACCATGCTGATTCAACTTGTTTGTTTCATTGAATTGCAACCTGCTATTGTACACGGTTATCTTGAAATTTCCATTCAAACCCCAGAAACCTCTTTTCCACCCCATCGCTGATCACTGATCACTGATCACTGTACCTGATCCACCTCACTCTTTGTCCCAAAATTTCATTTATCAAACATGTTTTGACTGTTGAAGAATCGTGGACGGACTTACGGTGGACGATGCCACCATCTGGGTCCTACATTGCTCCAATTAAATCTCACCAAAGGCATTGGTGGGAGTGGGACTTTGGTCAATCCCCTATAATTAGAAGCTGAAAATGGATTTATATAAAATTAAGTGCTTGCTTTGTTTTCTTTTAGCTTTCTCTTTACCTCTTTTATTTTCAATTTTAATTAAAAAATTTACCTGATTTTGGTTTGATTTCTTTTTATTTTCATTTATTTACTATAATCACAAAAACTAGTTTTACATTTATTTTTTATTTTTTTAACATAATCAAATTTATTAAAAAAATTATATTTTAAATATCATTAAATTTATAATAATTTTAAATCCACATAAAAATTCAAATACATATTCTTAAATAAAAAGTTTTAAATTTTAAAACTTATTATTTATGTTTATAATAAATATTACTTAAGATATTATAATATAATTAATTTTCATTTTAATAAAATTAGGTTAGTCAATATTCTTTTCTATGACAGATTTACCGTTTGAACAAAGTTGTAATTAACTTCGGTTCATTCTTCCAAGAGCTCACTTCACTCACAAATAGACATAAAAGGCCAGGCCCATTGTGCTCTACCACGAATGACAAAAAGTAGAGGGCCATGATCACCGACAGGACAAAACAAAGCACAAACTAAAAGCCTCCTCGGACCTTCCAGGTGAATCGCACTTCTGACCAAATTGTCTTTTTAATATGCAGCCTTTCAGAAAAATATGCTCTTTTGGCGAGTGTTTGCAAATGCATGGTCTTTTTGTCCAAAACCATTTCGATTCCATGTTCAGCTATCATTTCACGAAACTCAAAGATTTTGGGTTGATATTATCCACATGAATTAGTACAGTTCCAGCATTTTCTCCTTCAGTCCATTTAATGGAATCTTTCTCCAAAAGCTTCAAGATCTACACACACCAAAAAGATCAGAGATAAAAAGAATAAACAACTGCTACCCAAGGAAGTCCTATTTAGAAACTGCATCTGAATAGCACATCAAAAAATATAGATTGACAAAAATAGCCGTCTACCTCCATCCAGTAGTAAGGTTAAGGATCTCACCAATACAGCTTTGAAGTTCATGATTCATTAAATTAGTTCCTTTTTGTCTTGTAGCTTTCTATGGTTTTCTTTGTAATTTTTCCTTGTAAATTTTAGATGTGGATCTGTTTTAAAGAAGGCCCAAGACATAACACGAGGCATCAAATCCCTTTCAAAGCATACAATAATCCTTCCCTTCTTTAAGGGATCTATATTTGGTAGATATCTCTTTCAATATGATCCTAAAACTCCTTTTTTAAGCCGTATATCAGCCCCGAGACATGTAAGCGCAATCATTAAGGACAGAAGTATATATATTACCAGTCTTCTGCGGGCACCCTTAGATGAATCCTGCTCATCCGTCTCGACGATGACCTTGAGGTACTTGAACGCTGATGAAGCATTTGGACAAAGGGAAAGGTTCAGACTGTCTCTCCTTTATATGATACATTTCAAGGAAAAACTAGAAAAGAAAGAGAATGATTTATGAGTTACATGGGATTCCGGCAAGGCGGGAAATATGGCACTTCAAAAGACGAATGGCCTCCCTAGGACCATGCTCATGCAGGTCAAGTGATATTTCATCCTGTGTGTTCGAGTTACTGCAAACGTGAACACAATGTGGGAATTAAAGAGAAGATAGAGCCAATCGAGACTACCATAAAGTACAGATGAAAATGGATAGAAAGAAAATCCCTTACCTGATTTCAAATACTTTTTGTGAAGACTCTTCATCTGCCTCTTGAGCCTTTTCATGAAAGAAGTGACCCTGTGATATCAACAGCATTTGCAAACAGAAATGTTACATATACAATCGTTTGGAGTGAGACAACTTTAGTACTCCAGACTCATTCAATATAATGGAACTTCTGTAAGTTCCATTATTGGCAAATGCAACAACTAGATTTGGTATCCCGACAGCTTCATCAGGCCATAGCAAAGCCTTGTTTTAATCTTGGGGGCCTCTCAGCAGTATATTTTAAGTCTTAAGTGTCTAATTTCAAAAAGAAGAAAGAAAACGGAGAATTTGGATTACTGATTCAAAATGCCATACGCTGGCAGCGGGAAATTTACCTGGTCCATAAGTTTGTTTGCTTTATCATAATCTCCTTTTGCAAATGCATCCACAGCCTGAAAATAGAAAGCTAAGATTCTAACATTCTCATTGTAGGATTAAATGGCAATCAACAGTGGGATATCAAAAATTACATTAGGTAAAAACAGCATTAAGAACAAAGTGCACTAAGGGATGGCAATGGACCGGCCCATGAGCCTAAACCCAGGTGTTAGCTGAGGCCCATACTAGCCTGAGGTCTAATTCTTCTAAGTAAAAGAGTTGGACCTTGGGTAGGCCTTGGCCTGGCCAGCCCAGACCCGAACTCAATTTAAAAAAAGGCGTTATTTTACATTTTTAAATTTAAGAAAATTATTTTTAAAAATTTCGGGGGCTGGCCCATTGCCATTCATGCACTAGGCCTCGACAAACACTGAGAAAACTCAACTTAGTTACAAAGGATATTGCAAAAGAAAAACCAGAAGCATTTCGAATCATTTCCCACAAACTTGATCGTATGCTAAGCCTCAATGTATTGGACTACTCCATGATCCTTTTTGTCTCAGAAAATGTTAGAAATTGAGAATCTATCAGAGACATGTCATGGAAAATGTAAAGCAACCTACAGCTTTGTAGTATTCCTTCATTGTTGCCCGGTGCTCCAAAACAGCTTTACGAAGAAGCTGATAACCATCCTCATGATTTTCATCTGCAAGGAACAATAAAATGCCAAACATGAGGAGTTAAGACAGAAAGAAGGGGCAATGTAGTTAAGCAAACTAATCCAAAGGACTAATGAACGAGAGAATGATACTAATCGCTAGGTAGTAGACACCATTCAAGGCCTAAGTAATATGATAACGTTCTAAGTCATAGAACCATATGCACAGCAAGTGACACTTTAATAACCTCACTATGATGGCAACATTATATTAAATAGCAGTAATAACAGAAGCAGTTCTTGAGTATCAAAATGCTTCACATTGAGCCTCTACAATTATCAGTTCAAATCCTAGCATATAGCCAAAACTACCAAATTTGATATTTGTGCTAAGAATGTAAGGAGACAAAACACTCTTAGATCACATAAAGGAGATAATTCCCCAAATGAATCTTGCATATAGTTTCACAAAAAACTGGTTTTTAAACCCTAATGTTGGAGGAAACTTACAAATGACATAATGCCAATGGTAAGCCTTAGTAAGTTGTTGGGAATCATAAAACTTACTGTTAGGAAGTTGAATTCTGTGTGTGCACAAATCGATGTGTACTTGTAGTAGTGCAATATAGGTCCACCTATTTTCTTTTAGCAGAGGTGCACATAAAGGAAAGTTAAGAGAAGCAGTGTGTGAAAATTAGATAGGCACAAACATTTGTTTCTCAGCCACAAGCAATGGGAGAATAGTGGAGTCACAATGAGATAGTTTGAACATCAAGGATCTGGCAAAGATTCCTAACAACTGAAATAAAACTAGCAAGCTGTGGATTCATTCCAGCTTTAATAACTGCTATAATTTCCATATTAACTATCTCAGGATATGGACAAGAACACACCTCTGTTACTGTGCTGGATTGTATTAACCAAATTAGCCTTCAGTTCTAAGATAGAATCCGTTGGAGGTTCCTCAACTAGTTTTCCAAGTGCCAAAGGCCTCCTTGCAGTCCTTTTAGACCTCACTCTTTGTTTAGGTAAGTCTTCCTTAGGTTTCTCAGGAGCTTGGAAAAATGAAGCCAAAACTTCCATCTGGAGATCATTTCTGTGTTGCTCTCGCCCAGTTAATTTTGCCCCATTTGTAATGGAGATACTATTTGCACCAAGGAAGAGTATAAGAATTTGTTGTTATTAAAAAATGATAAGGATAAGCAGAAATATCCCTCCTAATGAGAAAAAAAATGGTTAATTACAATAATTTTACTACTCAACAAAACAGAAGCTGTCATACTTAAAATAGTAAATTTTGATCTCATTTATAAATTTCCACGTAGCATACCCTCCAGAGGAATCAATAAACTTTGATGTCGTTTGGCATGAAGATCCTTCAGAATTGGGAAAAGCATCTCTAAACTACAAGAAAAAGGTGTAACTGAAGAATCAGATACTGATTGAGAAGCTTAGCATTTCTGTTTCAAATGACACGTCTTTGCTATATAAATACACACATACACATATATACAAAAGGACAGACTCAGAAGCCATTGAATGTATAATTTTTTTAAAACATTTTTAACCTTGTCGGTGGAAGTTCCAAGATACTTGCTTTTGTCATCCAAATTCACTGCTGACAGATCAAGAAGCGTCTCCATGCTCTGAAAGGTCAAGAAGGAAGGATGAAGTCAAAAGTGCAACCAAATGCAGAATAGAAACCAGCATTTGCACCGGCACCAAAACCAAATCATGCAGTCTCTTGGAAATTGAATGAACTTAAATTGCTTTGTTCCAATGTCCATCAGAGATAATAAAGCACAATAACTGAAAAGGTACTTCCAGCCATAAAAAGGCCTTTTGGTTGAAGAACACAAATAAAATGGAATTTTGAACTTTTATGGTTACGCCAAAGTTTCGCATCCTGAAGGCCACCTAAAATCTACACCCTTGATTCTCTAGAACCTTCTGTACTGTGAACATACCTAATATTTAGGAACCAACCATTTAAAATCCCACATGTAAACATCAATACAAAATCTACAAACAATAATTATGTGAGAATCCATTCAATTTCACAATCTTCTACTATAGCCTGACCTTAAATTTGTAACCAAACAAACACAAATTAACATTTCTCAATGGTAGCCTACTGTCAACCTCCACCCAAGATTACTCTTAACCAAACAAACCATTTCATGTGTAAGCTATCATAACATGTTAAATTTGGAGGTGCAGAGTTCATAGAAGTCTATACTAGTCATTTCATTCTTCTGAATCCAGTTGTGTCGGGAAGAAATGAATAGTTAAAGATGTTGAAATACCAAATGTTTAATTTGGGCATTTCTAAATCTCGTATTCTTCCAACATGTTATACTAGATTACAACTTAATGTATTAGATGTTGGTCAGATGGTTTAAGGGCATTCTTGGATGAAGACAAATTGTAGGCCACGAACAAAAAGAAAAGTTAACATATTTCATTGATAAAGCGTAAAAGTTGTGCTATAATTGAACTTTTTGAAAGTTTGTGATTGTTTTATACAATTACTCAAAATTTAATGTCAACCAACACTATTAGATAGAGTATTATGATGAAAAATAGATGCCATACAAAATTACTTGCTTGATTTTCACTTTGACAAGGTCAAATGAGCAGAGAAAAGGAGAAAAGAAAATTTAAGCAAAAAAAATAAGACATGATTCATACCTGATTCATATCGTACCCACATTTACCTACACAGTCAATTTAATACCTAATTAGTGCCTCAACAAGAAATCAAGTACATAATACTATATACTAATAAGTAAATCAAAGACATTATCTTTTGTATGGACTACGAGAAATCAAGCAAATAGAAAATCTACAAAAGCAAAATGTCACAAGAGGCATATATATATGCTTAGAAAGTAGAGATATAGATTTTAATCAACTAGGCAAGAGGAGATTAGTAAGAAATAAAATTCACGAAGAATTGATATCAAAGTTGACATACAAACTAATCATCCATGAATCTTCATTTAGAGGAAAGATTTCTTAAGTACTTAAACATTAAAGATAGGAAGGAAACAGTTACCAAGAACTTTTTGTATCACATCCCTTTCTAGTTGAAAGCCATCTCCAAGCATCTTGAACAAAAAATCTTCCATGTCCTTGTGTATTCTATTATCGGGTTGAGTATCTTCAGTTTCTCCTCCCCAAAGTTCAGATATTGGCCACTTGTTTGCATTTAATTTTACAGGCTTCATTGTCATGATAGATTCATCGGTCGCTGGCACAGAGTTAATATAATTTTTGCCAAGAATACCTGAAATCGTGCCAGCAGAAGCTGGCTGCAGTTTTTGTCTTGAAGCTCTTGTTCGAGTTAACTTCTCAAACACAGTGTTATCAGATGATTCAGCGGATTCTCCACCGCTCTCTTCCACAACTGGTGCATGAGTCAATGTAGTGGATGTGCTTTTCAGTATATTATTCAGAATTTCAGAGGCAAAATCTGCATTTTTGCCCGCATCACAATAAGCAGAAGCTATTGCTTCAAGAGACAATGAAGAACCAAACGCCTCAAGCAAAGCCTTCAACGCTTTTTCTTCACTTTCATGTTTAGAAACATTTGAAGCAGATAATTCCATCTTCCTGTATACTTTAACAAAGCAAAATAGATTATCAAAATTAGTTTAGTTCATCAAAAGGAGACGATTGTAGAGTAACTTAACAAATACTAGCAAATGTTAAATGAAAAAGCATCCAAAACTCTCTCGAAAGAATTACAGGTCTGCAATCGTTATGTAGCAAAGGGGACACAGTTACCCCCCAAAGTCCTTGAGTCATCACAAAGGAACTAGGAAAAACTAAACCCAAGAGACCAAAAAACATCAACTTTATCCAATATATAAACCATAGTCAATTGGCGACCAAAGGATTCTCAACATAATATCCAGACCAAAGATAGCCAAATGCCAAGTCGCATTTTTACCAACACTGAGAAAAACATTCACACAAAGGAATGCTACGCAAACGTTAAATGAAGACTATTTCTACTACTTGTATGACCATCTGATTGAACCTAACCAACCTACATAGAGTACACCAGCCCAATGCACTCGAAATGGCCGACAGAATCAAACACCTATCCACATTACCAACGATAAAATCAAATTCCGACTCAAGCCACCAATAAACTAAGCACCGATGAAGCACAATAATTGTGAGATGAAGCTCCAAGAACACACCTGAATCTAATTTGGTTAACCCGAAGCCCAATAGTAACTGCGTTTATTGAAAATGGAAGAATTGGGGGATTTACAGAGCGGTATGGGCAAAAGCAGGACCAGAGCTCCACCAGTCTATCCACCGTCTGACATATATTATATATATATATATACACACTTTTACAAACGGGGCCACGCCACACCAACAAAGGCCCACGTTTTATTTGGACAAAATAAATATTTAAATAAAGTAAAGCAATAATTAATTTAATTTGAAAAAATATATAATAATTTATTCCTTAAATATAAGAACTAACCAGTTATCGACACGAAACAAGTGATTATTTAGATTTATATTAAAGTATTAAATTGAATTGATTAAATCCTGTTCCTACTTTTCTAGTTGCTCATTAGCTTGCATGCGAAGGATAAGGACAAGGAGGGTGCGATTCTCCCTTTGCCTTCTCTTGCAAGTTGTCTGAGTGGCTTTTTCTTTTAAAAAGTTAAAAACAAAAATAAGAATAAGAAGAAAAGAAAAGGTGAATCAAAGTCTAATCAACCAAGTAGAAATAGCAACTGTGATCAGGCGTAGGCTCGATCGGCGCAAAATCAATGGATCAGGTCTTAGTTAATCAAATTTCGGTTTGAGTTTTTCTACAAAAATTGGGCTTCAGAGCGTCTGCATAGGCCTAGCCCAGTCTGGCCTTAAGACTCGACTCTTATAAATAAAACAATGTAATTTTGCTAAATACAATGTCGTTTTTGTATTTTTTTATTTTTTTAAAAAATTCAGGTCAAGCCCTTGCCTTATTGTCATCCTTACAACCAAGGTAAGTACATAAAAAGACGAGAAGAATCAAGTAGTTTAACTGTCTAGATTGATAATGGAATACAACATTGGATCATACAACTTGGTCCGTTGAGCTTTTAATTGACTGTCAAATTTATTACTTTTTTTCTTGTCAACATTATTTCTCTCTATTAATTAAAAATACTTTAACTTAGATATATTGTGTATCATTTTTTAGAGTATTGTTTCGCATCGATCAGTATTAGACAAAAAATCAAGATCAAACAAAACAGTTTTGTACTAGACTTTGGTATTGACTTTTTAGGTTGGTGTCAGTCAGTACCTAGAACACCGACAAAAAACTGGTCAAATACTACTCATAATTATAAATTTAGAAAAAATTAGAACTAAATTGAAAAAACTTAAAATTTTTCCCATATAAAATAATAATTACATCCCCATCAAATCTGCAATTGTCACAAGAACATATCCAACAAGGATGATGATTAAAATTTCTTCCATTATTATTATGAGTCCCTCTATTTAAAGTTACTTGTCTTTTTGTTAGGTGTCTTTTGTGATGTGACTTTATTCTTATCTATTTATAATGTGATATAACATTGTTCTTATCTAGAATAGTTGATATGATATTGTTCTTATCTAAAAATAGTTGATGTGATATTGTTCTTATCCATTTAAAATGTGAAGTGACCTTGTTCTTGTTTTTCTAAAAATAGTTGATGTAATATTGTTCTTATCCATTTAAAATGTGAAGTGACCTTGTTCTTGTTTTTGTTCGTAGATATTTGTAATCTCCTTTGCCTAGATAGGCAAAGGATTCTATTATAACTAAGTTTCCTTTGCCTATGTAGGCAAAAGACTTCTATTATAACTAAGTTTCAATTAAAGTTTTATTGTATCCAAGAAACATTTCCATTTAATAAAAGCTATGTATTTCCATATAGCTTCTCTCTAAAAACTCTCTCTCTCCCTTGAAAACTTGAGTTTTTAATAAGTTTATTTCTATCATGCAAAGATACAAGTATGCTCCACATTTGTCTTTCTATAAGGATCATATGCATCAGAAAGTATCTGACCTATGATCCTATTTAAGTTTTAAGTTATACGAGGAAGATTAGTTAGCTAAGATTCTTAAGAGGCAGGCTTTGAGAGTCGATGCTCATTGAGAGATAAAAGGTTTGTGGCTCGATTATTATACCTGGAGTCTTAGCTACAATCATCTTATAGTGGTTTCTTCTATCATATCTACGGTGGTTTCCTAATATGACTATAACCCTCTAGCCAAGGTTCCTGAGTTGTATAAAAGAATCTCTGTGAAATATTGAGAGCAGTTGAAAAGGAACACTGGATTTAATGAAGATGCTCTGTGGCAATAATCTCTTTAATCCTTAAGGAGATTCTCAAACCATTTCCTTGTATGGTGATGAGACCATATGAGAAAGATTTTTCACAATTGGAAACTCAAACTAATAAAACAACTAGGGTATTTATAAGGCCATACTCAAGATTAATAGGTATCCATCTATATAGTAATTATGTACCAATTTCTCTGGGAGAATAAGTATTACATTGTCAAACACAAAATGTTGTAGCATAAAACAATGTCCTTTACAGAATTGATTCAAAGCTTGATGATCTATCCTGTAACACCCCAAATTAGGGGTTAGCAGATTAAGCAAATTTAGTCCGATTTATGTTCTGTCTCTTTGATATTTTGGC
>JAOTIZ010000002.1:32394348-32411657 GCA_027123425.1 Erythroxylum panamense | reverse complement strand
CCAGTCCTCAGATATCTTTATGAGATTTCACTATCTCTCAAAACGTTACAAGTATTCTTTGTCTCCGAGCCTCTTCAAGTGTCTTACAATCAGTATTCTTTCACACTTAGCCTCTGCAGGCTATCTGTACTACTTTTAACTGAAAGGTTTTTCGAGCTTTGTTACAGAAAATATAGCTCTAGATTTTTCGCACAATAGTTTCTCTCAAGTAAGCTTTTGTAACTTTCCTTGTAACTTTTTCGTAACTCATGTGTGTGTAACTTTTTCAATCTTTGACTCTGACTCATATTTATAGTCTTCGTCTTCAACTGCTTCTTGATTCTTGCTTCTTTCAAGAAACAGTTATTCAGTTGATTTCTGTAACTAACTCAAACTGATTCTTGATTCGGCGTGGTTTGCTTCCTTTTGCTTTTTAAGTTAGCTTCCGTCTGCTTTTCTTCGTTTTCTTTTTCTTCGTCTGCTTTTTATTCGTCTTCTTTTCTTCGTTTGCTTTTCTTCCATCTTCTTTTTATTCGTCAACTTTTCTTCCGTCTGCTTTTCTTTGTCTGCTTTTCTTCTGTCTGCTTTTCTTCGTCTGCTTTTCTTCCGTCTGCTTTTCTTCCGTCTGCTTTTCTTCGTCTGTTTTTCTTCCATCTGCTTTTCTTCCGTCTGCTTTTCTTCGTCTGTTTTTCATTTACTTCCGTCTGTTTTTCATTTGCTTCTGTCTGTTTTTCGTTATTATTTGTACTTCATCAAAATCATTTATGTAAAGTCATTTTGACTTAACATTCTTGACTTTGGATTGGTCTTAGAAATCCTAAGTTTAAACTAAAGGATCTCTCTGAACTATTAAGAGATGTTAGAAAGAAACACTTGATCCAACGAAGATGCTCAGCGCCAATACCTTTTCTAATCCCTAAAAAGATCCTCAAACCATTTCCTTGTATAATTACGAGATCATATAAGGAAGATTTTCCACTTTTGGAAGCCCAGACTAATAAAACAACTAGGGTATTTGTAAGGTCATACTCAAAATTGACAGGTATTAATCCACCTTGTAATCATATACCTATTTCTCCGACAAAAAAAGTACTAAATTGGCACACACAAAATGTTGTAGAACAAAATATTGTCCTTCATAGAATTGATTCAAAGCTTGATGGTCTATCACAACAATCATAAGGACTAAATTCAAATGTTGATTTTATAATTATCCAAATGCAACAATTACATCAATGCCTACTCAAGCAAGCTGCCCAATTGGATTTTGACTTGAGAAGATATCTTGACTAGCATTATTTTGGACCAAACTTCTCTTGAAGGAAAGAGAACTTTAAAAAGTTTGAGAAGAGCTTAAAAGAATTAAGTCAAATATATCTAAAAACAATCCAGAGCTATATATGAACCATAACTCTCAACATTTTTAGCTGTAAGTCCTACTTATAATACTCCATCCTATCCTGACACTATAGATTATGAAAAAGTCTTTAAAATGTCATGTTTATTGTTTAGACAAACCCTTGCAAAACTATTAAAACTTTCCAAGCCAAACCTATCAAAAATAGACATTTTGTTAACTTCTCAACCTTTGCAAATCAATTCACTACCAACTTTGCCGCTAAAAGAAAGACCTTGCTTAGACACAACAAAGGAACCCATACCCAACTAAGAATTCATAGCTACCCTTAAGCCAATTCCAGATAGCTCTAAAATCACACAGCTCCAAATTGTTCTAGTTGTCACAATAATAGCCAAGATTCTAATTTTTTTATAACAAGCTATGAATAGCTTGCATATTTCACTTAAATATGTCAAATGATGATGCTTGTTCCACTCTCTTCTCAACCACACACAAAAGTTGAACCATAGTTTAAAGATGTTGAGTCAATGATTGAACCAGTTAAACCCCAAGTAACTCCTATCTACAAACCTACTTCAGGGCTAAGGTTCACTTTTGATAATTTCCCGTAAAAAAAATGGAGAGATTGATTACTTAAATTCAATGCCTAGAAAGATCTTTAAATGTCAAGGCCATATATTTCTCTTAAATATATCAGGACATAATTATTCTCTAGAATGATAGGAATTATAAGAGAATGGTTCTAAAGCCTTGGTGAATATAGATGCATACAAATCTTACAATTTTTAGAAGCCAGTTTTTTGTTAGGAATGATCAATAAAGAATTCATTCGAGATTTCCATCTCAGTAATCGACAAAGCAGACATGAAGACTTTGAAATGAAATGCTACTTGATGAATAGGAAAGATTTATAGAAATATTTTCAAAGAATGTTTTAAAAATATTATAAGCTCAATGGCTTTATTGATGTCAATCTTCGATTCACATTCATTGCCTTCCTTCCTAATGAGTTGCAGCCTGAATTATAGAGAAAAATCAATTCTCCTCACAGAGACATTTATGAATTCTTTCTTAAAGAAATCTACCAATTAGTTTTGAAAACATTGGACAAATTATGTGAACAATATAAGCTCTTTAAAGCTATGCTAAAAGGTAGACCTTAACTCAAGCAAGCATGTAAGAAGCCCCACCTAAAGACCAAATTCAAAGATATAGAGAAATGTGCATGTAACCCAAGGAAGGAGAAACATTTAAGAAGAAAGCCTTTAAGAGTTCACCCTTTTAATTAAAGGAAGAAAAAAGGGATAAAATTCTTTAAGCAACATGCTTTTGAGATTAAAAAGTCTTATAGATGTTACCTATGTGGACAACTAGGTTATTATGCAAAAGGATGCCCTAAAAAGACAAAAAACTATTTGAAAATCCTGCAGTCTATTGAAGCTATGATGCTTATATGAGACGAAAAAGACATTGAGTCTCTTTTTGAAGAACAAGATATTGAAGATGAAGAGACACTATTTGCCTTTCCTTAATTGTGAATCTACTAGTGATGAAGTCTTTTCACTTTGTAAAGAAGAAGAGTTAATGTACACGATGAAAAAAATATTATTTCCAATTAGAGCCTAGAAAGCTAGTAATAACATGACCATACTTTAAACTCTAATTATTACTAGAGAAGTATAACAGACAAATCCCAGGTATTAGTTACATGGGTACAAGCTCTTGTATAAGTTTAATGATACTACATATTCTTCCTAAGGAAGAATGACAACCTTGTGAGGAATACTTTACTACAGCTTAAGACAAATACTTACTAGATATTACCCAAAGGATTGACATAAGATAGTATTTTACATTCCTAATGCCTAGTATCAGTGGACAATCATACCATTTGGGCCAAATTTCACCTTATCATTATCAAAGAACCATAATAGGGATCTATGATGGAATCATATCAAATGATTTGATTTACATTGATAATATCCTGCTAAACCTTGCCTGGACACATCAAAAGAACTCATGCTCAACTACAATTCATAGCTACGCTTTAGCCAGTTCCAAATAGCTTTAAAATTTACAAATTTTTAGATAGCTTTAACAGTCACAATGATAGCCAATTTTTTTTCGTTTATAGAAAGATCAAAAAGCTTTGTACAGTCTATATATCTCATTTAGATATCTCAAATGATGATGACTATTTCATACTCTTCTCAACCACACACAGAAGTTAAACTAGAGGATAAATATGTCGAGAAAATTATTGAACCAGTTCACATCTACAAACCTACTTTAGGACCATGGTTCAACTTTTATGATGTCCACCAACAAAATGGAGAGAATGATTGCTTGAATTCAGTGCCTAGATAAATCTTCAAATGACATAAGTAGTTTGAAATTAAGTGCTCCTTGATGAACAAGAAAGATTTACATAAGCATTTTGAAAGAATGTCTAAAAAGTTATTTGTTTAATGTCTTCAATGATGTCAATCTTCGATACATATTCATTGCCTCCCATCATGATGAGTTGCAACCAGAATTAAAAACAACAATCAATTCTCTCCATAGAGATATGTCTAAAATCTCTCTTGCAAAAATCTACTAATTAGCTTTGATAACAAGACAAATTATATAAATAACATAAGTTCTTCAAAGCTATCTAAAAGGTAGACCATAACTCAAGCAATCGTACAAAATGCCCTACTTAAAGACCGAAAGTTATTAAATGGAGAAATGTGCATGTAATGCAAAAAAGGAGAAACACTTAAGAAGAAAGTCTTTAAAAGTTCACCCTTTCAATAGAAGGAAGAAAAAAAGGGATAAGATTCTTCAAATGGTGTACTTCTGAGACTAAAAAATCTTACAGATGTTATCTATGTGGACAATCAGGTCATTATACAAACAGGTGCCTTAAAAAGACCAAAATGGATATGAAAATCTTACAATTCATTGAAGCTATGATGTCTATAAGATAGGACGAGGACATTGAGTCTCTTTTGAAGAATAATTCAGTGAAGATGAAGAGACATAGTTTGTACTGCCTAATTGTGAATCTATTGATGATGAGGTCTTTCCACTTGATGAGGAAGATGATGAACTAACATATATGATGACATAGTTTTGTCTCGAGCTAGAACCCCAGAAAGCTATAGTAACATAGGTATACTAAAAACTCCAATTGCTTCTAGAGAAGTATCACTAACCAATCTGCCTAGAAATTCAATACAAGCTGACACAATTTGGCTTTTACATTTTGAGAACATAATCCCATTCCTCTTTGTAAGATCCAAAAATTATTTTAATAGGGCTTAATGCTCTTGCTTAGTTTGATAATAATGCAAGATGTTATCAATGTAAATCAAGGCATCTCGATAAGATACCATCATAGATCCTTGCTATGACTCATTAAAACAGTTAATAAACTATAATGTGTATGAAAATTACTTTATAAGATATACAAATCTTGAAGTCTTTATAACACAATTAAATTCTCATCATTGTATTAAATTGATTAAGTTCTAACAAAAAGTTTATTATCGTTATAAAATTCTATTTAAATAAGAATTGTTAGATAGGTATATATATTATGAATAATTTATAAACATCTCAAGGTGAAGCACTTATTACTTCTTCTTCTTTTTTGCCTTGTAAGTCAATATCAAGTGACATCATATGAATTTTAAGAATTGTTTCACCTTCATTAATATCAAATAAGGAATAATTATGATATTTCCAACAATTAAATTCAAAAGGAATCACTAATAGCTCTCATAATCAAGAACCCAACTGTATGTGGATACTTAAAATATATAAATATTTTTTACATTATGGGTCAATATCAAGTAGAATCAAATGAATACTAATAGTTGGTATCATCTTCATTAATATTAAATGAGGAATAACAATGACATCTTCAATAATAGATTTTAAAACGAAAATCACTAGGAGAGCTCATTTTACCAAAAGTAAGAAAACTATTTTCAAGAGAGTAAACTTGAACCAAATGAGGAAGAGAAAGAAATAAGCATTGGTAGTATATAAAAGAAGATCTATAATTGTTTTCATGTTGATTACATTTGATTATATTAACTTGACATACATATTTAGAGGGGGAAAGCATTGAAGAATTTACCAAGGACAAAAAAAATAATTATTGATCTTTAAATTTGTATGTGAGCTTTTAAAAATTGTTATTCTCAAGCAAAAAGTTATTTAAGCTCTCATACCATGCTTGAGGAGCCTACTTTAAACCATGCAGAGCATTGGTTAACTTCATCACGTAATCAGGATGGTTTTCATCTTCAAAACCTAGGGGTTGCTTAACAAATACTTTTTGGTTAATGTAAGCATTTCATAATGCACTTTTACCATCTATCTGGAACAACTTAAAGTTATATAACATGCAAAGGCAAGTAACATTCTAATTGATTCCAATCTAGCATCATGTTCATAATTTTCATCAAAATCAATTCTTTCTGTTGATTGTAACCTTGAGCTACAAGTCTAGCTTTGTTTCTTACCACCTTACTATTTTTGTCAAGTGTGTTTCAAAATACCTATCAAGTCCTAATGATTGACCAATTTTTAGGACAAGGTAATAGATTCGAGACTTTGTTTTTGTCATATTGATTCATTTCATCTTTTATAACTAAAACCTAGTTTTCTTTAGTAAGGGCCTCTTCAACAGTCTTTGGTTTTATTTATGAGATGAGAGCAACAAAGTTGTTCTTGAATGATGATCTTACTTTTAGACTTTTAGAAGGATCTCCCAAAATATATTGATATGTATTAAGACCTCTCCATTCTCTCAGTGTTTTTCATTGCATAGGCTCCTACTGAGAAGAAGGTGCCTACTCTGTTCTAGCTTTAAAGGGGCCTTCTTAATTTTGTAATTCTGAAGGTATTAGAGATGTAGTTTGATTCTTCGATGTATTTTTGGTACCGATGGACACTCTTCATCATCTGAGTTAGTTGTTGTTGTCGAATGTAGTACTTCATCAAATATCACATGTATCGATTCTTCTATCTTCTTTGTTCTTTTATTATATACTCTGAATCCTTTATTAGCGATAATATAGCCTAGAAAAATAGCTTCGTCTAATCTCACATCGAACTTTCCAAGGTTGTCTTGTCCATTGTTTAGAACGAAGCACTTGTAACCAAACGCTTAGAAATAAGCAACATTCAGTTTTCTTCCTTTCCACAACTCATAAGGGGTCTTATTGGGTATAGGTCTTATAAAACATCTATTAAGTACATAACATGACGTGGATACGGCTTATGCCCAGTATCCATGAGGTCGTCCACTTTAACACAGCATGGTCCTTGCCATATTAACCATAGTTCTGTTCTTTCTCTTTACAATTTCATTTTACTGAGGCGTCCTTGGACGAGAGAAGTTGTGAGTTATACCGTTATTGTCACAGAATTCCTCAAACTTTTTATTATTGAATTCTCCTTCATGATCACTCTGAATTGAAGTGATGCAATACCTTTTTTATCTGAATTTTTCTAAAAAAGCTTCTCAAACACTTCAAAACCATCATCCTTATTTGAAAAGAAATAAACGCATGTAAATTTAAAGTAATCATCTACTAGAACAAAATCATAATGTTCACCATCAAAATTTTGAGTCCTAGTGGGACCAAATAAATCCATATGCATAAGTTCAAGTGGTTGGCTAGTAGACACAATATTTTTAAGAGGAAAGTTACTTCTAACTTTTTTACCTTTTAAACAAGCCTAACACGCCTGATTGCTTTCGATCTTTAAGGTCGATAGTCCTCTTACTAACTCATTTCTGGATAATTTTGATAGAATGATCATGTTGGCATGTCTAAATATTTTGTGACAGATAAATGAATCCTTTTCTAGAGAGAAAAAAACACATAACACTTTATGAGGACATGTCTTCTAGTTGAGCACAATATATATTCTGATTTCTAGGACCAACAAACACAATATTATCATTATGAATATCGATAATTTCATAATGAGATGTATAGAAAATGACTTTGTAACCCTTGTCACATAGTTGACTCATACTCATCAAGTTATGTTTCAAACCATCAATAAAGAAAACGTTATCAACAGAAGTAGAGTTAGAATTACCAATCTTAATAATTCTGGTAACCTTTGCTTTATTTTTGTCTACAAAGATAACATTACCTCCATCTTTTCTTTCAATGTAGTTGAAGTATGATATTTTACCTGTCATGTATCTTGAACAGCTACTTTCAACTATCCATTAGTTCTCCCTTGACTCTATTTTGAACTATATCTATTGAAATCATTATCTTATTTTAGGTACCTAAATTTTTTTGGGTCCTTTTAGGTTAGTAGTTTGACTTTTAGATCTCCAAACATACATCTGAGATAATTTCTTTTATGAAAATTACAAGAATGACTAATGTGAACATGTTTACCACAATAATCTCACAAAATAGATGAGTGATAGTTGTTATGATTTTTGTTACTTAACAGGTTCCTGTTATTTTGGCTATAGCTACTACTGGATTTATCAATGAAGTTTTTATATGGCCTAATATTGTTATTTTCATTATATCCTATTATGGCCTTACCAAAAATTCATTTACCACTACCAAGCAATGCATTAAGATTCTTCCTTCCATCAATGAAATTTTTTGAGATCTTTTTCTAGAGATAAGATCCTTCCAACACTTTTCTACTTTTCAAGTTCTAAGGCACTGACTTTTTCTTCTAATTGTCTTACCTTATCAGAATCATTTTTTTAGTAATGTATTCTCCAACTTAGTTACTCTTTCTTCTATAACTTCCTTTTTAGAAACCTTTTGTTTATAGTCAACCTCAAGAGACAAATTCTTGGTCATAAATTCTCATTCATAGATTCCAACAATTTAATCTTACTCTTAAGAGATGCATCATTGCTCTAGGACTTCTCAACTTCTTTGAAATACTTCATTGTCAACTTTTTGTACTGATCATACAATTTATTATATGCATTTTTTAATTCTTCAACTTCAATTTCAGAGTCAAAATAATTTACCTTATTGTCTTTTAATTCAACCATGAAGTAAAAGTTCCTGACTTCTTCTGGCTCTTTTTCTTCAAAGTTTTCAAAATCCTCATCTAACCAGGTTGTAATCATCACTTGCTTTCTAGATTTTTGTTCTATCACTTGTTCTTTTGAAGAAGAGGACATCCTGGCCTTGTATGTCTAGTCTTCTTGTAGTGATATCATATGATTTGATTATTTTTGAATTTCTATTGTTGCTACTGCCTTTTGATAGGAACCTGTTGTTTCCAACTTTCTTGTTTCCTTCAGTTTTCATCATTAGCTTCTTTTTATAGAAGTAGACATATTTTCTTACCATAAGATTGAACTCATCATCTTCATAAATTAGGAACTTAATGTCACTTTCATCACCGTTCTATTAGTCAATTGCTTTTAGTGTCATTCCTTTTCTGTAGGAGGATCCTTCATCTCGCCTAAGCTCAGTTTCATGAATCATCAGATTTTCTCGTAACCAGTCCAATGAAATAATGTCAAGATCCTTTGTCATTTCTAAAGTTGTCACCTTAGGTCTCCATTCTCCTTATAGTGATCTCAAACTCTTGGTTATGAGCTCATCATTGGGATATATCTTTCTCAATTTCTTTAAGGTCGTGATGATGTTGTTGGAGCGTCTGAAGAATTCGTCTATGGTCTTTCCCTATTTCATGCCAATATTTTTTATTGATGCACTAAAAGACTTATTCTATGCTTCTTTACCTCATTCGTTCCTTCAAATGTGACTTGTAGTTTATTCCACATTTCCTTTGCTATAAAATAATAGGATATTTTCTCATATTCTTCTTAGATAATGCACAGATCAGATGATGTTTTGTTTTAGCTCTTAGCTGTGCATTTCTTCTATCAACATCACTCCATACTTCTATGATCTCTGAATCGGGAAGTATAGCTCAAACTCTGATGGCTTGCCAAACTTTAATATCTACATATTGGAAATAGATTGTCATTGTCTCTTTTTAGTATGAGTAGTTATTTCCATTGAAGTAAGGAGCTTTATGATGGATTATCCTTCAAAACTTCTCATATTGTTTGTCATGATATATCATGTGCTATAAAACACAAAAATGTGAAACCTCGCTTTGATACCAAATGATAAATTAAACACACGCAAAAGGGGGTAAATTGTTAGGCACTCGACCCTCACAAGACATATGCCCGACATCCTAAGTGACATCTGATCACACATCCCACGAGGGTGGCGTACTCATACCAGCCAGTCACCAAAATTACAAATAGAAATCTTCAAAGCAAATGCAACTCTATGACTCTTGTTTATAATGAAATAAAAATAATCTCATTTGGAGCTTTACAAATCAAAATATGTTTAAAATACTGAAATATGTTCAGTGAAATAACCAATTCATGTTCTTCCAACTAATTCCCTTATTCTTTCCATTAATTTTTTTGCAATCAAAACTAAAAGCTGTCAATTTTTTTGGAGAGACAGAGAAATGTGTTAGGAATCTATTGGTTCAAGAATCAAGTCATTTGGAGGTCGAATGACAAAGTTAAGGCCAAAAGAATTAAACATGTTGAGATTTGGAAAACCCTTTAGGTGCAATCGTGAGGAATAAAGGTGCAATCGCGAGGATAAAGGTGCGATTGTCAGGAATAAAGGTGCGATCGTGAGGATAAAGATACGATCACGAGAAATAAAGGTGCGAGCACGACTGAAGCTATCCCTCATATGCATTCTATGCAGTATTACTACTTATAATGATCATATCTCTCAACTCCGATATCCAAAATTTTCATACTTTATACCGATGGAAAGCTAGAAAGATAAGCTACAACCTTCAAGAAGACAACTTTATCTAATTCATCCTAGATTAAAACAAATTTTCTCCTGAAGTTAGAACACAAAGTTTTTTCCTATGAAAACTTGAAAATGCAATGTGCAAACTTGGAACGTCATAAGCAAACAAAATATATTTCATTAACATCAAAATACAAGAGTTTTACAAAGCTTTAATGGACATTTCAAGCAACAATACATCATTGTTTCAAAACCCAAAAATACGAAATACACAGGAGCAAATAAAACTTGAAATGTAGCTAAAGCCTTGTGTTCTCATAAACTAACATAAAATACAAAAAGATGCAACTTTAGAGTGATGCCTCGACTTTCGATCACTCGATCTCTTGCTCATCACCTGAAGATGGGACGGAATGGGGCTGAGCTTAAAAAGCTCATGGGTAATAGTTTTATAATCGAGAAATAAGCAAAAACCATTGAAATATTCATTTCCATTGTAAAATTCACATTGAATCTATGAAACACATATTTCCCAAATTCTCAACTTATCAAACAATTCATAAACATCATAAATCTTGCATTTATCAAATTTTTCAGCACATTCTAAACACATAAGTACATCAGAATGGTTTGGGTAGGTCCATAAACAAAACATACTAACACATTCCCACATAATGATCTTGTGTAGCCATAAACAAAATGTACTATCGCAATCCCACATAGTGGTCTTATGTAGTCGTGAACAGAACATATTATCACAATCCCACATAGTGGTCTTGCATAGCTATGAATAGAGGCGAGTCCATGAAGGAGCTCCATGCCACTAACGGGCAGGCGGGACAAGCCTTTAATAGAGTCGAAGTGCACTTGACTTAATAGAATGAACCACCATAAACCCACATAATCGTGCATTTCATATCTTGTAAACATATTGCCCAAAATGTCACTTTTTTAAAACTTAATTTCTTAAACATAATCCCTTTTCAAAAACCATTTTCATATTCTTTCCATAAATCATCAACACAATACATATACAAAACATATAGCACTTTCTCAAAGCATTTAGAGAATAATAAATGCACATTCATAAAATAGTTGAAATCATTTATTTCCATTACTTGCCTTTCTTAATTTCCTTTACATTGGCAAAAATCCCAATTTACTAGGGTTGCAAATTGAAAACCCATAAAGTACATTCACTAAAATTGATTCAAGAACACTAAAACTCATGCATTTCCTAAGCTTTATAAACCAAAACTCTTCCAAAAATCCAAAGGATTAAAATCAAACTTACCTTGAATCTTCACCAAATAATAAGATTGTTGGCTCAAAAGGAAGCTCTTCTTTTTCTCTTTCATTTTCCCTTCTTGCATAACCCCAAAATCTCTCTTCAAAACTAAGAAAAGATGAAACCCTAATTGTTTTTCCGTCTTTTCTCTCCCTTCTCTCTTCTCTACGACACTCTCTTCTTTTCTCTTCTTTCATTCATGTTTTTTTTTCTTCAAATGCAAGACCGCTTTCTTTTCTTCCTATTCTAACCTTAATGAATGTAAAAAGTCCATTTTGCCCTTCATTTATTGCCTTAAGTCTTTAATGTTTAAGGAACATACCAAAAATGCCCTTTATGCATTCTTACCACTTTTAATTCAACTAACCCATGAAATAAATCCTACTAATAATAGACATAATAATTAACTCCCATAAATTTATTCTATCAAAACCTCATAATTTATTCAAACCATGCTAAATTCAATAATAAAGGAAATTTGGGGGCCAACATTTCTCCCCCTCTTAAAAGAAATTTCATCCTTGAAATTTTTACCTAAATCATTGAAAAGATACAAATTCTTCTCCTTCATGGCTTTTAAAGGCTCCTATGTGGCCTCTTCCACATAATGGTTTCTCCACAGGACTTTAACTAATTGAACTGTCTTGTTCCTGAGGACTTTTCCTTAGTGTCCGAAATCTCCATTGGAGTCTACTCATAAGTCATAATGAGGTGAGAGGGATCTGATCTATACCTCCTCAACATGGAAATATGAAAGACATCATGTATCTATGACAATTATAGTCATAGTGTCAACCTGTAGGCTAACGGTCCGATCCTCCAACTATCTTGTAAGGACCCACATATCTCGCGCTCAACTTGCCTTCCTTGCCAAACCTCATAACTCCTTTTTAAGGAGCTTTCTTAAGAAAGACTTTCTCACTAACTTCATACTCTAACTCCTTTCGATGTGAATCAGTATAGCTCTTCATTCTATCTTAAGCTGCTTTAATCCTTTGTTTAACTAGATTGACCTTGTCTACTGTCATCTGAAGTAACTCTGGCCTTATTAATTTCCTTTCTCCTTCTTCATTCCATTATATAGGAGTTCTACATCTTCTTTTATACTGTGCTTCATAAGAAGCCATCTGAATGCTCGAGTGGTACAAATTATTGTAGGGAAATTCGACCAATGAAAAATGCTCATCCCAAGCTCCTTTGATATCTATCACATATGCCCTGAGTATTCCCTCAAGGGTTCGAATGGTTCTCTCAGTTTGACCATCTGTTTGAGGATGAAAAGCAATGCTAAAATTTAGATTGGTCCCTAGAGCTTCTTGCATACTTTCCCAAAATCTCAAAGTAAACCGAGGATCTCTGTTAGAAACTATAGAGTCTAGAATCTCATGTAATCTCACTATCTCATCAATATACTTTTTTGCTAGCATATGCAGAGAATCAATCTGTTTAATTGATAGAAAATGGACTAAATTCCAATTGATCAATAATAACCCATATAGCATCATACTTCCTACTATTCTTGGGCAAACCCATCAGAAAATCCATGGTCACCCTTTGCCACTTCCACTTAGGAATGGACAATGGCCTTAACTTGCCTGAAGGTGCCTAGTGTTAAGTTTTGACTTGCTGACACACTAGACACTTGCTTGCATATTCTGCCACATCCCTCTTCAAGCCTTTCCACCAGAAACGCTCTTTCAAATCTCTGTACGTCTTAGTGCTATCTGGGTGCATAACATAAGGTGCATTATGTGCCTCGTCGAGTATCTCGTCCTTTACTTCTTTGACACTTGGATTACAAAGCCTATTTCCCACAGCTATGAATCCATCATCCCTCACTACCATTTTAGATTTCTTGCCATTCTTAATTTCTTCTTGGACATTGTTCAATTGTACATCCTGTGCTTGTAACTCCTTAACTTTCTCCCTGAGTATCGGTCTCATTCTAAAATTAGCAATGATGCAATTAGGTTCCAATTGTTTCAAGCTTATTATAAGCTTAGCCATCTCTTTCAACAATTGCAGATAAATTGTCTAAACATGGGCTATGAAGGATTTCCTATTGAAGGCATCAGCTACTACATTTGACTTTCCTGGATGGTACTCAATTATCAAGTCATAATCCTTGAGTAATTCTATCTATCTTCTCTGTCTCAAATTTAACTCCTTCTGGCTCAACAAGTATTTGAGACTTTTATGATCTGTAAATATCCTCGTCTGAACTCCATATAGATAATGTCTCCAAATCTTCAAGGCAAAAATCACTGCTGCTAATTCCAGATCATGGGTTGGGTAATTCAATTCATAAGGCTTTAGTTGTCGTGAAGTATAAGCTATTACCTTGTCTCCTTGCATCAGCATGCAACCCAAACCCTTCCTTGAAGCATCACTATAAATTGTTTATCCCTCCTCTCCCATAGGCAAAGTCAAAATTAGAGCACTTGTCAATCTGTGCTTAAGCTCCTCAAAGCTCTTCTGACATTCATTACTCCAGATAAACTTCTGATTTTTCCTTAATAACTTCGTCATCGAAGTAGCCATCATAGAAAATCCATTGACAAACCTCTTATAATATCCTGCCAGACCTAGAAAACTTCTTACTTTTGCCACTATCTTTAGTGCATGCCACTTTACCACTTCTTCAATTTTCCTCAAATCAAGATGTACCCCATTCTTTGAAATTATATATTCAAGGAATATCACCTCATAAAGCCAAAATTCACATTTACTGAATTTAGCATAGGGCTCTTTCTCCGTCAACCTTTGCGGCACTATCCTAAGATGTTCCTCATGTTCCCCTTCGCTCTTGGAATATACCAGCATGTCATCTATGAATACTATGACACATTGATCCAGACATTCCTTGAAGAACCTAATCATAAGATCCATGAATGTAGCCGGAGCATTGGTCAATCTAAATGACATGACTAGAAACTTATAATGCCCATAACGAGTCCTAAAAGCTATCTTATTTACATCAGATTCTCTGATCCTAAGCTGGTGATAACCTGACCTGAGATCAATTTTAGAAAAGACCCTTGCTCCCCACAACTGATCGAACAAGTCATCAATTCGTGGCAGAGGATACTTGCTCTTAATAGTCACCTTGTTGAGTCTCCAGTAGTCAATACACTTCCACCATATTCCACAAATAGAATTGACGCTCCCCATAATGAAAAACTAGGCCTTATGTATCCCTTCTCTAATAGTTCTTCTAAATGTTCCTTAAGCTCCTTCAGCTCAGCTAGAGCTATTCTATATGGTGGTATGGAAATAAGTGAGGTACCTAGAATCAGGTCAATGGCAAACTCAATTTTCCTCACCAGTGGCAATCCAGGAAAAACTTCTGGAAATATGTCCAGAAATTCCCTCACAATCAAAAAATCTTTGAACTTCCCTTCATTCGCATCGGTGTACATAACGTGTGCCAAGAGTCTTTATACCCTTTTCTCATCATCCTGTCAGCTAATAAAGCTGAAACAATTCTTGGTGAAGGTGTCCTCTTGTCTCCTCTGAAAATCACCTTCTCACGATTTCCCATATCAAATTCCACCTCCTTAAGGCTACTGTCTAACTTTGCATGATATTTCTCCATGGTATCCATCCCAAGTATAACATGTAGCCCCTTTAGGTCTAAAGGCAGTAAATCTACTACCAGTCTAGCACCATCAATAAAGAGCTCACATTCTTTATATACATGACTGATTATCACATCCTCCCTAGAGGAGTACTAACAATCAAAGGACTATCCAATGGCACCAAATTCACTCCACGTAATGTCATGCTTGCAGAAACAAACAAACGTGTGGATCCATAGTCAATCAGTAAATATTCTACTAAATTAAATAATTGAGTCATACTCGTAATAACCTCAGGTGCGGCTGCAACTTCATCCTTAGTCATGGCAAACGCCTGTGCCTGACCCTGTAGCCTTCCTGGAGGAATAGCCTTCCTCGCTATTGCAGAACTTTCCACCTCAGTGACTAGCCTGGTTCCCACTATTTCTGCTCTCCTTAGGGCTTATAACTGCGACCCTTCTTGCCTTCTTGTTTGGGGACATTCCCTGACCATATGTCCCTTCTCTTTACATCAAAAATGTGCTCCAAGTAACTTGAAGCACTCTCCTCTGTGAAGCTTTCCACAATGATCACATTGGGGGTTCATGTTCCTACTCATCTCCATCCCTCTATTGCCCCCTGCAGTTGAGGCTTACACTGAGCTACCTTTTCTTTCTTGTTGTTAGCAGAGCCACTACTTTTCACTTCACTTTGTGTGTGGAAATTTTGCATACTCGTTTCAGGCATAGGGGCACTCATTGCCTTTTTGGAAGATTGCTCCCGATTCTTCCTCTTCTTATTCACTTCATACTTTATGTTCTTCAGTTTCTCAGGCTGGAGTGCAGCATCTACCAACTGTTGGTAGTCATAGAAGTTGTGGATCAAAACTTTCTCCTTGATCCCTAAATGAAGTCCTCCCTCAAACTTACAGCACTTATCCTCCTCATTCGCAACAATGTTGGCCGCATACCGTGAAAGCTGGGTGAACTTTAGCTCATACTCACTCACACTCATATCCCTCTGTGTGAGATTCAAGAACTCCCTGGCCTTCTCTTAGATATAAACTCTCGAGAGGTACTTCTTCTTGAAAACTTCCAAGAAGTCTCTCTATGATAGCACCGGAGGCATAACCTGACTATAGGGCACTAATTCTCACCAATGAAGTGCATCCCCTATAGCAAACTCACTGCATAATCTAACTTCTCCTCGTCGAAGCACTTCATCTAAAGCAGGACTCTCTCTATCTTCTTCAACCATGCTTCAGCTTCCTCAGGATTGGTGGTCCAATTGAAATCAACAGCTACATACTTGTGGAGCATATTATACTACCCACTCCTCTCCACTGGAGCCTGCACCAAAACTTTTGGCCCTTGGCCCATGGCATATATGAAAGCCTAAGCAAAGGCTTGAAAGAAACGCAGATCTATAGTGTAGCACCCTTCTCCTGCAAGACCTGAACCCGACAACGATGGTGATATTCGAGTTCGTGCCTCGCGAGTGTAACATCCCGATTCCATCCAAAGGGTTAGAACCCTACAAATTTGGTACATGTGAGATTAATCGAAGAAATTTGGACAACACATCTCATGCTCATGCATTCCATAAGGTGCAAATGCACATGAATAGTGGATCTTTGCACATAACCAAGATTGTACATGCATTCATTGATATTCTGGGTATAATTGTGAATAAATGTGATTGTTATTGCGAATTTTGTTTTGTTGGTATTTGAAAATTTATTTGGAGAGTGAAATTGTTGTTTTAGAATTTTTAGAGAATTTTAGGAAAATTTTCTGAAATTTTTGGAGGTAAATTTTGAACTAGAAAAAATGCCGAGTGGCAGACCAAATGATAAATGGCAGTAGAATTTATTGTCAAATCGCATTGGAATTTTGGATCCATGACCATAGGATTTATTGACAAGTGTTATTGAAAATTTGGGAGACAATTGGAGAAAAATTGGAGACAAATAGATTAGTTATTATAGTGGACCAATTGGAGCAATGAGAAAGTGACATGTGGCAAGTGACATGTGTCACTTGCCACACCACTTGTTTAACCCACGAAATTCTTAAGTGAAAGACCAATACTTATGGTCTTTCACTTGTTAATTACGTGCCCCACTCCTCCATCTTCTTCTTCTTCCTTTCTTCATCTTCTTCATTCCTTCTTTTTCTCACTCACGACCCTTCACTCTCACCCTCATCATATTGAGCTTTTCACTTTGCTTCTTCAAGAATTATTTTCCTCTTCATTTCTTACTAAACACCCAACCCTACCACCCTCAAATGATGATGCACGTGTATGAGAGGGAGCTA
>JAOTIZ010000002.1:32371118-32394248 GCA_027123425.1 Erythroxylum panamense | reverse complement strand
TCATCATCATCATCATCATCATCATCATCATCATCATCATCATCATTATTATTATTATTATTAACCTTATTATTATTATTACTATTATGCTTATTATTATTTGTTATTTATTTATTTATTATTATTTGTTATTTTATTTTATTTTATTTATTATTATTATTATTACTATTATTATTATTTGTTATTTTATTATTATTATTATTATTATTATTATTTATTAACCTTATTATTACTACTATTACTACTACTACTACTACTACTACTACTATTCTTATTATTAACCTTATTATTGTTATTATTGTTAAATGATAATAATAATAATAAGATAGGTTTATCTATTCAATGATTAGTTAAAGATAGGTTAGGGTGAGGTTTAGCTATTCTTCAAATTTCAAGAATAGCTTTTACCCAAGATTAGTTATTCCTAACTCTCTTTTTAACCAAACACAGGTTTAGGAATAAGTTAGGAATATATCAGGAATAGGCATTCTATTCCAGTGTACCAAACAGGCCATTAGTGAATATAGATGCACGCAAGTCTTACAATTGTCAGAAGCCAATTCCTTGTTAGGAATGATTCATCAAAAATTCACTAGATTTTTCTAGCTCATTGATCTATAAAGCAGACATGAGTACTTTAAAATAAAATGTTGTTATATGAACAAGAAAGATTTGCAAAAGCATTTTGAACGAATCTTTGGTACACATTTATTGTTTCTCTTCTTAATGAGTTCCAGCTAGAGTTATAAAGAGCAATTAATTCTCTTCACAGAGATTTGTCTGAAATCTCCTTAAAAAAATCTGCCAATAGTTTGGTAACACTTGACAAATTATGAGAACAATATAGGTTTTCAAAGTTATGCTAAAAGGTGGACTTCAACTTAAACAAGCATGCCAGAAGGCCTAGTTAAAGATTAAATACAAAAACAAAGAGAAATTTGCATATAACACAAAGATGGAGAAACATTTTAGAAGAAAGTTGTTACAAGTTCACCCTTTCAACAGAAGGAAGAAAAAGAGGATAAGATTCTTCAAGTGATGTACTTTCGAAACTAAAAAGGTATATCGGTGTTACCTATGTGGACAACCAAGTCATTATGCAAAAAGATGCCCAAATAGGACAAACAAGGATATGAAAATCCTGCAATCTATTAAAGTTATGATGCCCATAAGAGATGGCGAGGATACTGATTCTCTTTTTGAAGAATAGTCTAATGAAGATGAGAAGACATTATTTTCACTCCCTGATTGTGAATCTACTGATGATGAAACTTCTTCTCTTGATGAAGAAGATAACAAACCAATGTGCATGAGGAAGCATTCTTGTTTCAAGCGAGAGCCCAGGAAGCTTAGTAGTAACATGACCCTATGTCAAGCTCCAATACTTTTAAAGTATCACGGATCAATCCTAGCTATTAGTTATATGGATACATGCTCTTATATAAGTGTTATAAAACCACATATTCTTCCTACAGAAGAATAGCATCCTTATGATGAATACTTTACTGTAACTAACGACAAATCCTTCAAGATAGACCTTATCACAAAGAGAAAGACTCGGATAAAGTTCTTCCCAAGTTATGTCATTTTGACAAAAATATTAGAAAGTAATCTTCCTGGTATACTTATTGGGATGGATGTCTATTATCAAGTAAAAAAATAACAAATCTTGCCAAAAAGAATTTGTTACAAGTAAGATTTTTATGAGTACACCGAAGATCGCAACATCTTCGAACTATAAGATGTTCCTACTGGATATGAAGATAACATAGATCAAGGCTTGAACACTGTTGGACTATCTCAGACTCAAACCCCTTTCTTTCTAGGATGCTCACGATCCAGATGATGATATTCCAATCATTGATGAAGAGGAGCTAGATAAGTTTTTACAAAAATTAAACACAGAGGAAGCAAGTGCCAATAAAAGATGGAAAAGAATTTGTGATGATATTGACAGGACGAGTGGAGGAGTGTCCCCGTCAATATGATAAAATTGTATATAATTTTTTAACAAAAATAAAATAAAATAAAAATGTATAAAATATTTTTTATTTCATTAGACTTATACAAAGTGATTATATATTACATAGTTAAATATATTAATTTAATAAAATTATATTTAATAATTTTTAAATTTTTTCATATGAAAAATATTATAATAAATTTCAAAATATGTAAAGATAATATTTGAAATTAAATTTATTTTAAGTTATAATAAATAAGTGAAAATAATATTAATAAAAATAAAGAAGTATTTGTTATATCAATTTTATATTATTATGATTTCTTAAGATATGATTGAAGTAAAGTAAAAATATATATATTTATTAAGGAATTTTTTTAATTTTATAAAATTTAGAAATTATTTTATAATTTTAAAAAATTATCCAAAATGATATCCAATATTGACTGGTACTAGTATCGTACTGTATCATAACCAAATATGGTACAAAGTCTGATATGATATTGGCAACATTGTTGTGTAAGTCTTATTGTGCATTCTTAAATATTTTCTAATATTTTTAGATAACATAAATTATACAACTGAAAAGTCTTTTGAAAAGTGTAGTATCTCCTTCATTTTTTATTTACTTTTATTTTCTTATATCTTTATTTAGTCTCTATTATGTATAAGTTTAAATTTTAGATATTAAAAATATCAAAATAGAACTAAACATTTTTTTCACCAAGCATGCTTATAAATAAGTGACTATTGAAATATAGTTGTCACTGTATGTAAAAGAAATTATGTTTCCATAACATATGTTAGCTTAATTTTTTGTTTAATTTTTTTGAACCCTTTTCTCATCTATCTTTTATATGTTTGTTATTGGTAAAAGATACTAATCATCCTCGTACATTTCTTAAAAAGTCTAAATTAGTCCTTATAATTATTTATGGTATCACATTAATTTCCAATATTTTAAAAATGATACTGGTAATACTCTAAATCCTAATTGGGTTAAGTTTTTGGTAATTCTTAATATGCGGGTCATAAATTTATCCTATTTAATTCCACAATTAGCCAATTTGGACCTCCTAAACATTGATGTGATATTAAAAATATTAGCTAAATGTGTGAGTTTTCACTTTAAAGTTTCACAAAAGGTCTAAATAAGCTCCTACCGTTATCTCTATATTACCATGTTTAGGTATAATGAGTTATACTTTAGTAATTTTAGGGTATAAAGTGGTGTAAGAGACTGTGTGTAAGTTAAAGAAGAAACAGGAAGATCTATGGTTGAGAGACATAGTTGTGTAGGAAGCTTGGTATTAATCTCAAGAAGATTTACACCTTGTTGATATGTTCATGCCAAAGTTCATTTCTATCAACTGAAGAAAAAAATGAGGCATATGGCTTAGGCTATGGTCATGTCCTAGATCAAGCCCTAAGTGGACTAAAATATATTTAAATGTGAAAATCCTAATTTTTTAAGGCTTTTGGCCTACTTTGAAGAAAACACACATTAGAACTCCTTTTTCAATCAAGAATCTAGCGTTAGACATAAGGATGCTTCTCTAATCCTTGATAATTTAATTGAAATTATTTTTCATTAGAGAATCAAGATCTAAATGTCATCTTAATCTTGATATATGATTACAAATAATTCAATTAGAAAACAATCATTACTAACATACTAAAAATCTAATGGGTCACATGTGAAGAGTAGTTTGAAAGTAAAAAATCTATTTATGTTAAGTTATACTTAATTATGAAGTTTGAAAATTTTCAATAATCAAATATGAGATATGTAATTTTATTAAAATTAATTATAATTAGACTTAGACTTTAGGTATAATTAGGAAGCTTAATCTCAATAAGAAAGAAACCCTAATGTTTTTTTTAATAAAATAAAAAAGGGTAAAAGGGAGTTAGCATTTATATCTTTTTCCTCAAGCGTTGAGTTCTTTTCCACTACTTTATGGGTACTATTACAGGTTAGACATATAGACATTTTGTTGTTGATAACTAGAGAAGAAATTTTGGAGGAATTTAAATTAGATAAATATCTTATTTATGATTTATGTTTTCAAGTTATTCAATTAAAGAGATTTGACTGGAAAAATTGTAAAAATTATTTTTTTCACTATGCCTATGATTTAACAAAAGTTAGTTTCCAATAAAAGGGATAGTTTCAACTCAAATATTTTTACTAAAATTTGACTTAAACCCTAATATGTGGTAACATTCATAAAGAAATGTAACATTGTAAAAATCTTATCGACTGATTCCATTGATTATAGTAAAATAGAAGACATTATTCGAGTGATGAAGTTAAATGAGAAACGGAGGAGCATATGAGAAAACAACACCCCTGTCTTTTTTATCAATCAGATCAGAATTTCAAGGACGAAATTTATTAAGGGGGTAGAATTGTAACATCCAGTTACCATACTAAGGGTTAGAACCTTAGATTTTTATAAATGAGAAATAGCAATGAGAGATTAGGAAATGCACTTCATGCTCATGCATAATATAGTATACATATATGTGAATTTGATTATTACAAATATTACAATGATTTGTTCATGCACTTATTTGACATTTTTCGGGTATAAATGATTGTTTTAATGTGATAATGATATGGATAGTGATTATTTTGCCTTAAAAATTGATATGGTGAATTAAATTAATGATTTAGAATTTTTGGTAAAATTTGAGAATTTTCTAAAATTATGGGTATTTTTCGACTAGAAAAAATGTCAAGGAATAGAACAATTGATACATGGCGGTAAAAATAAGTGTCAAATGGCAATAGAAATTAGTGATAAGTGACATTAAGATTTAATGACAAGTTTCATTGAAAATTTGAAGACAGTTGGATTAGAAATTGGAGACAAATGCATTAGCTTTTTAAAAGAGCCAATAGGAGACCACAATAAAATGACAAGTGTCACAAAACTTGCCACTTACCATTCGCGATTTTTTCACCTAAAATTAAAGACCATCTCATGATGTTTCACTTGTCATTTTCTATACATGCTTCTTTTCTTCATCTTCTTCATTTGCTCTCTTCTTCACTCGCGACCATCTCACTCACCCTCATCATGTTGATTTTTGTCCAACTCTTTTACTTTGTTTCTTCAATATTCGTTGTCTTCTCCTTCTTGTTACTAAAAGACCTAACCCTTCTACCTTGACTGATGATGATGATCATGTAAACCATGGAAAACCTAGGGTTTCATGGTGATTGAAAAAACTTGGAGTTTAATCAAGTTAAACTTTGTTCTTCATGGGTTGTCTAAATAGAAGCATATATGATGATAGTTGGTAATAAAAATGATCATGAAAAAGAAGTTGAAAATATATGTATAACGTGGGTGAATAATGAACATATCCATGTCTTGCTTTTGTGTTTTGATGGGTAATAAATTATGGAATGAAATAATGTTAGATTAATAGAGTAAATGGTGTTATGTATATGTTGGAATGTGAGTAAAGAAATGAACACATTGATGTCTTGTTTTTATGTTTATGATGATCAATATTTCATAAGTTGTTGTTGAGATGATTTGAGTTAGAATGATCATTAAAGATGATGTAGAAAAAAGTGCAGAAAATTTTGATAGATAATGGATTTTATGTTCTATTTTCTTAGTGTATTAATGTGGATCTCTTTGGGTGTTTTGGAGATGAACTAAAATGAGTCTAGAGCTAAAGAAAGGAAGTAATGTGGTGTCGGGAAGAATTAAGGTGATAATTAGAAGTGAAATTACTGGAAATGAAGTTGAACATGTGTAGAAAGTTGAAGATGAATGTATATATGTATATGTTCTGTTTTTACTGTTCATGATCAATTATGGACTATAACTTGTTTATGGCTGATATTAAGCTGAAATGGAGTTAAGAATGATGGGGAAATGATGAGTAATTAAACTGGAAATGATAAACCAAGTTGAATGTAGTAAGTAAAGAGTTAGAAATATGAAAAATAAGGATGCAATTGGATAGATTTTGGGGTAAGAGGCTTAACTTTTTTTGTGGATCTTGGATTGAGGTCATTTAACTATGATTTCGAAGAAGACTTCGAGTTCTGCAACTTCTATGCAAACTCCAAAGAGATATTTTGTTGTCTAAAGGGCTAAAATTTTACATTTTTGTAAGTGACCCACAAAGGTCTGCCCAGTGGACATAATGTCCCTTCAAATGGACATAGATAGAGTTGGAAAGTTGGAAAACCCGAGAAGATCCACCCAATGGACATTCACTGGCTATTTAGAATTAATTTAGGCTTGAATGGAGCTTGAATTGAACCTAGAATGATGTTTCGATTAAAGGACTAAATGTGTGATATGTATGAAGTGATAATGGAGGTTATAACTTAGTGAATGAATTGTTGATATCAAAATACCAAAGGCTTGTGTATAATGGGAATGAATATGTTTATATGATAGGAGTTGTGATTCAAAAGAGTTGAGTAATATGTGATAAGTAAAGGTGAATGAGAATTGGATATTATGAGAGCGTATAATGCTAGAAAAGAAATGATGAGTAATTGAACTATGCCATTCGAATAACCAAGTGTTCTTGAGGTGTAAACCTAAGAATAAGTTAGATACATACAAATGATAAGGTTTGATTGATAAAGAGATGTGATTAAGAAAACATACCCAGAATAGTCAAATTGAGCATGCATTATACATGATATATATACATATGTGTACAATTGAATGTTTATGTAATTGTGCAATTAATAATATGTGTACAATTGAATGTTTATGTAATTATGCAATTAATAAAGTGTATGCAATGTGTGTATTACATAATGTTGATGTGCAGGATAAAACGTCTGCATCCAAACGTTTCCGGATCATGGAAGCTAATGCTAATATGGAGCGTATTGTGAGTCGACCTAGATGGTCTCATTTTCTTTGTTTATTCTGTTTTAAATTTCTGTATTGAATTACTACTGAATGTAAATGTGATTGAGACAATTCCGGACATTAATAGTCCGAGAAGTTTGATAAATGTGAGAATATAGGAAGTGCTCCTTGTATGTGAATCTGACAGAAATTAGTGCTTTTCAACATAATTGTTGAATGTGGGACTTAGGTCCAATGATATGTGAAAGTGAAAGTGAATGTGAATGTGAAATTGAAATCAAGTGACTGATAGAATATACATGAATGTGATGCATTTCATTACATAAATGTGATGCATTGTATAAAGATTGTTGTGATCAGAGTAGCCATCGAAAAAGAGCTTAAAGCTCATAAAGTGAAAAAAAAAGAAGCTTAAAGCTTAGAATGTGGTAAGAGCCTTTGACTCACTATGTAAAATGAGTCATATATCTCCAATAGATAAGGGACGATTATTAATGAGTCCAGTATCTACAATAGATACGGGATAGTTATAGACACTTGGTCACAACAATAACAACTGAAAGTGGGTCTTATGAGCATTGCATATGCATTTGATATGTATGATTTAAATTTTTGAAATAAATAGTTTGAATGATTTCTAAATGTGAAATATGATTTAAGCGAATATGAAATATATATGACTCAACATGTTGAATTGATGAAGTGATGTGAATTTTATGAGTTTATGAATTTACGTGTTATGTGATTGAGTAAATCATTGAGAATGGTTCATTCACTGAATTATCAAAATTCACCCCAAAATTACAACATTATTTTTCAGGCTTAGAGAAGATCTCCAGTTAGACAAATTAAAGTCTAGCCACTGCATTCGAGTAAGAGATAGAGGTCGGGATCAATTTATGCCTGCATATGTATTTCATTGTTTTGTATTAAAATGTGTATTCATAAGTATTGTACAATGTGTATGTGAATGATTTTGTAATGAAATGACATTATGATTAAAATGTTTTGTATTTGTAATGGGCCCAAGTGACTACTGAAATTCCGATGATATGTATAATGGTTGTAACACTTATGATTGATAAATGTTTTTAAATAAAATGGGCCGAAATTGATTATTGATTTTCCACATATGCGTGTGATGTTTGAAAATTTTGTAATGAGTATGATTATTTGACTGTTCTAGCATGCCACTCTCGTTGAGTATATTCTCGAATACCGTCGGTATATTCGGAAATATGCACTATGAGAGTGGGGTGCTACACAATACGTCGTTACACATAGGTTGACTATAATCTTTCTTTTTATGGAAAGACTATAATCCTTCTTGTTCTTGTTATATTTGACTTGAATTGTCTTGAAATTCTATTGAATTGCATAAGTGTTTCACTTTGTCTTTTTTGTTCATTTTTTATTTATTTTGTTCTTCTATGAAACTTGATCTTTCACTTTTTGCTAGAATATTTAACAAATTAACTCATTAACATCACCAAATATAAATAAATTAGAAGTAACATACTTTATTATCATAAAATGATTGATTTAAACTCATTTAGTCCAACAAGTTCAATATGTTGAAAAACAAGTTTTTTCAACACTATATTTATTAGTAACGCCATAAGGGATAAACAACAATATGATTTATTCATATGATTAATTAGTATGTAAAAACTTAATGCAAGATCTAAATTCAGATGGCAGATACAACATTTTTAGTCCTTTAGCTTAATGATAATTTATATTTTAGTCTTCCCATCACTAGGTTTCTATTCAATCCTTTAATTTTACTAATCGCTTTTAACTTAGACTTTCCCTTAATCTTCTTCACGAAAATCTTACCTAAAATTCAAATTGGACGCATACACCATTGATAATTTTGTCTATCTTGAATTATGTTAATGCCATAAAGGATTGTTGTTTAACATATTAACAAAATCTTAATATAAAGTGATAAAGAATAAGAAGATATATATGAAATCTCGTATGTTAAAATTAATTAATCAATGAATTTGTAACTTAAGTTAAATAATAACAATATATTGGCATTGATAGAACAAACCTAATCATTCTTGAGCTTAAAGCCTGATCCCAAGAGCATGTTTTGATTATACTGTGTATAATATACCCAATCCCAAGAGCATGTTCCATGGAAACACTTATGCCTTTCACTACATAAACTACCAAGATAAAGCCATCCTATTCATAGATGAGAATGGCAGCATCAAGATTATGGGTTTTCACACCCTTAACTGTGTCACTGATCCTAGGCGTGTGTCATGGTCACGTAATCCCTGTTTCCCCCATGACCTGCAGGGTTTAGGTAAAGTTGCATACACAGCCTTGTTTCTTTCGAGATCAGATCCTCTGGCTCAGGTACTCTGTACCTAGCCAATACCAAAGAATCTGAGCCATGGAATGGATGACTCAGATCTTCTGGCTAAGTACAGAGTACTTAGGCCAGAAAATCTGAAGGCGTTTCGTGAGGGCATTAGCAATGAGTATGATTGACATTGGGATATGACGTAACCAATTCTTATTCACGCTCAAAGCATGCGCTGAGTATGACTGACATTAGGATAAGGACGTAATCAATTCTTGTTCACGCTCAAAGCATGCGCTGAACGGCGAGCACCTTGAATTCACTATATAAAGTGGACAAGACAAGACCATCCCATGCACACATCCGCCGCAGCCTCTCCTTAAAATGGCAACACTAAAATCATGGATTTTGACAGCCTTAACTGTGTCATTAATCATAGGAGTATGTTATGGTCGCAAAGTCCCTCCTGCTCCCAAACACTCATTTTCTCAGATCGGTACTTATCAAGAGCTTCATGACAACATGAGCGGCTTGGCTCGTGAACCTGACCCAGGGAGGACAGCAGATGTTGATGTCCATAGTCCTCTGCATCGCGGCTTGGCTCGTGAACCTGACCCAGGGAGGACAGCAGATGTTGATGTCCATAGTCCTCTGCATCCTCATTGGCAATCCACCGTTGGTTGGGGACGACCAACTGGCAGGCATTGAACTTAAAGGAGCAAAGGCGTTAACTCTATTATGCTTCAAGTATACTACTACTGGGTATGGTCATAAACCACAGTATGATTGAGCTAAACTTGGCTTTCTATATTAAACTCTTCTCTGATTGTCAATAGCATGACAGAGTAATTAAGAGAAATATATGATTAGTACTTTGCTCAATCATACTGTTTCAATAAATCAAGATTCCGTTTCTATATATTTGCCCATTTGCACACCCAGTGAGTTCACAGCATCAAACACATAACTACGGATAAGTACTTGTTAAAGGAGCTTGTAAATGTGAATGCTAATGGATATGTATAGTCCCGTCTCACCATGCAATAAACGTGGAATGTAGGCTACGCACCCATATAAAGCTTACTTCCATAAGCAATGAATATATTATAATCCGTATAGAATATACTATTTCATAGCATGCATAGATGCTGTAAGTACAATGGCTTCGTAGATTCATTTTCATGTATGAAACCTGATCAAATGTAAGAACCATTAAAGGATTGACATATCACTCAGTTATGCAAACCATAACCCCAGGCAATCTGTTGGGAGAAAGAATTCAATTAACTAATTGTGCAACCCAACACATTAATCATGCAATCCTCCAAGACCAAGGCACCAGCCATGAAATATGACTTATTATTTTGTATAAGCAACTGTACAGCCAAAATTCAATGGGCTTTCTGGTTCATACTTGGCAACACTGGGATGCTTTCCTAATATCTCCAGTGCACGCTGCTTCACAGCTCCACTGCCCATCCCGTGTATAACAAAGATAACAGAACGTGACTCACTCGCGGATAAGGCCATATTGAGTTGGATAGCAGCCTCTTCCACCCGCATTCCGCGAAGATCCACAGTGTTCTTCGATGTCTTCACCCTCGGACTGTAAGAAATCTCCTCATCTGTTTTCATCACCAAAGGCTGCTTTTCCTAAAACACATAGAAAGATGATCATGAGAGATCATTTGGATAATCTTATTAGACTTTCCCAACTTTTGCTGTTAGTTTTCAGGTAGCCTATCTGGATGCCTTTTGTAACTAAGCCCCTGGGATAAACCCTGTTATCAGAGATTCATTAGATACTTAAACAAACATATGAAAATGAAATGAGAAGCCCAAAAATATTATATGTTTATATAATTTATGTATGATGATATTCTACACACCTGTCTCTTTAAACCCGCAGCTAAATCAGTAGCATCTCTCCTTTTGTTGATTGGAAATGCTCGGATGTCGTGCTTTTTCACACGAACTCTCACTTTACCAGATTGGATTAAGACTGTCTCATCATCTGCCTGTGCATCAACTACAGTTGCTAACTTCCCTCCCAGTCCCTTCACTTGGACTTGTTCCCCGAGCTGTGGGGTATAGGGAGTAGTATCAACTTTTCTGACAGTTAGATTATCCCTAGGACGGTGTGCTTCGACTATGGAAGCAATTTCAGCTTCGGATGCCCTAATAAGAGAACTGAATTGATCTCGACTCACTGTTTTGAGTCTGTTTTCAAATTCCTGAACCACATCATGTATCTGAGATTTTGCTGCTTTTAGCTCTTCTTTAACCTGCTGTTCTTCCTTTTCCATTAGAGCTGGCACACGTTGATCAAGATCTTCTGCCTCATATTTAATCTTGATCATGTTAAGAAAAAATGAGAAACAAGGTAGAAAAGGAGATAACATAAACAACTGGTAGCATACCATAAATATTAATCCAGAATAGTGTCTGATATTTTTCATTATTTTCTATCTCACTGTTCTGAAAATTATATACTCCAATTTTCTGGTTCCTATCCATCCTATTTTAGGCATCATGATTTTTATTTTTTTTTAGAATATCATCATGAATAATTCACATTTGAAAACCTAGGCAACAAGACAGGCAAGAGCAAAATCACTTATTATCTCAGGCTTTCATGGTTAAAATTGGCAAAAAAGTACCTGATTTATAGGAAGTTGGTTATCGTTCAAGAATTTGTCAATGCTAACACAAGAGAATCAAGTCTAAATAGGTCTACAAATTGTGCAACAGCAAAGCGCCAATCACCAGTGCTCATGACTTATCAGTGATATTGTGAACCAAAATATGAACTTATAGCAGTATTACAAAAGAGAGATAACAAATTAAAAGCTGTATAGATTGGTCGGAAGTTATAAATTCTACCTCATTGTAAAGCTTCATAATTTCTGCATGAAGGAATGCAGCTTCCTGGGCCTGAGCTTCTAATTTGTTTCTTTCCTCCATTAATGATTGATAGATCAAACTATTTCGCTCCTGTTGCTTTTCAGGAGTTAACTTCTCAACCCAGTTTTGTGCACGTTCAAGAATACTGGCATCAAAACCCATTAGTTTAGCGATGCTCAATGCATTTGAATCACCAGTACTACCCCAGAGGATTTGATAAGTAGGTTGTAAAGTTTCAGGAGAAAATTCCATAGCCGCATTTTCAAATTGAGCATCCTGATCTTTTAGGAGACTTAAATCAGCATAATGAGTAGTCACAATGCCTAAGTTAATGTGGTCTTTTAGATACTTCAAGATGCTGGTTGAAAGTGCCAACCCCTCTGAAGGATCAGTTCCACTACAGATTTCATCAATAAGAACAAGCGATTCTTTTGAGGCCACGTCCAAGATCTTACTAATCCGCGTTATATGTCCACTGAAAGTTGAGAGACTTTGTTCTAGAGACTTCAATGAAAGAATATTGGAGTCAGAATGGAACGGGCCAACAAACAGAACAGAGCAGTAATTTCCCATGAACAAGTAACTTGTACCTGGTGGTCCCCAATGTCTGCCAGAACAAGATCAAACCAAGGAAGCCTTGGGACATTCTTTGCAGGTAAAAACAAGCCTGCCTTTGACATAATAGAAGCCATGCCAAGAGTTTTCATTGAAGCAGTTTTACCTCCAGCATTAGGTCCTGAGATGATAACCACTCTGATTCCAGATCCCACTTTAATGTTTATAGGCACAGGAAAATCAGTCAAGTTGTCTGACAAATGTCTAGTAACCATTACACCATTTACCCTTTCTGGCTCAGTTAACTCCACAGAGTTGGATGCAAGGACATTAGTCAAACTTTTGTTAGATGATCCAAGAAGCAATGGGTGTCGTATACCTTCTACATCTACTGTTAAAGGACCTTCTGCTTCGGCACAGGATAACACTTCGTGGCCTTGAAAAGTTAGAATAGGACGGACCCCCGCGACCGACCGAGCATAAGCGGCTCTAGCAAAAGCAAGATCAATTTGTTGAAATCCATTTAACAAATGCTTGATTTCTCTCCCCGATTCTGCAATTTCAGAGGTCAGTAGGCTTAATATGACTATTTCCTCAGATTTCTCAGAATTGGAAAGCATGACTTCCAAATTGTTCAATTCCACTGCCTCACTGGGCTCCATAAAATACGTTGCACCAGAACTACTAACATTTAGAACCACACCGTCTGGAACTAAATATTTGTGCGAAGCTCTAACTCCCACACAAAACCTAGAACGCCGCTTGGTTACAAGTGGTTTATCTACACCCCCCGCCTGAAAAATCCTAGTTGATATTTCCTTCAACAAAAGATCTAGATTTTCCAAGTTTTCTTTCCTCTCAGACCTAATGAGCTCCAAGTCTTCACTGGCTTTATCAAGAATTATTGAAAGATTGCAGTCTATGCAAAATGCTATTTTTTGCTCCAGTTCTGTCTGGAAATTGCAACTTTGAAGTATTTCAAGCAGAGGGAAAGACCTATTCATATGTAAGATTAGATTCCACATAATCATCATTGAAAAGGTATGGAATGTAACACTGACATCTTTCAGTAGAAGTTCTTGAGAAAAATAAAAAAGGAAACCGTTGGAAATACCTTCAAACTAAAAAAGAAACTAGAATCCACTAGCTCAATTCAGAGATATTACGTATATGTACTACCAAGCATACTAGATCCTTTGTCGGCAGCCTAGCTCTAAGCATTAAAAACATACGAAATGTTCAATAAACAGAGAAAGAGATTGCGTGCTGTACTTCTCTTCTTTCAACTTCTCCAAAATGGCACTTGCAGCACTCAGAGTCCGCCTCACGACACATAGCTCACCAACAGTGAGCAAAGTCCCAGAAGTCGCAGAATTGACAATGGCCCTTATGTCCTCGATCTCAGAAAGATTCAAAGGCCCAGATTCCATAACGTTCAATGCTGCCTCGGTCTGGTCGAGGAGTTTCAGGCTCTCCTCCAAGCTCTGGCCAATGGGGATGTTCGCGTTCTGGGTAGCCGAATGGCCCATTGAAGTTGAGGTGAAGGGAGAGAGTCGGTGGCAGAGTGAGGGCCATTCGAGAGTCTGGAGGGTCTGGGCTTGAAGGGAGTGCGTGAGAGCGAGTTTGTGGGTGTCTGAGAGGGAGCAGGGAGGCTTGAGGGTTTTGAAGGGTTTAAGGAGCAAAGAAGGGGAAGTATTGATGGGAAGAAAGTGAGAGTAGAGTTGCATCTTAATTGAAGAACATTTCTACTCGGTAACTCATCCAAGTTAGGAATGGTTTTTTGTGAGGACTGAGGAGGACGTTGCTTCAGGGCCTTTGGTTTGTGGGTCGTCTAACATCATCCCATGTTTATCCATTGTTTTATTTTGACTCAAGATGGAGACTTTCACTTTCTCCAAACGGTTTGGTTATGATATGATCCAAAATGGAATGACGGCCCCTGTAGTGTTTGTCAGTATAAATCTTCACAAAAAAAAAAGAGAGAGGAACCCATGCCAGGTTAAGATGTACAGATTGAACAATCATTGCCTGTATGGGGGGGAGGGCAGATCCTCTATCCCCAAATTTGTGCAATAAAACTGTGGTATGGTGGGTAGATGCATTGCTGTCTGATGGGTGAAATAGGAAGGCAAGAAGCTGGGCAAATAGGTTTCAGGGCTTACTTCTGCAGACAAACTTTGAATATGATGAAATTAAGGAGCAACTTAGATGTCAGAGAATGGACTATGGAGGGATCAGAACTTGGGAGTTTTGCTGCAGTTAACCAGTTCTACAGTAAAGTCTAAAGTGACGTTTGGTTCTATTTTATTTTTATTTTTATTTTTATTTGTAGTTTTCTCGTTCTTATTTTTATTTTTATTTTTTAAATAAAATAAAATCATTTTTAGTCAATAATATTAATATAATTATATTTTTATCGTTAACAATAATTATATATTATATAAAACTTAAAAATAAATTATTTTTAATTAAATAAATTTATTTAATCTCTTATATAATATTTATTTTAATGTTATGTTATTTTAATATAATAAATAATCAATATTTATTTGAAATATATTTTAATTATTAATTGAATATTTATATATTTTAATTTAATTATATTTATTAATAATTATTAAAATTTAATTACATTAAATTTAATTATAAAAATTAAATTAAATTATTTATATTTTATTGATAATTAATTTTAATTTATTAAATATATAATGTTGAATTAAAATATTTATTTTATTAACATTTAAATAATTAAATAATATATTAAATGATAGTAAATCATATTATAGAAAAAACAGAAAACAAAAATCACTTTTTATGGTTTTCATAATTTTTAAAAACTTAAAGAAACCAAAACCACAAACATAAACTAAAGAATCAAACAAATAAATTTTTTTACTGAATTTGACAGCAAAAATAAAAAATCAAAAATAAAAATAGAAACAAACACCCACATGTAAATTTCTAACATCACCCTTTTACAAGTTTTACAAGTGAATTTATTCATATTGAACTAACTCTTCCTTAACTCATATTAATGCAAAATCAGTTGAGTCACTTCATAAACTATTAACTTTGCCAAGCTAGCTCTGTGGGTTTTGATGAAAAATTGGACTATATATAACTAGTATATCATATCTAAATTCAAAATTTTAAGACAATAGGTCAGGAATCCTATATTAGTATATAAGGCACTTCATTTTTATATATCTTTCCATGATGAGATTATCCCACTTATAAATTTCCAACATCAGCTATTATATCCCTTTCCTAGTATATTGCATTCGTTTTTAATAAAGTCATTCCATTTCAAGTGTGCCTTAGATAATAAATCTATCTACCATTATATAATTTTCTGGCTTTTATAATTTTTTTACTCATGTAGAAAAGTTTAAGCCCTATCGATTGATGTGGCAATGAGTAAGTGATTATGAAAACTGCAAAAAACTTATCATTGATGTTGAGGCATTTGTCCTTCTAGACATACTAGCTTTGCTTGATTGTAGCTTTATACATGCTTCTTGTAAGAGAAAATTCATTTGCAGAAAATGTAATAGGATCAATACTTACTTATATCACTCATCGAACAAAAGTTACTTACAAATTTTTGATATAATTCATAGAATAAGAGACTTATATAATCTCAAAACTTGCGGAACTCTTTCCAAATATTTTTGTAATTATTTTAATTTTTTAATCATAAAATCACTTTATCTTTCTAATAAATCATATCTTATTTATGGTTTCTAAAAGTTGGGACATTTCAATTACAATGTTTCATTTTATTAACTTATTATGTGTGTTTATCCATTATCTCTCACTCACACATAATAAAGTTAATTGACCGTAAAGATAATGGTTATGCATTATTAATACTTGTCTTATCAATCGTGCGACTAATAGACCATGAGAGCATATTTTCATACATCTATTAGAAATATATGACTTGTCAACTAATGAATTGATCCCTAAGTGGATTTAGTATATTATGCCACTAGATTATTTATTGCATCAATCACCGTCTCACTCTCATTTTATAAATATTTTGTATTCATACTACTTTTTATATAAAAGGTGGGCCTTTTTGAGCATATCTTGATGCAAACTTAGAATTGAAACTATCTTTCTCGTTTCTCAATCTTTTGAATCAAACTAGCTTGCTTTTTCTAGAATGTCCTATTGTATCAAATCATTCATAATTTTCTAGTAATATTCTAAGATAGCAAACATTAATTCAATCTCTAGAATTAGAACCAAAGTAAAAAGGGTACTTAAAATTTGAAGTTCACATAGTCTTAAAGAATCCTCATACAATACAAATTAAGAATATGACTTATATTATCTTTATTGGTCGAAGATGCACAAATGGTATGATTCATGTGTTACAGTGTTGACTCTCTGTTATTAGACCGTATATCTTTCATTTAATATTGTACAAATGATAGTTTAGGCATATCTAATGGCTAACTTGAGTTCACTTGTTTATTTATTTAATCCACCCTTTAGAACTCACATCTGGTAATATTAAGACAAATTGTGCAAACAAATCATTTTTTGGGTTATATTTATCAATAATTATACTCAATATAGTTATATTTATTTGATTCTCAAACTTTGAAACATTCTATTATTTTAAAAAGTATATAAATTTAGTTGAGAATCAATATAATAAAGTCAATAAAGACTTCAAGAACTAACCAAGTATAGGAAGTTTTTTTAATCAATTTAAGAGGACATGTGATGAAAATTGAATGGATAGCTAATAACTATCATATGAATCCACTAACAATCTGGGGGTGTATAGATGAAAATCAACACTTTTCTTATGGTTAGGACTATAATGGTATAGAAAAACTTGCTTATCACTTATTAGAATGAAGTGTCATTGGTAATCAAATATGTACTTGATAGGGTACCTAGAAATAACATCCAAAAATAATATGAGATATAGAATACGTAAGAGACCTAATTAACAAAATATAATCTCTTGATAATGTGTTAGTTACCTATATCTTATAAGCATAGGAATAAAGGAAGAAGAAGAGTATCTTTGAAAGATATTTTTAAACATTTTGAAGAGTATTTGTTCAAAGGGGAATACGGTAATAAACAAGTAATTGAATTTTCCTAATAGGATATCACATTTTTAGACAATGATTTTTCAAAGCAAGAAAAGATATTCAAAAACTTTTCTCTATATAAGAGACTAAATTATAATGATCTTGTAAAACAAGACCAATATGATGGTATTGATGCAAATGGGGGCAATTTAAGAGATGATGAATTTGTTTTTCATTAATGAATTGCAACCTAGTAGCAACTCTTTATCACTATCTAATTCAAGTGGGAATAATATGAATATAGAGAGATTCGTTTCTCGAATTTTCATTATACTCATATTATAAGCCTATTATTCCTTATATAATTTTAAAGTTGTAAGGAATAAACTTTATAGAAGTTCAAAAAGAAAATAATAAGCCAAAGAATATGAAAAGGTTGGGTCTAGTCTTATTAAGGATGAATGAATTATAATAATAGAAGAAGAATGAACTATAATAAGTTCCATCTAATTATAAGACTTGGATAATCTTTTGAAAAAACATGTAACCATCAAGAAAAATGTCTTCTTCAAATGTTAAGTAAAATATTGATGACAATTTTGAAAGATACAAATGGTGCTTAATAGTAAAAAGATACGCACAATCAAAGAGATCAATTGTGAGAAGAAATTCTCATTTGCTGTAAATTTTGCATTTTGATTAATTCTAGCCTTAGTAGTAGGAATGGAACTTAACATACCTTAAATGGATATAAAGACTATGTTCTTAAATGAAGAATTAGATAGAGGAATCTATATGCTTAACCACTAGGTTCCCTTCAGAAGGACCAAAAGAATTATATGCTCAGATTGTTAAATCCAATCTATGATATAACATAGTCTAGATGTATGTGGTATATTGCATTAGTACTATAATCATGTCCTATGATTTTAGTATGATTGGAAAATATCACTTAGATATATTAAAAGTTCCAACAATAAATGTGTAATTTTATCATTTCATGTTTTTTCTATTATGTTATATCAAGTATGATAAAAAAAAATGAAGAATATGCATAAGGCTACATACACCTTTGTAATTATGATCGCTAAGTATCATTCAAGTAGAGGTTTATTACTATTATAAGCAACATATATACTTATGTAATACTTGAACATTTTTTATATGCAAGATAGTAAAATGTTTTTGCGATGTTAATTGCTAAAGGTGAGCACCTAAGCAGTATGTAGTGTCTACAAATGTCACAAAAAGAATAAGAAGTAAAAATGGATCTTTATTTCAAAGAAATTAGTAGTCTCATACACACTATGTTATGTGTCAACAATTATAATAAAGTATAGTGCTAGACAGCTCAAATATCAATATCAATATCAAATACATAGATATCAATTATAACTATTTCAAGGTTATAGTAATGCAAAGAGAATGAATATGTCTAGCAACTATTGATAATACTTGTTATCAAAGATGATACTTTTTTTAATGAGCATTTGATGTAGTATATCTTTAATTGAGAATTGAACAATATTTTTTAGAATGAATTTTAAGTGAAAATTCACTTATAGAAGAGATTGCTTAATTTTGAATTAAGCATTTTGTTCTAGAATGAATTTTAAATGAGTGTTGAATATTTAGTTCTAGATACAAGAAGTATGTCAAATAGATACGCGATTCCTTCCCACACGGGTGATCACCTTTATTATTTCCTAGAAATGAAGATGAGATAAGTTTTAAGTGATTTATCTAGATGATAAACTAAAGCTTAAGGCTTAACACACTAGTGTCAATGTGAATTACATTGAAAGGTGTAAGAGGTTATTAGTAATGCAATAACCTAAAGAAATGATTTGTTTGCCTAATTTGTCTTAACATGCGAGATGTGAGTTCTAAAGACTGGATTAAATAAATAATAAGGGAACTTAAGTTAGACTTTAAGTATGCCTAAACTATCATCTGTATAATATTGAAGGAAAGACATATTCTCTAATAAAAGAGAGTCAATACTGTAACATATTAATCGTATCATGTATGCATTTTCCACCAATAAGGATAATATAAGTCATATTCTCAACTTATATGGTGTTAGGATCCTTTAATACTATATGAACCTTAAATTTAAAGTACCATTTTTACTAGGTCTCAAATTCTAGATAATTGAATTAATGTTTGCTATCTTAGAATGTTACTAAAAATCATGTTTTATTCAATATAGTGGAACATTCTAGAAAAGCAAATTAATTTGATTCAAAGGATTGAGAAACGAGAAAGATCATTTCAATTCGATCTATGTTTTCAATAAGATATACTCAAACGGACCCAACTTATATGTAGAAGGTAGTGTGAATACAAAATATTTATATAATAAGAATGAGAAAATGATTGATGTAATAAATGATCTAAGATATAACATACTAAATCCACTAAAGGATCTATTCAGTAGTTAAGAAGTCATATACTTCTAATAGATGTATGATAATATACTCTTGTAATAGGTTGGTTGCATTGGATATTAGACAAGTATGAGTAATGCATAATGATTACCTTTCTAGTCAATTAACTTTATTTTGTGTGAGTATCATATAATGGATACGCACACATAATAAGTTAATAAAATGAAACTTTGTAATTGTAATGTCACGACTTTTAAAAGATCATATTTAAGATATGGTTTATCATAAAGATAGGTGTATTTTTATAGGAAACAAATTTGACATCACTAAAAAATATTTGAAAAGTGTTTTGCAAGTTTTGGGGTTCTAAAAGTATCTTATCATGTAGATTATAGCCAAAATTCATAAGTGATTTTTGTTCCATAAGTGATACAAGTATGTATTGATCCTCTTACATTATCTGCAAAATAAATTTTTCTTACATTGGTATTAGAGCTACTTTTACTTGAATTATGATCAAAGAAGTTTTATCACTTGCATATTTAAATTAAAATTATTTTTTAATCTCAAATATGAGATTATGCTTATCGCAATAGTGTTTGATTGTAAGAACAATCACTGATAACAAGGCATGGTCTTCATTTGTGTTGGTTTGTTTATATCTTTTTAAAGAGACGTTCACATCCATATCTAGACCAATTATTGAAAGATGTGATCTTGGATTTGTTGACTTTTACATCCTAGATGAGACTTAAGTTTTGACCACATTTATGTTTAGTGTGGCTTCCTTAGGTCTCCCCTTGTTTTTCTTGATAAGGCCTTGACAAAGAACTGTCTTCTTAGCCATCCTCTATCATAATTTAACAATAAGGCTTTCAAATAATTTCATCTAAATAAGCCACCATCGTTTGAATAAACAACCATTTTTATGTATAAATTTGATAATGGTGAAAAAGAAATTTGCCTTTTATGTTTGGACCATTAAAATTGCTTGGTGTAAATGGAAACCAAATCTAGCCATAAAGTGAAACACCAACAGTAGTGTTAATGTGCAGGCGAGGATTGTTCTGAATATGCAAGAAGCAGTAGGTTGGAGGGTGACTATCGGAATGTCGTGATGACTAGTGATGATGGGGGTTTAACAGTTACCCCCTCTCGCCAGATCACCTATCATACTCCTTACTTCCATTGAATCTTGGCATTGAATGCAAACACATTAATTAATTTGTTTATGTTACTTAAGCAGTTAGTTAACTAATAACTTAATTATGATTAAGATTATACCTAATGGGTTGAGAGGGTAGCCCAAGTATGGACTAAACCCAAAATCTTAAAGTCCATTAAAATAAATAAATTGTCTTTCAATTAGTTAAAGGCTTAAACCTTTGGCCTATGTTATGAAAGACAAACTCTTAATCATTTGTCAACATATTACAACTAGTGCAAATGTAATGTAGATATATTTATACACGTTTTATAAACGTTAAAAGATTAGGTTAACATTTGTATTTAAAAGAATTTTGGTATGGACGTAAATATTTTGATGAGTAAGAAAATAAGTTAAAGACTATAAATCACATAATAAATTTATTTATTTAAAAATGAGTTTTTAAATTTATTGAAAATATGAATGAATTTAATGATACTTAGAAATAAATTTTTAAGAGAATTATAAAATTAAAATAGATTAGTTCAATATTATTTAGAAATAATTTTATGGTTAATTTAAATTAGTATATTCATAAGTTGATTATTTAAATGAGTTTCTAATTAAACAACATATATAATTAGAAATAAATTTATAATTAAATTTAAGTTATTAGTGTTGTAATAAATTAAAAATACATTTCTAATTGAATTAAATTAATTAAATCAACATTAAGTTTGATGATCGGAAAGGAATTATATTTTTATGCTCTTTCGAGAGTTTTGGTTTTAATGATATGATCATATTATGGGACACATTTAACTTATTATTCTACATTCTTTTTCTTTGAATTCGTTTCAAAAAATGGTTATCAAAGAACCATTTTTAATTCAAACCCTAGCACAATAAAATTGTGTGAAGTTTATAAAGGGACAATTAGATCAACATCATATGGTACCTAGGACAAATCTAATGTTACATATTATATTGGTGAACAACATGATACAAGGTCTCATCTTTGCTTGTTATCAAAGGTTCTCCACTTCAATGAGCAAAGATAAATCACTTGCAAAATGTTCATGTCCAACATAGAGACTTGTTAATTAGAGTATGGAATACTCCATTGGATATTTACATATATAGTTAGATAGTGCAAACTTTCTTGAAAGAGCATAACAGAAGAGAAGTGTCTTAGTTTTAGTAGAATATCAAAAGACATTATAGAGCTAATAGCATATATGAATTTCAGTTGTTCATATAAAGAACTAATTGGCCCAATACCCTTAGAATTCAACAATTTTATATTTGTAAGATTCATCGAATTTTATCCTTTTAGTAAAAAAGTTTTAATTCACTTTTTTATTTGATGTTTGAGGATACTTACAAAGCATTCGTTGTTTGTAATAACCGTTAAAGTTTGAATATTATGTGTTCATAGAAATGCATTAATCTTTCAATTTTGATTGTTTTTATATGTATGTGTTATAATACACCTAAATAGAATGATTAATTGTTGATCAACTATTATATGGATGACCTTTTGATTTTATAGATAATTGTGAAAATAATTAAATTTTCTATTTAGAATATTGCATCAACTACTCTACATTGATAATAATCATATGCTAAATGTGTCATTATAAACATACGTGTTTAAGGAAAATGAATACTATATCTAAAATTTTGTCATAGGATTTACTAAATGTGAAAACTTTAATGATGAAATTTTAGAAATTTGGAAGTATAGAAATTTAATATGTATTGGAAGAGCGAAAAGGCTCGACTCATTATGTGAGATCTGTTATAAAAGATATAAATAATATGGTGTGCCACTAATTATTTTTAGTGCACCAATTGCACCACTTAATAGTTAGTGTACCACTTCCATTATCATGATAGTATTTTATTAGAAATTTTGTACTATAAATAGAA
>JAOTIZ010000002.1:32329093-32352372 GCA_027123425.1 Erythroxylum panamense | reverse complement strand
GTACCCTCATCGTAGGGTATGTATCGGTATGACCTACGGGCGTCCCGGTGTATACTCTACGGTAAGGGGGCGCTACACTTTAGGTTTAAGAAGATTCAATGATCCAGTTTGAGATCATATTAGTTTGATTCATGGTATAATAAACCATACTATTTGTTTGTATTGCAACAAACATGTGAGAGATGAGGAAATCACCAGATGAAAAAACCATTTAGCTAGGATCAAAGATAATGTGGAGCCTTATAAGAAAGTTAGTCCTGATGTGAAGTAAACAATGAAAACTTTGTTTAAAGTCTATCAATATGAAAAAGATAGAAGGCAAAGACTGAATTACGAAATTGGTAGTAGCAGTTCTTTTGAAAGTGGTCAAGATGGTACTGGAGATTTTGAAGGTGATATTTTTAACCAACAAGAAAGGATTATTACTCCTAATGTGAGGATGAAAAGAAGATAAGTGTCTAACTTTTTTTACACCGTAAACAACTTCTAAAACTCAACCTTCAATTTATAGTGTCTTATAATCTAAACAAGTAGCTCATAATTTGGATACAACAATGGCTAGATAGTAATATAATTCATGTGTATCATTTAATGTTGTTTAGTCTTAGTATTACCAACATATGTTGGATGTTATTGCCTCATGTAATCTAGGATATAAAGCTCATTCAATTGATGACTATAGATGTAATCTTCATAAAAATTTATTTGGATGAAAGAAGAATGACTTGAGCAATTTATGGATTTTCAATTATGTGTGATAATTAGATAAATAAAAGACATGAGCTTATTATCAAATTTTTAGTTTATTTGCTAAGGGGATGGTGTTTTCGAAATTCATTGATGTATTTGGATTTGTTAGAAATGTTGATAATCTATTTTGGACATTTAATGAAGTTGTGAATAAACTTAGGCCTGAAAATATTGTAAAATTCATCACTGACAATAATTCTATTTATAAAGCAGCTGAAAAATGGTTGAAAAGGAGGTGTAATTCTTTTTATTAGACTCTTTGTGACGCACATTTTATTGACATCATGTTGAAAAATATAGATCATAGATATTTTTCTATTATTGATATGAAAGTGTAGAAAGCAAGAAAAGTGACCAAATTCATCTATAATCGTGCATAAATCCTGAATTTGATGGGAAATAGTTTCACCAATAGTAGAAATTTATATTGTCTTGCTATTACAAGATTTGTTATTAAATTCCTATCACTTTAGTTTTTTTTTTCTAATGAAATAAGAGTTAAGATAAATGTTTATAAGTGATAAATGAGTTGCATCTCAGTATACTAAATCTAATACTAGAATAGAGGTTTTTATAATTATACATAAAGATCATGTATTTTGGTCCTAATATTAATTTGTCATCCGAGTTTATGAGTCCTTGGTGAGAGTACTTCATCTAGCTAATAGTAATGAGAAAGCAACAATAAATTATTTTTGTGATGCCATAAAGAGGGCGAATAAAACAATCAAGATCAATATGAAAAATATTTTTTCTTTGTATACACCTTTTCTGACAGTCTTAATGAGATATTAGATCCTATTGTCTATTTTAGACTAAGTTTTGCAAATAAATATGAAGTTAATAGGAGAATGCTATTAACTATCACAACAATATCACATACATGGAAAGAAACCATCAAATGGAGCTCATAAATTAAACATGCATCAGAAGAAAAAAGATGGGGATTCCATATAACATTTATATACTTGGTTTGATCTCTGTGAAAAGAGAGGAATAATAGTGTTTAAGGACAAGTCCACAAACTCATCTATCTTTACATATGAGCTAAATGATGAAACCAAGTTGTTTCCTGACAATCTACAAGGGAAAAAAAGAAATTGAGTAGCGAATTAAGGAATAGATAGAGAATCAAAGGAAGGGATGGCCAAATGAGAGTAAAGGATGCAGGAGAAGTGAGGAGTACCCAGTATAAACTCACCTGATTTGGTAAAATGATGGACATCAAATGGATAAGGTAAGACACAAGTAGGAGAGGAAAGTAAATAGAGGAGAAATGTGTCATGCTCAAGAGGCAGATGTATGTTTAGTGATACATGTTGAAGGTTTAAGATTAAGGAAGGACATTTAATTTTAGGTAAAATGGTAGTGTTCATAGGGAGTATTGATTATGATGTATTGGCCCTCTCTATATTTTGTAAGAGAGGTTGGAAAATTTTCATATCTTTTTTTATTAATTTCTTATAGATGGCAATGCAAGTTTTCATTTAAAAAAAAGTTCATTTTATTGTCTTACAATTACTTGATGAGACCAATTCAGAAGTGTTATTTAATAATCGTAAAGGTTTGCAATTCAAAGGAGTTAATGTATGATTGCAACTAGGTATAAAAGGAATTGAAGCATATTTAAATTCATCCATTTTATTAAAAAAATTGATTGGAACATAAAAAGTTGAACGATTTAAAGCTTTGTAGAAAGTATGCTATTATCATTATTAAGTTAAATACAAATTTTGTAATTTATTAATAATTTAATTTAATTTATTTACTAGAACTTTTAATGAAACAAGAAGTTATATAGATCCAACTTGTCTTAACCATATAGACCTTTAAGCGAATTATGCTTCTAAAGAATCAAGTATGAAAAATGGGAGTGACTTAAACTATAATATTTTATATCAAAATATCATATCATTTAGTGCAATAAATTTAAATGATGAAGATGATGTGATTCTTTTTAATAATGAAAAGTTTATACCAAATAAACATTATGATCAATGCTATTTAAGCGAATATTCCATAATGAATTCCAAGTTTTTCATTTCTTCTCATTCCTTTTAATTTTAGTTATATTTGATGTACAAGTTAAATGCTATATATATAATATAGATGGAAAACTTTTAACTGTAAATATTCTTATGTCAAGTTTCATTTTTACTTGATCATGATGCTCAATGTGACCTCTTATTGTAACTTGTAATGCTTATAGAATAATGAACTATATTGGCTTCACACCGTGTTCATAACATTAGTAAAAACCTGCAACGACTTGGCAGACATTGACATTTCAGTTTTTCCCACAGGATTCTGCCAGCACACATACGTTAGTTCTGAAACCACGCATTCTCATTCTCTAAATTTAAATGATTAGTTTCTAGTTCCATCATTTAATAGCTACCACTTCCAGTTTCTGAGACAGAAATCAAATCTATAGCTTAAAGGGTGCTGTTGCTGCAAGCTTTGATTTATCCCATTTTCCAGGAGTAAAGGGGCATAAAAACAGAGATAAAAAGGCTTTTAAGAAGCAAGTCTCAACCTATACAAAACATGTACAAATCCTGCTAGATACAACTTACGAACACCACTGCTAGCGTCTATGGCCTCACCAACCAACCCAGAGTAACTCAAGTTGGAATCTTCTTACTAGAGGCGGAAGGACCAAAAATTCTAATCACTCAGCCTCAATCTTGAGCAAACAAGGGAACTATTCATCCAAAGTAATGGCAATTTGCTTATTTTAGATGGCAATCATAAGTATCAAAAAGGGTGTCCGGAACAATTAGAGGTAACTTGTCAATATACATGTAAAGCCTTCTGAGATTCTCCCTTGTCACCGTTTCCATATCAACTATTTCTCTGTTGTCCACGAATATCCAAAGATCTGCCGAGTTTACCCTCTTAAGACTGTCACGACAGAATGGGCAGGACTGAGACCTTGATCGCCTGCCATACATTGCAAACCATTATGATTTTGCTGGTTGGGTTCAAACAGACAAATATAACGACAGACTAACCACTCGAAGAAATAGCTATGCAATTTCATGCGAACAAAACTAGAGAAGAATGAAAAGTTCAGATGTCAAATACATATCCAATATCCATGATTTATGAAATTTATATTCAATTTGACCAATGAAAGCAGATTGGGGAACCAAATATTTGAAAAAATGAAAATACAAGTCATCAACTTCACATCTCTCAGCCCCTGAAACCAAAAGATGAAAGGGCACATATTTGGTGATGCTTAACATTCAAACACTACACTGTCCATTCCACAAACCATCACAAGCAAGTCCAATACTAAATCTAATTAGAAATGCCAACAACATGGCATATACAAAGATTAACCATCAAGTATGATTTCATGTTGCTTCCCATAACACCTCCCTTCTTCTCCAATTCCCTCTCACGTCAAAGCCATCACAAAATGTCTACTTTGTGATCCATACATTACATAAGCCCGCAAAAAATTCATAATTCAACCACAAAATCGGTTCTTAAAAATGGACGTCCAATCATCTAAATCCATGTGCATCTCTTACATTTTAAGCAAATTTCAGTTGAATGTCGTGTAAGATAATGCTTGGAAAGGATGTTCAATGAGATCGAAAAAGCTCAAATAGCTACTATTTCCCATAGGTTCAACACAAAACAACACTCAAAATCAACCCATTAATAAAGTCCAAGTAATAACATTCATTACCAATTTGTGTCATCTAAAGAAAGCTTGACAATGTCATAAAATGTTTAATCATTGCAATTATATGCAAGGTAGTACATCTTTGGTTGAGATTCAAAAAGATGCAAGATCACCAAAGCACAAAATGTCAACATACCCGGTGCACAAAATTCCCCACTTTTTGGTGGTCTAGGGACAGTCATATTGTACACAACCTTCCCTTTGTATTTTTACAAAAAGGCTATTTCTGTAACATAAACCTGTGACCTTATAGTCATAAAGGAGCAACATTATCGGCTGCTCCAAGGCTCACCCTCATCACCAAAGCACAAATGCAGATAATAAATTAACTACCTTTGAATAGCCAATCAAACATAATGAACTTCAACTTCAGAGTGACAAGACTTAAGAATGGCGAAACATTTGGACATTGGTTGAAGAGAAAGGGGGAGAGAGAGAGAATCTGATAGTACCATTCCCGGTAACATTTCAAGCACATCATATGGCTGCAATTGGGCATGACAATCTTACTATTTGTCTCCATGCATATCCCACATTCTTCTTCTCTTTCAATATCTGCATCTGTGTACTGTTTATGGTCTTCATCATCTCTCTTTGGGTATCTCTCCGTACATATTACCTTCTGTTTCTTTTCTTCTGAATCAGTAACCCCTCTTTGAAGTTGCAATATCGAGGGATAAATTACCGCTGCCCACAGAGGGAATTTTGATTTAATAGAGCAATGCTGAGAGACCAATAACCACAAATTTACTTTAGCCAACAGAACCTACCATAGAACTCCCTAATACTAGCTTTTCTTTCATGGGTAGACATGGTAGTTGTGCCATCTACATAAACCTGCAATTTAAGGTATCAGCCTTAGCATGATTATATGAATGGCAGTAAACATAATAAAGAAGCAATAATCAAAAGATATTATACCGACCTTATAAATTAAGATTCTTAACAGTCCAAGAGCACCTGCAAGATGGCAGTCTGTCCACTGAACAAGAAAAAGAAATAGGTGTGCTGCTGGACTGTATGACATTCTCATCTGTAGACAGGCACCATCATACTCTCTCTGAAAATCTGAAGCCCTGCATGTCAAATTCGCAGCAAACAATATAATCCATGTAGAGCATAATTTTCGCCAATTCATTATGCATAAGGCAAGTAAATTTACGATCCGATAACAATAAACAAATTCATAAAGAACCTATAAACCAACTAATTCACAAAGAAGCTATAAATCATCTAATAGTTGTATGCCCCTTTTAACTTTGAAGAGCAATGTGAAACGTCAAGAATTCCCCTAGCCCAATTTCTCTGAAATCCTCCAAATGATGCAACTTTCAATCATCCACATACAACTTTTCTGTCACTAGTACAATATCATGACAAAAAAGTTGCATGTAGATGGTCAGAAGTTGCATCTTATGACTAAAAAGTTGGAGCTAGGTAAGGAAGCTTAAGACATTTCACTGCCCTTTTGTAACTTAAAGTTCTCATAACACATCTTCTTTGTGAATTAATTTATTGTTAATGGACCGTAACATTTATTATCTCTTATGTATATTTGGCAGACTTGTAAATCAACAACACTTGATAAGACAATGTGCAAACACAAATCATGATTATACATACAGCAAAAGAGGAAAATGAGAAGTCTACAAGACTCTAGCTTGGATAAGCTTCTGACTCTGAGTCAGTACTAGCAATCAAGATATTTAATGAGTTCGATTTTGCCAAAAAACAAAATAAAAATTCCTAACAAAATAGTCCACCTAAGGTTCTTGTCTGCATAGATGAATCTACAGAGTCTTAATTCCTAATCACATCACACACATAAGTTAGACAACACATAAACACAAGAATACACAAACATGGCAGAATGAGGCTGGTAAATGATCGATAAACCCACCGAGTTCCGATTATGACAGATAAACTATACCATACAATCACAAGCATTAGCTGGAGCCCTAGACACGTGAAGTCACTTAATGAATGAAGAAAGCAAGGTGAACCACACAAGTCGATGACAAGTGAAGAAAAATTTCAACTTCAACCCTGAAATCATTGGATTATACGTTAAATAAAATCTCAAACATGAATAAGCAATCCAGAAGTGAAAAGGGAAGCATTTGTTTCCTTCCTCAATGTAGCATTCTAAAACTTGCGCTCTGTCCAAAACTTATAGCATAAACATAGATTTTATCCCAAAAAAAATTTCAATAGGACAAGCTAAAAGCAGAGATGTAGGAAGACAAGGAGGGAACGGAGAACTCTTTAGAGAACAACTTCGATAGAAGAATGACAAAATTGGATTTTGTTAGAGATCATCGTTAAATGGAATAGCTTTATGGGGTCATTGACAGAAATGCGTAGAGTTTGCATCAGAAAACGAAAAGAGAACGATTTGGAAAAGAGAAACCATTGACCACACCCCCAACGAAAAAAAAAAAAGCTTTTCCAATCTAATAAGCGGAGTAGCAAAAGGAAAATGAAAAAGAAAGACGACAATACTATAGCATTAACATTCAACAACCATCTCCACCATCATCAACAACAATAATAATATCAACTGGTACAACTAGATAAACCCCACATTAAAGAAAAAGAAAAACCCGTAGCAAAAGAACCCATTTTCACAATCAAAACCCACAAAGAAGAACCAAACTCAAAAGACCACGCAGAAAAGATACAAACTTTAGACACTTACAGGGTATTAGCATGCTGGATATCAGCTTCAAGAACTTTAAGAGAGTCCTTGAAAGACTTCCTCATAGACACTACGTACATCTCCTCCCGACACCCACCAATCCAAGCAATCAATTTCTGTCACCACCCCAACCCCAGACAAACCCTTGAACCTGCCCAGCCCTCGCTCTCCCTTTTTAGGTGGGGTTCTGGCTGCTTACTTCTTTCTTAGTAGTTTTTCTAAGTTGTAGGCTTTTCTATGCCGCTCCTGATAAAGGGAGACACTTGTAGAAAACCGATAGAGAGCTGGTGTCCACGTGGAGCGGCGTTGAAGTTTCTCAAGAAGCTAATAATTAAATAATAAAAATATAATTATTACAAGGGTAGAAAGGTCATATAGGCTCTGTTTTGTTTCATGGGCTTATCCACCTTTGATCATCTCCCTTGTCCTGTCTGCCACTTCGGCCTTCGCTTTCGGCTTTAGCTTTGCCTCCACGCACTCACGATTGTTACCCATTGCCTTCACCTCTTAATTTATTCCCCCCTTGTGGTTTCGTTTTATTTCCACTTTGCCCTCCGAATGCTTGTGTTTTTTTTTTTAAAAGAAAGTCATAAAAAAAGTTGACTTAAAAAAGAAAAGCTTGTAAAATTCATCAATACAAAAGAAAATTACAAATAAAGAAGAAGAAAGAGATGAGCCAATTATCCTCACAACATCTTCCATAAACATATAAAAATAAAATTATTCATAGATTGTTTATCCAGACATCTTTAAAGATATTATAATTTGATTTCATGATGTTAAACAGTTGAAGGATTAAAAAATCAATCTTTTTGTAATTTCTCTAATGCTCACAAATTTTATATTACAATAACAATACTTAGTATAAATATCGCTTATATGCTAAGTCTAGAAAGATCTAGTAGTACGCAACTTTATTTTTAATTAATAGAAAGACTGTTTTTAAATGATTCAAAGAAAGGAAAAAGGAGAAGGAGAGAGAGAGAGAGAAATTTTATATGTTATAAAAATCTTAAATAAGTTCTCATCCTAAACTAAAAATTTCTTATATTCCAATTTTGTAATTTAAAAATAGTGACAAATCACAAATGTATTGAACTGTTTTTCACATGCAGGGATAAATGAAAATTAAGAAAATACAAGAGTGGTATAATTTAGATTGTTTGATTTATTAATTTATCATATTTATACATATAATTAATTATATTTAAAATACTATAATATCACTTTATTTATTTAAAAAACTATTTATTAACTATTAATAAAATTTTTTAGTTAATAAACTATTAATTAAGTTGATCATTGATTGTTGTTTATTATGAAGTATCACTAATAAATAAGATTATTAACTGTTATTTGTATAATAATTACTAATTGATTTGAATGAATTCTTCTATGAGCAAGTATAATCATGAAATTTCTTGTTATTTCATTGATTTATCATATTTATTTCTCAATATTTATATAAAAAAGTACAAAATATTTAATATTTAATACGTAATGTTAATTTAATTTATTAATAATTACCAATATATTAATTAAACTAATATTATAATAAATTAAGTCTTTTATTATGCAATAATATTAATAACAAAGATGAACTAATTTTTATATTTTATTTTTGAATATATAAAAATTGCTCATTAATTTTTTTATTAATTAATACAACAAGAAGATTAAGAACAAGAAAAAGAGCAATAACAATAACAACACTTAGTAGAAATCTCGCTAACATGAAGAGTCTAGAGAGATCTATTAATACACAACTTTACTCTTAATTAGTAGAGACGTTTTCAAACGTCTCACATGAGGACCAAAAAAATGAAAAATAAAGAACAAATATTTAAAAAATATTGATATTGATATTGATATTGATCATAAGAATAATGATGATGATAATGATAATAAAAACAACAACAACAATAAAGTAATAATACAATATAATATAATATAATAATAAATAAATAAAACTATTAAATCAAAGCTAGGTAGGTATAAAAAAGTTTTAGGTTAAATTTGTAAGAGTTAAATACAGACAATTTACAAGTTTATGCTAATTATAAAGGAAAGAGTTAAAAGACTTATGAGGATTTCTTTACGAGAGATCCTTTATTTAAATCTTAATATCCCAAAGTTTTCTACTGCAGGTCTTGTTTTGGTAAGTTCCAACATTTTCATATTATTCTTGATCACTCCTCCTAATTCTTTTTAGGCCTTCATTTTTTCCTTTTACAGTCTCTAAGTACAATTTTCTCATGTCTTCTCGCTGGAGCGTCTAAGCGTCTCCTCCTAACATGTCAAAACCACCTAAGCCTTATCTCTCTTAATTTGTCAATAATATTAGCTACTTTTAATTTGTCCCTTACTATTACATTTCTGAGCTTATCTCTTTTAGTAAGGTTGCACATCCAACGAAATATCCTCATTTTTGTCATCTTTAACTTATGACAATGCACTTTTTTGATGAGCCAACACTCTGCCCATAAAGCATGGCCAGTCTAATCACTAAACGATAGAATTTACCTTTAAACTTGAGTAGTATCTTCTTATCATGTAAAACTCCTGATGCACCTCTCTATTTAAGCCACCTTAATTTAATCCGGTGAATTATGTCTTTATCAATCTTTGTGCTGCTCTGAATGATAGATTATAGATATTTAAAATACTCTTTTTGCGGAATAACTTCTGAACCAATCTTTACCTCCACATTAGTAACCACCCTATATCCTGAAAAGTTACACTTCACATATTCAATCTTATTCCTATTCAGTTTAAAGCCCTTCAATTTGCAGTGACCCCCTCTTTTGCCTCATCTAGTAAAACAATATTATCAGCAAACAACATACACTAAGGTACATTCCTTTGTGTATTTTTTGTGAGCTCATCAATCACTACTGTAAACAAAAGGGGCTTAAAGAGGAGCCTTGGTGTAGCTCAATATCTATAGAAAAAGCTTTATATCTCCTCATATCGTCCTTTTTTCTAGTTTGTACACCTTCATACACATACCTAAGAATTTGTATATACGACATAGGAACCCCCTTGCCTTTTAAACACCTCCACATGATTTCCTTTGGCTTATATCATACGCCTTCTCTAAATCAATAAAAACTACGTGTAGGTTACGTTGTCTTTCCTTATATTATTCCATTAACCTTCTAAGGAGATGCAAAGTTTCTATCGAGGCCCTTCCTAGCATGAAGCCAAATTGATTTTTCAAGATAGAAACATCCTTTCTCGCTCTCTTCTTAATCTCCTTCTCCCATAACTTCATAGTGTGACTCAGTAATTTCTATAGTTGTTACAGCTTTGGATTTCTCCTTTGTTCTTGTATAAAGGAATTACCATACTAAATCTTAACTTGTCCAGCATTTTGACAAACTTAAGGATCAAATTAAAAAGCTTGGCTAGCTAAGTAATATCCTCTTTGCCTAGACTCATCCACACCTTTATGGGTATCTCATGAGGCCCTACTGCTCTACCACTCTTCATCTTCATCAATGCTTTCTTAATTTCATCCCTTGTAGTCTATTAGTAGCAAATAAAATTATAAAACCTCTCGAACGAGCTAAGATCACCTAAAAAGATGTTATTCTCTACACCTTTATTAAAAAGGCTATAAAAATACCTCTTCCATCTTCTCTTGATGTCATTTTCAGTTACAAGCACTGGCTTACTTCATCTTTTATATAACAAACTTGATCAAAATATGTTTCTTTCGTTCCTTAGCTTTTGCTAACTTGAAAATATATTTTTCTCTATCTTTAGTATCTAATTATTGATATAGTTTCTCGTACACTTTTAAACTCTGAGATTATCATCCTACCTCGTTCTTTGCCATTTTATACCTTTCTCTGTTATTGACTCTCTTCACCCCTGTGGTGTTATCCATTAGAGCTTTGTAAGCAGCCTTTTTGAACTTAACTCTTTCTTCAACATCTTCATTCCACCATCAAGACTCGCTCTTAACTCTCATCCTTTTAGAAACACCTAAGGTTTCTAAATTTGTATTCCTTATAAAGTTGTGACTCTCTCCCACATCTGACTAGTGTCTCATACCAAATTGCATTCTTCTCCATAAAGTACTCTATCTCTAAATTGTTTCACAATATCACCTTTCAAATTCCACCGTCTGCTTCTTAAGACTTCTCTTTTTCCTCAAAACTGTAATAAAAAGATCAAAGACTAGCAATCTATGTTTATTGACACAAAAGCACTAGGTATTACCTTGCAATCCTTGCAGCTAGATTGATTACTCCGTCTTATGAGGAGATAGTCAATTTAAGTCTTCATGGTTCTATTTTTAAAAATCACCAGGTGCTCCTCATTTTTATTAAAAAAAAAAAGAGTTGGCTATCCCTTACTCAAATGCTACCATGAAATCCAACAAAATGGTCCCGCTAACTCGAAATCCCCATAAGATCTTGAGTCATCATTTGAGGTTCCTCCTATATGACCATTAAAGTCTTCTTCTAGAATATTTCCCTCATTTGGAGGTATTTACTGAATCACCTTATCTAGCTTTTCCCATAAATAATGCTTAAATTGTTCGTCTAACCCTACTTATGATGCATAAGCACACATCACATTTACAACAACAATAACCTTCACCATAATTTTTTAAGGATATAATCATATCATTATTCCTTTTTACTCCCACAATATGTTGTATGAGTTCTTTGGCAACCAAGATACCTACCCTATTTTGTTGTCTCGAGCTCCTTTAATACCAAAGTTTAAACTAATTAATCTCGTCTACTTTAGCCCCCATCCACCTTGTCTCCTGAGGCACACTATATCAAATATTATACTTGTCTGAAGTCTCCATTAATTTTAAAGATCTCCCTGTAAGGGACATGATGTTCCCAAAACCTATTCACAATCTGTCAACATCTTTTTCTTCTCTTAAACTCGAAACTCAGTAACGGAGTAACCATTATACTCTCATCAAAGTTCAAAGCCACCACTCCTATCCTAAAGCCTAATACAAGTTAAAGAATGGCACGTCTAGCATGCCCCTAAACGACTCTAATAATAGCCAAGGATGAGAAGCAAGATTGATACTAAATCACAAAAGGATGTTGTAATAAACGAGTGTGAGAACTACTGGAACCCTAAATTGCACGAAAATCTAAATTAAATGATCCAAAATCAAACAACTAATAACAACTATATAACTACATAATGATAAAGCACGATATTAAATTGTTAAAAATAACAAGTTAATCAGAAGTACCTTTAGTAGAGAAGGAAAATATATGAGATACTAATTAGTCAAAGAAGGGCACCAAATAGATAAATAAATAAATGAATCCTAAAAATCTCAAATTGAAGGTGCTTGCATAAATTTAGAGGATGGTAAAAAAAGAAAATGACAATCACACAAACCAAAAACTTAACAACTACACAATTGATAAATTAATAATTAGTGGCAAACCACTCAAAAACAACATAAAGCTGACGGAGCAACTATATAAGCAATAGTAAAGTTATGGTGAGAAGTTACAAACAAACAATAAATCCTAAACTTACAAAACCCAAAATTAGGTAAAAGATAAAGATATAGTAAATAAATTAAAGAGATAGAGAGGAAAAGAACTGAAACTCAAACACCTAAAAGAATGAATCTTCGCTACTTTGAAGTTTTGACAAAGTAAAAGATCAAAGAAAGATATGATTTTTATTTTTTACTTTTTTCTCAAAATAGTAAAATATTTACAAAAGAGCACGATGATGTTGAGAGGCAGAGTAGTTGGTGAAGGTAGAAAGATATTACAATAAGTCTTCAAAAACCCAACAAAATGATAAAACTTTGCACTTTTGATCTTGACAAAGAAGAAAGCTTTAAACTTTGATCTTTACAAAGGTAGAGTTTTTGGCAGAAATCACCATAAAGACGCCAACTTTAAGGGGTGAACAAATCAAGGAAAGAAATAAAGAAACAGGAAAAGACCAAATAAAAGGTACTCAATTCCAATAAAATGGAGAAGCTTGAAACTCTAAACTTCCAACAAAGAAAAAATTAGGTGGCACAAAATCTTCAAAGAAGAAAATGTAAAATTCCATCTTCTCTCCCGCCCTAAAACAAACAGCTGGACGCTCAATAACGTCCTTCTAGAAGCCGAATTAGATTATTTAAAAGTCTAATGATAACTATTAATTAATAATTATTGATTAAATTTTCTTGATGGTTATTATACTTAATGTGAATGTTGATTTATATTTTTTTGTCAAATTTTTATTTAGAAATATTGTTGATGTTGATTAACTTTTTATATTTTTCAAATTTCTTGGAAAGTTAAAGGTAAATTCAATAGAAAGTTCGAGAGTTAGTTATTACACACAAGATCCTTAGAACCACTACATGGTGCCTCTTATCATAAACACGTATAACAGAGCATTATATGGAAAACTTGAAATATTTTAATTGTAAATGCCCTTTTCCAATTGTCTTCTTGTCTAGGACAAGTGTCTTATCTTTTTGCTACTCCTTAGTTCTCCATTAATTTCAACCAAAAAGACTTAAGAATTCTTTGCATGCGCTTCCTAAAAATATTTTAGATAAATGGAATTTTGCAAGTGCACAACATGGTTGAGGTTACCCATCCACACTAGTTCTTCTTTTTACTTCCTTTTTAGTTCAATCAGTTCCATTTCATGTGTTACTCTTGTAAGTACCAGCCTAAACTTGCATCTTTGAGGAATATATATGCATGTATGTTCATTTCCATAAGAAGTAGTCTTGCTTGAAAATATTAGCTTATAATAAGGTAGCTATTTATTTGGTTTGATGTCAATCTAGGACCATTTGAAATAATTATTAGAGTGACCATCGAGATAGAATATTTTAAGTGCATAAATTTTGGAGTTCATAAGCCATAATTTGTAGTCTCATAATGTTTTGTAGCTCTTAAGGTATTTTTTTTTTTGACTAACTTTAATAGAGTTTTGAAATGTTCTTTTGTTTACCAAATGGCATACATTATATTTCCTGTTGCTATTTTACAAATGAGTTATCTCCCTTTTGATTAGTACAATAATAGGAGAGCTAAGTTTTCACCTCCTGTAAGTTAGTTCTCAATGTCTCTATATTACATAGCTATTGAATCTTCTTCCAGAGTAGCATAGGGAATTTATATTGAAAAAATAGATGCTTCTCAGATTCAGGAACCTCATAGCATAAAACACAATTAATAGAAGATATCGACAAACTTATTTATCCCATCCATTATGCTTAGCTCGTCTCTAAATGCTAACCATAAAGTGTATAAGCAATTTTTTTCCAGACTAGGGGGAATGCCATTTAACTTACACCTTATGTTTTCTTAGGAATTCTTTGCAAGATGGATTGGTTAAAGAACTAGAGGGATGGTCATGCCAAAGTAGAATGTCATTATGGTTAGGTTGAAGTTGAGATCCAAAATATGTTGGATGATGCTACTCATTGGACTTTGCTCTAATTGGCCTTTAAAAGTGGTTAGGCATTACAATACTAGAGCATCATCAGGTATAGTACTTCTAGGAGAGATGAATTTATTAACAAACTAAAGTGGTCCCAATTATGACCATTGATCGTGCCAAAAGTAGGCAAATTTACCATCACCTATCTTGAATGAAAGTTGGCTTCTCATCTTTTCCCTTAATTTGAACATATTTAATAAATTCCATAAGTTTTATAATGAGGCTATGTATACCAAAAACTAGTGTTATTTAAGTGATATTTATGTAGCCATTTAATCCACAAAAATTTTTATCCCTAAAATTTCTCCACATTTGCTTAATAAGTAAGGTCTTATTTGTGTATCAAATATAATTAATACTAAGAACTCCCTCTTACTTTAGAGCACGCAAATATAACAATTTTACCTTAATAGGTACATTTTTGGAGCCATTACCAGATCATAAGAATTTCATTATGATTTTATTTAATGCCTTAACGACACATTTAAGAAGGAATAGGTGAGCTGACTAATAAATATGGAGGCTATTGATCACTAAGTTAAGAAGTTATATTCTACTTGTAAAAGATAGTGAATGATTACAGGAATTGGAGATTCTTCTTTATACCTTTTCAATTAGAGGTTGAAAATCAACATGAGATGGTCTTTTAAAAGTAATATGAATATCTAAGTATATGATTAGGGGGATTAGTGATTTTCAGACTATTGATTATTAAGAGTCAATTTGCTAATTATTATGCCCTTATAGATAGGATGAGTAAGCTTTTCTACTTATGAATGGATAGCTCTAGGATGTTCTTGAAAGTATCTAAAGCTATCATCAAAGCCTTAATAGAACCTCGTCTTGCTTTATAAAAGAGCATAAGATCGTTAGTAGAAGCAAAGTTAACAATCTCCATCCTTTTACGTTTGGAGTGGAATTTAAGTGTCTTCTTGAGAATTGACATACTTGATGAACCTAATAAGAATTTCCATCCCCAATGTGAACAAATAAGGCAAAAGAGAATCTCCCTGTCTCACCCCTTTAGTATTTTTTAATTACTTTAATTGGTTCACCATTCATAAGAATATAATATAAAATAATTAATATGCGTTCCTAAGTCTGATTAAAAAAGGTGTTGGGGAGATCAAAACCTTTAAGATAGTTCAATATAAAGCTCCATTCAATAATGTTAAAGGCCTTATAAGATCTATTTTCAGAGCACAACATATGAATGTTTTGGTAGAATTGGAAGAGCGTATTATATTGAATTTATTGGAATCAAAAGCTATCAAAATCCTCCCATAAAAGTGATCTTAGTGGTTGGTGATGATCATCCAACCCTTCTTCAAAAATAACATATGCTTTCATTTATTCTCAACCGTTTGTGTCTCCAACAACCCTACGATATTCTACTTAATTATGTTAAGGTAATTGAGGAGAGTTTTTTGTTTGAGGGGCTATTGAGCCCCTAATATTCCAAGTAATCGAAGACATTATTTAAAAGAGGTTGAAGCCCTCTTTTTTCCTACTTAATTTTTCTTAGAAACCCTATTGAAATCAGTTTTCTCTTTTTAATTGTCACGTGAGCTTCTTTGGTATAGACAAATTGCTAACTTTTTTGAGTTGATGGTTGTTCCTTCCTTGGGGTATTGCAGTATCATTTATATTGTGGTGCTAACGCCTTAAGTTTTCATTTATAACCTCCTCAGCCAAGATTGAGGTCATTTTAATTCTATAAAGGTTGTTTCAAGTTGATAGGTAGGTTAAAATAAGAACTATAATATGAATTAAGGCCATTGACCACTCCAACACCCAAAGTAGAACCTTGCACTTATAGCTCTTCTTCTTGGACCATTTTAGGATAACGTCTTTGCTTGTGTCCATTTAAGTAAGCTTCTTATAATAGCTTGCAAAAATCTGTGACCTATTGGCTTCCAATGTTCTTTATTCATAGAGGTTTTTGTTCTCTATACATAAATGACATAAACTTGGTCTTCAAATATATTATCGACCTCATCAAGCCTCAAAATGGGGATTATTTTAGGTAGCTTCTAATCGATGACAATGAGAACATATAACCTTGCATAGTTTATTCTGGATATCTTCACAGTATCCTTATCTTAACAAAGAGGTGAAAAGCTAGAGAGATATCTTAGCCTTTATAGTCTAATATTCCAAGGGAATATTAAATATATCGATCCAATTAGGAATTTATTTTTATTTCAAGTTCTCCATTTGATTTCTTGATCTCCATTTTGCTAGAAGGAGGGGACTTGAATAGTAATGTAAGGGTCCAACATCATTAAGCTTCTGAGCTTGGGAGGGAGAGTCCAAATCTGAATAGGAACAAGTTGCTTTCCATGACTAAAACCTCCTTTAATCCAAAGGCTTAATTATAGTTCAAATTATTGTTTCTAGTCATCTATATTGTTCATAAAAAATAATTTTATTTTAAATATTATTTCTATTATAATTGTAAAATTTAAAATGTTCCAATTTTTATTTGTTTTTGTTTGAATATGACCATAAAATGCAAGTATAATCTAAGAAATTAAACTCAAGTTTCTTTTAGGACCTAATTCCAATATGATCTCCACACTTCATTAGATTATTCTACTCCTAAAAGAATACTTATGGTTAAAAAGAGAAACCTTATACTAGAATATAATAAACTCACTTGCCAAATTGTTAAATCAACTTAAACCTATAAAATATTACTTAAAACATTGCTTCTTTCTATCATGTATTGTACTTTGCAAAAGAAAAATTAATCATTTGATAAATCATTGCTTTTATTAAAAACAATTATGATTTTTTGAAATGTAATTACTAGAAGTGCAATGTAACATAAGACTAAAAAATTGAGGTAGTAAAAAATAATGTCTCATTTGTGAAATTTGATGATATGTTTATTAGTGGAGGATTATGAGAAAAAATTCCACTGGTTTCACATTTGGTACAATCCAAGATTATCATTCTTTTTAGTTTTAACTATTAAAAAATTATTTTGATGGACTTCAAGAAGATTAAAAAAGTAAGAAAATATATAACAAAATATGAAAAAATATCTTTCAGTCTCGAGGGAACTGTATATAAAGAGATTTAAAAAATGAATTAATGTAATTCAGATCATAATATATGTAGGATTTCCAAATTATCTATAAAAGGTAGATTTAACATAATCAAAGAATTACAAATAAATTTAAAAGCAACTTAATTATATGAATTATATAAACCGACATTATTGATTTGACATTTAAAATTATAATAAATTTTAGTTTACAAGAGAATCTTAAAAAAATTGAAAGAAAATGGCTAAAATAAGAATTTTACTAGGATGATCAAATTCTTATTTTCCATTTTATAATATATTATTAGTATCAACGAAAAAATTGTGTATTGAAGAAAATAGTACTACAAAATTAAAGGCATCAAAAGTTTAATTTAAAACATGAATAATATCTTTTTCAAATAGTTCACTTTGTTATTGTGATATATTTCATTGTTATATGTTTTCTTCTCTTTTTTTCCTTTATATTTTTTATTTCATTGTTACATATTTTCTTCTTTTTTTTTCTTTTATGTTTTCTCTTCTAAATAATTATATATGATTGACGTAATTTTATTCAAGATCATAAGAAAATGGTATAAAAATAAAGAAAACATAAAATCTTTTTAAAATAACTATTATGCCTTGGTACTCAGCAAAGGCATGATTGTTCATTGTGAAAATCTTGGAAAGTCAACTTAAGGGGTTATGATGATAGAATCTAACATAGTTATTATTATGAATCTTCGTGGTCATCATTTGAACTTACAAAGCATATGAATGGGTTGTAGATAAGGAGGCTGCAACAACATGTTACTATAAACATGATATATGTCGTCTCAACACCCAACACACAACTAACTTTAAGTTTGTATACATTTGGGTTTAACAGAAATAAAAAAGAAAAATGGAAGACCCTCTTTGAAAAAGGTACAATAATTGGCGGAGACCTTAATGCTCAATGTATTTATTTATCAACTACCTCACAAACCAACCAAGCAAAGGATTATGGGTTGTAGCTATCTCCAGCTCTTGATGGTGGAGACGTCTTCTCTAAGTCTTTTTTTTTTTTTTTAATCTAGCAAATTGCCATCACATAAAAAATCTAACTAGATGGTTCTTTGTTTAATTTTTTTCAAAAGGTTAAATGTCATTTTTTTTTCTTAAATTAGTTTTTTTAAATATCATAATCCATCTAAACGACTACGTAGACCAGTGTTAAGATTTTAGTACCGTACAGGCTGAAAAACGATACCAAACTAAGTTTTTTAGTACCAAACTCAAAACCTTTTAACTTTAAAAAAAGGTTTGTAATTATTTTATTGATATGTCAAATTTATGATTTATTCTTTCATCCTTTATTTTAAATTATAGTTCAAAATTAGAAATGCTATAAAATATGTGATGTTGGAATAATTTTGACACTAAAAAGGAGGGGACGCTACAAATCAAAATTTAGTAAGAATTCAATTAGGACTTAACATAAATAAAGTAACTTTAAATGAGATATTGGTTGGAAATAGTAAAACATAAAAACGAATTAATTACATTGTAAATTTAAAGACTTAGTTACACTATTTAACTTCTTCTCTTTCATCACTTTTAAGTCAATTATATATATATATATAACTATAATTATCAAACAAATGATTGAGAAAAGTAAATTAACAGAAAATATGAAATAATGATATTTGGATGATATAACCTTAAGGTGTCAAATTAAAAAAGACTTACTAGTGATGAATATAATTGCTAAAAAATTACGGAGAGTACTTTTAGAAATTATTAATTATTAATTTATTTAGCACCTAATCTTATTAATTAAAAATTGTTATCTCTTTATTATATAATATAAAAATAATGTTGATATCTCTTTATTTTATAATATAAAAATAATGACTCACAATTAATAACTTTATTTTCATTTAAGTGTTTGCAATTAAAATTTTAATATATTATATTTTTTGAGAAATGTATGAATAATTAAATTAAGCTATGAAAGACAATCCAAAAGCGAGTACTTGTATATGAAAACTTGTAAGCTACAAGGAAAACAACTAACCACAAGCCGCAAAAATTAATCAACTTAACGATTACAAATGAAAGTTATAACCAATCAATAGTTTTTATGAATTTAACAGGAAAAGCAATATGAGCTGCCTAATACACACTGATGGAATTCAAAGTAGATATGATGAGTTATGCTTTACCAGCCACATAAAGTTATCTAGAGCTTTAAGAAGCAATTTTGACATTGATTTTACTAATAATGCAAGCAAAATCCTTAACACCCATCCTAGAATTTGCCATAGGTATGCCAAGATATATAAAAAGAAGCTATTGTTTAGAAAATCCCAAAATGGTGGATAAGGTTGCTTTTAGATTGGAAGCCTTATGAGATAAGAATAAACCACTATTTGAGCAATTAATAACTAGACTCAACATCCTGCTGAACTTTTTATGTCCTTTCATAAGCACTTATACAAAGCTAGGATCAGCTTTAGATAGCAATATAAGTTTATCAACAAAAAACAAGTGAGTTAATCCCAATCTCTTACATTTGGAATGAAATTTATTGCAAGAATTAAAGAATAAAGTATGGTTTACAGTGAAATTTATGACATTTGGATAAAGAGAAACATAAGGATTTGCTGAAAGGAATATGTACAAGAACAAAGACTTCTCAACAATGACTAATTAATGTCTCATAAACTATATTTCTCCTGTAGTTAATCTCTTATATATAAGTGGAGACTTCTCATAGAGACTAACTTATTTATAATTACTAAGATAGGGAGACCCTTGGAATATCTACAAATTTTCCTAGTTTTGATTTTAGGAACCAATTTGATACCTGAGATTTGATGCTCATCCCAATTCTCTGTCAAAAAATAATTTTAAAGTAGAAGTAAAGTTTAGTTAAAAACCATCCTTACTTACTAGTGGACTTAAGACATTGACACAGTAAAAATTGGAAGTTACAATCTTCAAGGTGACAAAGGCAATCAATTATACTCTTCTCATCTCATAAAACTTATTATTTAAGAAGCATATCTATATCCTATTGTTTTGTTGTTGTTCCAGTTGTTAAGTCAAGCTAACTCAAAAGCTTTGTTTCTTTTTGTACATAATTCTTCCTTGATTAATTAAATGCATTTTTAATTTAAAAATTTGAAAATTATATATCAACAATTTATTATTAATAAAGATATAAAACAATTATTATATATTAGGGTTTAACTATTGGACCTATAATCCAAAATTCCTATAAAGGATAATTGGGTTAAAACATATTAATATGTTTACTTTGATTTTTTAATTTCGATGTTTTTTTCATAAATTCCTTATTTTACGTATGTATGTATATATATATATATATATATATATGAATGATTTTTTCATGTCTTATATTATTGGATAATTATGTGAAAATGGTATTAATAAACATATTTTATGTTATGGTTGTTTCATGCAGGACTTATATATTATTGAATCTGGGTGAAAATTTTTGTTATCTATTTAAACTTACCTCTCTTATTTTCGTTTATGCTACTTTTCACATTTGACATGCTCGTTTGGATTTTCTTTTCAATTCTAAATTGAAAATATTAATTTTTATTGGTTTTTTAAGACATTATAATAAACAATCTTGATTATGTCTTTCTAATAACGTCACACTTTTACCTTTTCTAATAACAATTTTATTTTTTCTACTTTCTTTGTCTTAGTTCTTTATGATATTTAAGATTGTGCTCTTCGTAATTTTATGAATGACTTACATTATTTCTAGTTTTTGATTATTCGACACTTACTTGAATTTATCTCATATGAATTCATTTTAAATTGTCTTTTATATATTTACAATTTACAAATATTATTGCTACTTATTTTTCTTGTAAAATCAAAACAGTTCAATTGGAAAATGCTATGAAATATAAAGAAGCCACTCCCATCCAATTTTTATTCAAAAACAAAATAGTAGTTCAAAAATCTTGCCTTGTTAAGTACTCCTGATAATTCATCCACTTTATGGAGATTCAATGATGTAGCTTGGGCTTATATTGGATTGATTCCCGAACTGAAGAATCATACCATTTATGTGTATTGTAACAAGCATTTGAATGCTGAATCACCATATTAAAAAAGCATTTAGCTAGGATTAAAGGTGATTTGGAGTCTTGTAAAAAAGTAAGTATGATAAATGAAGACTTTGCTTAAAAATTATCAGTATGAGAAAGATAGAAGGTAAATATTGAATTACAAAATTAGTAGTGAAAATTAATTTGTTGGTGGTCAGGATGATAGTGGAGATGTTGAAGGTGGTAGTATTCCTACTCAATAAGAAGGAAATATTACACCTGATTTTAGGAAAAGAAGAAGATAAATGTTTAATTTTTTTACATTACAAATAGCTCCTGAAATTCAGTCTTCAATTTGTAGTACCTCACAATCCAAAACAGCAACTCATAATGTGAATAAGACAATCATAATATTATGCTATCTCACATTTCTTTTAAGATAAATGACAGAAATAACCGTCACTTCCTTCACATCTAATCCACTTATTATTATTATGGAAAAGTGAAGTGGCCCAACCAAATATAAAAGATGTCAAACTTCGACGAATATCCCAAGCACATATATATTACACATTACACATTTCTTTTTTGGATTATATGTATCAAAATTAAATCATATGTATATTAAACTTAGTTTCTTTTTTTTATATCTATCAAAATTAAACTGAGCTTTCGAATATATTTTCTTTTATTATATTTTAAATTATTTAATGATTTAAAATTAAGTAATAATTTATTTATAAATTTAATTTATGACTAATTAATTTTTTGTCTAAGGAATGAGAATACACCTCATTTATTTTAAGAACATTTAACAATATAGTTCTATTACTAAACTTTAAAAAGGTCTTTTAGTTCCAATTAAATATATTAATTAAGACTGATTTACTAAAAATAAATAAATCTTTGTTATTTTAAATTTATTATTATGATTTTTAAAAATAGGGTATGTAAAATTATAAATTATACAGTATACAATATATTGAATGACTATTTTGTAATTTAAAAAAATTAGAGATTATTTTATAAAATTAAAAAGTATTCAAAACGGTATCCAATATGAATCAATACATATATATTATTGTACCATAATTAAATTCAATAATGATACCGATAGGTCTTGTTTGGTTGGTATGGATTCTTATTTGAAAAAGTAATCTTTTTCCTAAAATTTACATTATCACATTTGATTCATTTTTTTAAAGTAGTTATGAAAGTAAAAACTTTCTCAATCTAGGAAAAGTTGTAGAACTTTACTTGGATTCTAAATCCGAACACCCCCTTGATATTTAGATTGCTTTCCTCAGGGATTTAATCTAAAAAATACACTAACCCTTTCTTCTCTCTCAACTCTACGACAACTCCTTTATAAAACCTACTCCTCTTTAACTAATGTTATGAATACCGTATCGGACTTGGTATCGGATTGATTTAATAATTAAAAATATATAAAATAAATAGTAGTTTATAAATAATAATTTTTAATTATTTATTTTTAAAAATAAAATATTTTATTAATACTTTATTAATAAATATTATATAAAATATTAAAATAAATTT
>JAOTIZ010000002.1:32306449-32320296 GCA_027123425.1 Erythroxylum panamense | reverse complement strand
AACAAACTCAACAATAATTAATCGATCAAGCGCAGAGATTAAATAAACATAAGAAATTCACGAAAACAATTAAACCAACGGAGTCTCACGAACTACATGCATCAAACGTAAGGTACCTTGTCTAGATTAAAACTTAGCCACACCTAATACTAGTCTCTATCAACTAAAGCTGAAATTAACAAATAAAAATGGAGTTCACTTCACTGTTACCAAACAAGCCTCAACTCAACTACTGCCTCCTGCCGTGCGTCCTTCTCTGCTGCTCTTCAAGTGCTGTCCAAACAAAATTAATTTCCTATAGCTGCGTTTTTGCTGCTCCAGCCCAAAGCCTCAAAACGACGCCAGCGTCTCCTGCGTTATTGCTTCTGTCTACTGTATATTGATGTTGCGCCGACACTGTGCTAGATTGAAGACCCTCTGCGCTGATTTTTTTTCCTTTGTTTGCGCCTCCCTCTCCACGTCGTTCACACTCTTCTTGTTATATATAAAATACTCTCTAAAAGTTCTCCTTCCTAAAAGTTGCCGTCACCACCTTCTTATCTCCCCAATCCCTAGGTTTTTGTTCCTTTGCATTCAATGAAGTGGGCCCCTCATCTTTCCAAAGTTCCAGCCCATTTATTTGCTTTCCACGCTGCTTTATTGCTCTCCTATGCTTCTTGGTTTTGGTCATTTAATGAGTGGGCCCCCTTTCATAATGGTCTTTTAATGAACAAAGTGGGGCCCAAATCACATGTTAAAATAAAACTTTAATGGCCACATATCTTGACTTGTCAATAAAGAGGGCTGTTATTGAGGCCCAAATCCCAAGGTAAATTCGTAGGTGTCTGCCAGCACAGCACTGTGTTATCTTCAACATGGTCATGTTGAAATCTTCAGTTCCAGATTAGCCAATTTCACTCCAAATTGCAACACTTTGGTGTTTCATCACCTAGAAAATACAAATTCATGAATTACCACAGAAACACAAGCAACACATCACAAAAGTCTATCAAAAGAACATAAAACATAAAGAATTAACATGACAAAATGCAAGTTATCACGTATCAACTACTTCATGGTCAAATATTTGACCTCAAAATGCTAAGATCTTGTGATATTTAATGTTATTATTAAACAACACAATAGCTTGATTATCACATTACAATCGAATGGGCCTAGCCACTGAATCAATCACAGACAACTCAGAAATCAAATTTCTGAGCTAAACCGTCTATGAAGCAGCCCTATAGCATGCACTCTGCATGTATGGTCGTGGAAATCACCCGTGTCTATTTGACACTCTTCCATGACATTGTACCATTTGCTAACTTTAAAAAAAAACTGTAACCTTAAGTGAATTTTTGATCATGCGGACACATAGCTTAATTTGAATATGAATTCCCTACGAAGTTTAGTCTGTTGAATTTTTTATATGTCAACATATAATCTTTGATTCCTTTTAATTATTTCAACACTCGCTTGACTGCATTTCAATGGTCTACACCTGGGTTAACCAGATATTGACCAAATATAGTAAATGCAATGTCCTGCCTAATACTTACCTGAGCATACATCAACTGTACTAGGATATGAAACATTCCTCATAACCTCTCTCTTTACTTTATTCTATGGATATGGTGCCAAAGATTATCTCTTACTATGAGAGATAGGTGCTAAAACAGGTTAGCAGTTAATTGTATTAAATCTTTGTAACATATACTCAATGTATGCACTCTGTGAGAGGTATGATGAGTGTTAAGATTTGTCCTGATGAATCTGAATACCTAGGACAAAAGATGCTACACCAAGGTCATATATGTCAAAGTTCTCAACCAACGTTGCTTAACCTTATATAATATGGTCAAGTAATTTGACGTGAGCAATATATCATCCACATGTAATAATAGGGAGATAACTTTTCTCTCCCTAATCTCATAGTACAAACATCTTTTTAACTTTATTTTCCATGAAGCCAAAAGATGTCAAACCTTACCAAATGTAAGGTATCACTTTCGGGAGGTTTGATGTAAATCATATATTGATTTGTATAACGCGTAAACTATGTCAGTTCCATCTAGATCCTGAAATCCTTCAGCTTGTACCATATAGATCTCTTTATAAAGGTCTTTATTCAGAAAAGCGATTTTGACAGCCATATGATGTAACTCTATATTATCATGAGCTACAATTGACACAATCAATCAAAATGTATCCTATGAGGATATGGGAGAAAAGGCAACATTATAGTCAACCTTTCTCCTTGAGTGAACCATCAGGCAATTGAGCGAGCCCATAAATCACTAAACTTTATCCCGAAATCCTTTAGGTCTTTAAACTTCATTTACAACTGACAAGTTTGCAATTTCGTTATAAAATTAACTAGCTCCCAAACCTTACTATGCTTCATGACTTGCATCTCATTAGTCATTGCAACCAACTATAATTTCGCATTGGGTTCAGAAACAACTTCTGTAAAAGTAACTGGATTCGTAACATGTATAATATTATAGTCCTATTCACCTAGTAAAATATGTAATCAGATGGGATAGTAGGTCCTCTCACTCTAGGGGATCTTCATAACTATATTAGATCTTGTACCCTTAGGAACCTCTTTGTGTACAGGTATGGGTTCCTGTTGTTGTACAAGCATGGTACAAAGACCTAGATCCACCAAATCTAACTGTATGAGTGACAGTACATAATAACTGTAATATCCACCTTACTATCATCCGAAGAGTCAAAGAGCCCACCATCATTATAGAGATCGTATTCCAGAAACTTAGTTGTTTGTGATTCTACTATTATGGTCCCTCCTTCTCTACAGTAAGAACTATACGCTTTAGAGTGATTGAAATATCTTACTAAATAGTAATGAGCGGAACAAGCATGCAATTTTCTTTTATAAGGATTATACTACCTCAGTAGGACAGCCCCACACATGAATATGTGTAAGAGTGAGTTCCTACACTTCTAGATAATCAGGTAGAACAACCCTATTCTGCATCGACTTCTTCAAGTCCTTTAGGGTGCGATTATGTCTTTTGGCAATACACCATTTTGCTCAGAGCTACCTGGTATAGTGAACTGGGTCACTACTCCAATTGATTTCATATATTTGACAAACGAACCTTTTTAAGACCTAAAACACCATGTTTGCCATGATATTCTCCTCCATATTTGGAATTGCACAATACAATTGTATAAGGTCTTCTGATATTTGTATGTATCAGACTCAACAAGTCAAAAACACGAGTTGACCCTTCTTCCTTGTTAGTTAACTTAGCCCTGCAACAGTTAGCATATGTTCTCAAATTATCATAATCTAGAATTGAGAGAATGCTTTCTTTGATCAATCTCTCAACCATAGCTTTGGAAATGTGGTTTAAACTTTTATGTCATACCATGTATGACCTTTCATTCATCAGAGTTCTTCATTTCATAACTTGTTTAGCAAGATACAAAGAAGTATATATCTAATTTGGGGTAAGACACATTCTATACAAACTATATGACAAGAAAGTTGTACAATTATGTTTTGTATTAAACACCAACTATATAACAAAAGCATTAAGTACAAAACGCCAACCTTCTTTTTTCAAAATTGATCCAAAGATCACATATAAAATGTGTCATGTAAAAAACCAAAATGAACCTGGCATTAAGGTTCAGCTCATACATTCCCCTACAGATATTTATTCCACTTCTTCATTGTTGTCAACCATCAGTTTCTCCTTCCCTTTATTTGGATTTATCCTGGATATGAACCCCTGCATTGTGGAATCACGTTGATCAGATACTCCACTATATAAACACCAAGTACTTAATGTGACTATCATAAATCATATTCATAAATAGATAAGCTAAGGAGTTATCTGATGGTCATAGTCTTTCTTTTTAGGCCTCATACCGTTGGTTTCTTTATATCATGTGGACCTTTATTAGCACTGGATGGACCAACATCAGTATGTGGAGAAAATTTATTTTTTCTACCTTTGATCTTAGCGGGTTTCATCTTTGCCTTCCCTCTAGTTACTTCAAGGGCTATAGGAGTAGCAAGCTTGAGTTTCTCCTCCTCAACAACATAATGGGCAATCAAAGCATTGAAGTCCCATTCCTCATCTAACGAATAATATGCCATCACCATACTACTAAACTCTAGAAGAAGTGTATTCAGAGTTTGGTGAATTATGAAGACATCAGGAAGAGGAATATTCATCATCTTCATTCTATTTTAAAGATGGATCATTCTTGATATGTACTCCATTACTCCCCCTTCTCCCGTATACCTCATAGAGAATAATTCTTTTATCAAGGCATTTTTCTTAACATTCGGTGAGACTGTATACCTCAGGGAGACATTTCCAAAAAACTGCTTCGTTATGTTTGTGTCCAGAAGTCCATTAAGTAGATGATCAGGTATGGATCTCTAAATGGTCATAAGAAATAATATGTTATAGGTTGTTTTATGTGCTTTCGAGCTCATGGACGTAGGTAGAGATGGCCTATCCGTCTATATGGCCATATTAACCTCAACTATCTCCATAGCAGTCAATACATCCTTTGCCCACTTCTTTGTATTGAAACCGGTCAAGGTTTCAATGGTGACACTAATTTTATTAACCAAAAAGGTGACCATAAAATGATAATATTTAAATCAGCACAAATGTGGGATATCAGTGATACTCAAAGCCATTAAACATTATCTTTGCCAAAAATCCAATCACACATATTATGAAACACCTTTGAGCTGAATACATAATATATGCAATTAGACCTCACATAAAAGCGATCAGAGTACAAACCATCAACTATCATGATACTACCACCTTTGGGCGAATAGATCACTTGAGCAATAACTTTCCTCCGTCTAAAGCCTTTATGCACATCTCAAAATTTTATATAAGGCCAACACCTTTAGTCAGAATAATCAAACATAAAATCAGAGACATCCCCCAACATGCAAGCAAAATAATTAAAAATGCTAACTTAAAAGGCCACTTTAGTGACTACATCCTCATCAACATTCAAAAAGCCCACAAACATAAGGGATACATTTTTATATTATCCTCACATTTTTTATAGGCATAAGGTATGTGACAATGTAACATCAATAAATGCAAAAACTCGAATGCACAGTCTCATTGTCACACACTCATGTTGAAGACATTATCTGAAAACTTTATTTGAGACTTTTGTAAAGAAAAAATCTCATTAGATTGATTATCGTGAGTCACCGAACACTGAACCGATCGCCGAGACATAAGAACCTCACGTATCTCACTTATGGCAAGTTTGTTGCACGAAAATTCACTCAAAAATGACTTCAAAATGTCTTAAAACTCTTTTTCGAGTGACTATCATATGATCCCGAGCACTGAACATGAGACTCGAGACACAAAAACTTGAAGTATCTCCATCATTTGATGTCTGAAGTATGAAAATTTATTCAAAATTGGATTCGGAATGCCTAAATTCTTTTTCTGGAGCTAAACTTAATTTATTGCTAATTTAATAAATCCAAAAAAAGAAAAATTCACTTTATAAATTTCTCGGACCCAAAAACTGACCCAAAACATCTCGAGGCATCCTTACAAGAAATCTAAATTTTTTATTTTTAAAAATTATTGTAGAAATTTTGTATGGCTGACGCAGTGGTCGGTACGTGTCAAACACGTGCCAGCGTAGATGCACTAAATACACATCTGGCGCATGTCGCTCATAAGTGGAGATGCACAGACACATTCATCGACATTGGCGCGTGTGATTCGCGAGCTCGACACACATGTGGTCATTGTTGCACCATGTGTGCACGTGCCAGACTAATGGTCGTCTGCTCGATAGTCTCTATTGCGTCCTATTGTCTGGGCAATTTTTGGCAAGTTTTGGGCCTATTTTTGGTGCTTTTAGGCTCGTTTTCAACCTGTTTATCAAGGCTAAATACATATATACTACTTTCATGCAATAAAAAGAAAAAAAATGAGAAACAGAAGTTAACTATCCAAAAACCTTATGCAGAAAAAAAAACTTTATTTTTAACCACCCGATCACGTCACCACTCTGATATTACATGTAATACATAATGATACCTTAGTTATGTGACTCGGATTGAACGTGAAAGGGCAATAAATGAAGAAATGTGAAAAATCCCTAATTTTAGTTCCATAACTTTAAATGAGCTTTTCAAAGAATATTTTAACCTTGATCGTGGTTTTCCGATATGTGTAGTTTTAATATTTTAACCTCGATATTCTACAAGCATACGAGTTGTTTGCATAGTATCTAAGATGCCAATCTCACGAGGAGTGTTAATCTAATCCTAAAATCTAAGGCCAAAATTAATCGCAAAAATTCAAATTTAACTAAATTAAAACAATGATGCAATTCAATCAAACATGTCAATTCAATAATTAATCACGAAATATTAACAAATCAGCAAATTGCAACACACACATCAAGAATCAACCTAAAGAACTACCAATTGAGAGAAATGGGATTTTTTTAACCTATTTTCAACACTAACCTAATTAATTATGAAATGTCGAATTATTGATCCTGGACTATCCTAAGGTTGATTACTCTCTCTCGAGTTATAACCAAAAGCCCTAACCTTTCTTTTTCATGCTAGAACTTATTTTTAAATAAATATTGAGGCCACATTTTTGATAAATTTGTGTATAAAGATAATAAAGGCACTTTGGATAACCATTTTTAAACTAAACAAGCCAATTACTTTTTATTCATAGAAAACTAATTTGAGCCTTAACCTTTCTTTTCTTGAATACTAACCTTGTCACAAACCAATTTTACCCTTCTTTTGTTGATCTTCTTACTAATTTTGAGTCGGAATTGTATCAAGCTTATTTGCTTGTTATTTTGACTATTTCCATGAAAAGTAAATTAGTTGATTCAAGTTGCATTGTTTTGATTTTTTATTTTATTTATAGAATGAGGGAGAAGTATATAAAAAAAGTAAACAAAGAAATCACCTATTTGAAGCTCTTGTTAAAAAAGAAAGAAAACATATGAAAAAGAGGTAATTGAAAAGGAAGTCATTTGAACCACGTGAGTTTTGGATTGATTTAAGTTAAAATTTGTGTGGATAAGTTTATATAATTTTGTTCAATTTATTTAACCAAAAAGCTTCGTTTTGTTATACCTTACCTATTCCACGTTACAATCCTTATTAAGTCTCTTTGATTATGCATTATGTTCATTTTTATTAGTGGTGTAGATAAGAGTCATGAGCAAGCTTGTGGAAATAACTCGCTATGCTTTGATTTGAGAGCTTAATGAATCCTAAACACTTAAGTGTATAGACTGAAATCTATTAGAAGGTGTCAAGTCTTGGTTCATTTGATTTTGATAGAATTGATGAAATGCTATGTTTTTATTCTAAAATGCAGGCTATGAGTGCTTATTCTCTTGATTGCTATTTTATCCTAAACTTTTAATGTGAATTAGTTTTTGAATATTTGTGGATAACATAAAAGAAGATGAGAGGTTAATATGAGGATGATTGATATGTGCTTGAGGAAAAGCATAAATATGGTGTGGGGGAATTTGATAAAATATTATTGAGTTATGTTAATTGAAATTATCACTTTTGTTTTGGCTATATTTTGGTGCTTAAATAAGAAAAATAATGTTTGTTTTGTATTAGGAGATGAAAAGTGAAGATTGCACCAAATTGGAGTATTATTAGTGAAAATCACGAATTTTAGAAAAAGTAGACAAATTACTGCAATGGATAAGGCGAGATCATGTCTAATTTCAGATTCACTCTAAAAATTGAAATTTAATTAGAAAACTTCTTTCCATCCTTATTATGTAGGAATTTGAATTTGTTTTAGATAGGAATCTTTGTAAGATAGAAGGAGACTAGGCTTAGAGTAGGAAAGAGAGAGGAAAACATGTCTTTTACCTTTTTATTATACTCTTTTTGTTTCTTCTTAGTTTTCTCTCAATCTTTCATATGCTCGTCTATTTTGACATTGAAACTAAATTCATATACAGCTAAACCCAAATATTTTGATTAAAGAAGATTTAAAACTCTACTTGTAACCTTGTGATTTTTGTTCGAAATTTATATTTATGTTTTAATTCAAGTATTTCTTATTTTGGTTCTTAACTTCATGAATAATTATATTAATTAATTTGACAAATTAATTTAATGTTGATTATTTTGTAGCTATACAAGAATTCAATGATCTACATTTTTCAGGAAGGATTGATACAAGTAGTAAATAAGTTATTTATGAAATTGCTTATTTAACTTATGATAAATAAGAAAACTAGGTTGAATAGTTGTAGCTTTTTTAATTATTTAATTTAGGGTCTAGTTTTTTTCACTAAGCTTATTGCTACTGTTTAATTGATATGAAATATTATCATACTTAATTAATTGATGCTAAGTTTTGATTTGAAAGTTATATTTGAACCAATTCATTTAGAAAATTTTGAGATTTATTATTACTATCTTAATATGTTTGGAACTAACTGCTTCAATTGTGAAAATTATTTTTTTGACTCTTTGAATTGGAGTTAAGTACTCTTGAATTTATCACTTTTATATTCAATTGATTTATTTTAACTTCTTGTCAATTTTATTAAATTAGTTAATTAATCATAAAATGCTACTTTTTTTTTCTAATTGAAATTAAAAAACTAATTTTTTGTTCTCTTATAATTCAACATGATTCTATGACTACTACAGGAAGTTAGGGAATCATAATTAATTTTGAGAATTTTTACGACATGATCAAAGATTGACCACTAATCATAAAAAATATTTGTAAAAACTAAATTGACAAAAATAGCTAGAAAAAAAATATAATTTTTAATATTATAAAATATTTAAAATAACAAAAATATTTGTTAAAATAAGTGGATTTATGATTAGAAATTTGTGCATTCTGTGACCATTTAGGCTGCTGTTAGCGAAGGGACAACCGTATAGCTATTGGCCATTGCAGGTTGTGCTAGATCTTCGTGGTTGCAGAATGGAGATCCATTTATATCATAAAGCCAGTCATCTTTCTAAAGAGAAAGCCCATAAGGTCCAAATAAACGTGCCCGTCGCTTCTAAACCGACCAATTCACGGACAACTCAGGATGCTGACTCACATCAGTGTCACACTTACCCACTTTTCAGTTTCTTATGGATAAGAATCTCAGACCAATTGCCCAAAGTCAAACCACGCGCTCATTCCTCTTCACATGAAACCAACGAACTCAAATTGTTGGATGTAGGATTAAGGTTTAAAATGGTATATTACTATATCAGTCGTGCAAAAACCAGCTCAAATTAACGAATCTTCCAAGGCTGGATCAACGGCTTTGGATAAAGTTGCCACGTTGCCCCCGCATCTACTCTCAGAGCTATCTATATAAGAAATAGAAAGGTGACATCCGAGTAACACTGCTTCGAGAATCTGTTTACCCAGTGATACTTTCACAGTTTTTCTTCTTCCTTTGGTTAAAGATCTTATCAAAGTTTAGTACTTTCTGTTCCATTTTGGAGAGAGATGCTGGCGATATTCAACAAGGGTTTGGTGAATCCTCCTCAGGAGCTGAACAGCCCCGCTGAGCTGAGCTCATCGAGAAAGCCGAAAAACCCTGATGAGATTTTAAAGGATTTCGTGTGTTCCAATCCTTCCAATGCTGTCTCTATTAGATTTGGAGATGATGCATTGCTTGCTTATGATCGGCCAGAGAGTCGTTTCTCTGAATACCAAAGGTACGTCTCTCTGTTCTGTCCTTTGGAGTTTTGCCTTGTCAAAAAACACCAAAAAGAGTTCAGGCATTAAATCTTGTTTAAACAAAGGAAACGGTGAGATTTCCCAGAAAGTTAAGAGTGGCAGGTCTGGAAAGCATTATAAACTAGGTTGCTGTTGATAGTTCAAAATGAAATTCATGGAGTTGTTCTTATTTATTGCTTCATTTCTCTTCGACCTGTCTATATAACTAATGAAATTGCAGGTTGTTCTGTGGAATGAGCGATGTATTCTGCATTTTCTTGGGAAGTTTGAACAACCTATGTAGCCTCATCAAAGAATATGGTCTATCAAAGGGCACTAATGAGGCCATGTTTGTGATTGAAGCATACAGGACCCTCCGTGACCGTGGTCCATACCCTCCCGACCAGGTCCTCAAGGATCTGGATGGAGACTTCGGGTTCGTGGTCTATGACTCCAAAGCTAAACGTGTTTTTGCTGCTCTGGTAAGCGTCTCTCAACTCCTTATAAACTTGCTGTTCTCGTACTAACATATGGATTTTGGTTGGCTTCATCATTTTTATGAGATAATGATAAAACCAATCCCAGCAGACTTTGAAGGAATATGTAATTTTGCATATTTTGAATTTGACGTGTTTGTAGGGACCAAATGAGAGTGTAGGTCTATACTGGGGTGTAACAGCTGATACAGTGGTGATCTCAGACAACTTGGAGATGATAAAGGGAAGCTGTGCTAAATCATTTGCCCCATTTCCATCAGGGTGCATGTTCCACAGTGAACAAGGATTGATGAGCTTTGAGCATCCTAGAAACGAAGTGAAAGCTATGCCCAGAATTGACAGCGAGGGTGTCATGTGTGGGGCTAACTTCAAGGCCGATGTTCATTCCAGGATAAGCATCATGCCTCGTGTTGGTAGTGAAGCTAACTGGGCTTTCATAAGCCTATGAGCAAAATGTACCATTTGCCTGTAGTTTAATGTCTAATGCTAACTTACTGTCACGCAAATCTTAATCCTTTGTATGATTTTTTTTTTGGTCTTCTCGTCTCATTTAGTGTGTGTGCTGTAAATGTGTGATTCCAAGATTTAAGTTTGAGAAGTAATGCATCGAAGAAATGTTCATTGAAGCTGAGAATTGATTTACATGTGATTTTATGAGAATGATGAAGCTGTTTGGTTTAGCAAGAAATTACTTTTTTTTTTTAAGAAAAGCAAAAAATTACTTATTTACCATGAATTTTGTTCCATAATCTTAAATATTATTGTATTTTTCAAAAAGAGGATTTCCTTATCTCAAACTTTTAACCTTTTGGTCACAAAAAATAACTTTACCACCTCTTAGGATGTATTATGTAATGTGAATATTAGCATTTCCAGAAGACGGTGAAGCGCATCGTTGACCACACCAATGCCTTGAGCTTTCTAAATGACATTATAACTCAAATCTTTGGTAATTAAGAGGACGGATTAGGATTTTAATGAAAGGACAGATGAAACACTTCCATATTATATGTATCTAACCATCTGCAGTCAATCATGCCTAATGATTTGCCACCAAAACTTATTTCATCTATTATAATAGAAATAGAAAGGTAAATGAGTAATTTAATAAATAGAATATTAATTATTTGAATAAATAAAATAATAAATTTAATTTATTTAAATCAAATTGAAATAAAAATTAATTAAGAAACACTTTTCTTAATTACTTTAGAAAATATTTTTCTTAATTATAAAGGAGTGTAATTGATTAATTATAATATAATTAGTTAGTTTTTAATATAAACTTTTCTAAAATTTAAATTTATGAATTAAATTAATTATTAATCTTATTGATATTAATAAAATTAATTGATTTAATTTTATAATTAATTCTAAATTTTACAACAATTCTAAATTTTTTTAATATAAATTTCAAACTATTGAAGTTAGAAATACATTATTCCATACATGAAATAAATTTATTAAAGTTTTTAGGATTACATCAATCCCAAATGTCAAATAGTTTACCCTATTCTAGGTTGAGAATCCCTTATTCCTAATCCAGAGAACTTAAATCAGTAGCCAAACATCCTTATCTTCCTCAATCCAAACCCTACTTTCATAAATGTAAAACCCTACCTGCAAATATTATTGCTATCATCATCTAGCCATTGCCACCCAAACTACCTATATTACTATCTTCTCTTACTTGCAGCTGCCCAGATTGCTTAGCCTTCACACGTCTTCCCCAATGATGATGAAGGAGCAATAAAAGAGGAAACATAAAACTCAAGTATGACAACGTCTTCTCCAAGTTCTACCATCAACCACTCACATGCTATTATCTGTCTTTTGTGGTGCTAACACTAATAGCTCCTCCTTCTTCAACAACATCCCACACCTCCCTTTTCTTGCTTTAAAATGTTGTCTCTAATAACCATCTTAAGCCACAAGATGAGATGCCTCTTCTATCAACTAATGCCATCAAGGAGCAATTTCTCTAGTAGTTAAGAATTGTGCCTCTACTTGTAATAGGAGTCAGTTGTCAATAATCCTTCTTGTGATACGGTAGTTACTTCAATGTTGCACAATGAATGCCAACCACCAAATGCTGGAAATCTAAACTTAATATGGTCCAATAGTTAAAAGTGTTTGCAGTTGACATAATTTAAGAATGATTTAATAGAGAATTTAAAAAGTCAAACATTAGTCATTTTGGGTATCTAATATATGGATTTAAAGCGTTTTAAGTTTAGTTTCAGTTAGTGAAAGTTTCAAGCCATTTGGACTTCTCTTTAAAAAGTTATGAGTGTTTTTAGTGAAGGATGGTCATAATTAATTGTTTAGAATTCTGTTATTTATTGTTATACGAATTGTAAAGTCTTCATCGGATGTTTAGGCTTTATAAGGATTTGTAATCAGTTGTTATTGTAGAGAATCTAAAGAGCTGATAATATAAAGAAACCTGCTTGTTATTCTTCTCTTCTTTTTACTTCAAAAGTGACTAATATATCATTAGACTATAACAAATTAGTATTAGAGCCATGACAACCTCAAACATGACGTCACTCGGACAAGTTCCATTACCACACCTTATGAAGAATAACTATGACAATTGGAGTATCCAAATATAGACATTGCTCGATGCGCAAGATGTGTGGGATGCAGTCGAGAATGGCTATGATGAACTAGCAACAATGAGTAATATGTCAACGAATTAGATAAAGATGTTGAAAGAGACTCGTATGAAAGATAAAATCACACTTTACCTCCTTTTTCAAGCAATTGATGAATCTGATTTTGAGAAGATCGCTAGCGTGACAACATCAAAAGAGGCATGAAAGATTCTTGAAAAGTATACAAAGGTGCAGACCGAGTGAAACAAGTTCACCTACAAACACTTAGAGGTGAGTTTGAATTTTTAAAAATGAAAAAGTCAGAATGTGTGTGCAATTATATTACAAGGGTACAAATGGTGGTGAGTCATCTTAAAAGAAATAGTGAGGTGATGAGTGATGGTCGAGTAGTAGAGAAAATTTTAAGATCTTTAACTGATGATTTTGAGAATATGGTATGTGCCATAGAAGAGTCTGAAAACCTTGACAGAGATGACCATCGATGAGCTCTAAAGTTCCTTGGAGGCTCATGAACAAAGAAAGATGAAAAAGAAATAAGAGGTGTTGGAGGAAGCACTTAAAGACAAGGTGACACTAAAAGAAGAGAAGTTAGATAGTCGTGGTAGAGGCTGTGGTGGGGGTCGTGGTGGCTATAGAGGTCGAGGTAGAGGTCGCGATAGAGGCCATGGTAGAGAACAAGGATAACAAGAGAATAAGGAAGATAAAAATCCACAACACTCATATTGCGGAGGTCGAGGTCGAGGAGGAAGATCAAGTAAGTACAATGTTCAATGTTACAATTGTAAAAATTATGGCCATAATGCAACAGAATGTGATTTCAACAAGAAGAGAAATGAGAATGAGAAAAAGGAAGAAAATGGAGGGTTGCTAGCAAGCAAAGAGGCCGACCCCAATAATGATTCGGTATGGTACTTGGATATCAGTGCGAGCAACCATATCCAACTTAAGCATTCGCTTATTATGAACCATAATCTTGATGAGTGGTGAACTCATATATGTTTCATTATAATTCTTGA
>JAOTIZ010000002.1:32257110-32270229 GCA_027123425.1 Erythroxylum panamense | reverse complement strand
TGATGATTGATTTGAAATATAGAAGTGCTTATTGTATATGAATATTGGTTTATAGCATGTGTGAGTTTTGATGGCAACAGAAAAATAAGATCGTTAAAAAAAAGGGATATGTTTTGTATAAGAAGAATCTTATGAATGGAGATTTGAATATGGATAAATTCCAATTGGAAATTTGTATTGTTATGGATGATGAAAAAAAACAATTTATACCGTTTTGGAATTACGTAGACTAAGTGTGTCCTGAGTTTCCAATGCTAGTTTTTCTAAAGTATACATTTTCGGATGTCAGAATTTGACCTTCAGTTTGATTGAACCGTTTTGTTTTCTATGTTTCCGATTCCGCTTTTGGCTTGCCGCACTCTGTTTTTCGAATTATGATTCCGAGGTTGGGTTCCGGAAACGGGATCCAACACAAAATGTCACCCTTTCTAAATCTCATTAGCATCTCCTTCATCTATTATGCTAACCTATATTTTAAAAAAGATTTATTGTCAGAAGACTTGAAGTAAACCCAAGTTACCAAATAGAACCCTTGGGTTGTTCTTAGTGATTTTAACAACATAGTATACTTACATGAAGCAAAGTGCATAAGGTTAAGTCTTAGGCACTTTAGTGATGACTTAATAGCTTGCGTAAGCAAAATTGGTGTTATAGGTTTGAAGTTTGAGGGGAAATTATTTACCTAGTGTAACAAATAAACTAGAGATTGTTTAAGGAGTAGAAAATTGGATAGAGTTCTAGTTAGCTCATATTGGATGACTTCTTTCTCTTTAAATATAGCTTATTTAACTTGAATCACTTACCTATTGAGATTCTTAGTCTCTCTGTCACTCCTCCTATTGAAACCCCATCTAAATTTAACAGATATTTATTTAACCTAAGTGGGTTCAAAGATGTTTTAAAAGAGGTGGAAGTCAATATAGATAGCTTCAAGGCTAATAAGTGTGCGAGGAATTTGAAGGTCATGAAAGAAAATCTTAATTCCCTCAATAAATTGCATTACCTAAACACAACAACAACTCTTTAGGGAGATAAAAAGGATCTTAATAAGCTCCTAAATGGGTTATATATGTGAAACAAAGATGAATCCCTTAAGTTAAAAGAAAGGCAGGCTTTAAATAAATTCACTAAAGTTATTAAAGCTTATAACTCCCTTATAAAGCATGAATCAATGCTACAATGGCTCAAGGAAGGTGATAGAAAATCAAAGTTGTTTGACATTATGACTTTAGTTAGAAGGAACCAAAATAAAATTAGCCCCTTAACAAAACTATATGGAAAAACTTTGTAAAATCAAGATTATATTTAGATGTTGACTTACAATTACTTTAAAGACAACTTAGATGTTTATATTAACTACTGCTCTTCTATACTTATACTTGGCGCTTTCATATGTCACTCAATTGCTATAAAGCAGGTAGACCAACTCATTATATCTTTCATTTGATTTTATATTTAAAATGATTTATTTAGCCTAAACCTAAGCAAAGCCACAAGTTTGAATGGGTTTAACGCACTATTTTTAAAAAATCTGAGAGCAAAATGGGTGATATGACTTGAGATGTAATCTTGGAAATTTTCTTTAAAAATGCTAATAGAGGTAAACAAAACTTGTTTAGCCTAATCCCTAAGCTACCTAAACCCCAATTACTTCCTAGATTTTAGATCAATTCATGTTGTAATTTATGAGGTTACACCAGTGATGCTAGCTTCATCGTTAAAAGTAACACTAAATAATATGATCAATCTAGGTTACAATGCCTTCATTTAGGGGAGAAATGTTGAAGACAATATTCTTCTAGTTCATAAGTTATTTAAGATCTATAATAATAAAGAACTTATTAAATTTTGCTTAGAAATTGACTTCAATAATATTTTCAACTTAATTGATTGGAAGTAACTAATCAACTACATTCAAGTATAAGTTTTTCACAACCACTCACTAAATAGATACAATTGTGCATATCTACTACCTTATATAGTATATTAGTGCGCAAAAGGCCCACACAGGTACTTAATGGTGCCAAAGGTTTGAGGAAAAGGGTTCCTAATTCCTTTTACCTTTTCAGTCTATATATTGTGGTACTTACAAAGATTATATCCTTTAGCATTGCACAAAGAGGCAAATTCAAGTATTGGAGTAAGTTTAAGGGTCTTAACATATTCAGTTTAGCTTTAGTAGGTCTTAAACAACTACCTAGAAAACTTTCCAAAATTTTTGGTCTTTAAATACAGCAAATCCTATTAAAATATCTTAGAATATCTGTAATTAATGAAACAATGCTTTTCAAGATTATACGTCTATGTTCAACCTAATTCATAAGAGGATTAGCTATTAGAATAACAAACCTCTTTCCTTTATAGGCATGTTACAACTCATCATTTTAGTGCTCAATAATACGCATATTTTTGGGAGCTTTTATTTAGTTCTTTAAAAGGATATAATCAACGTTATTGAGAAAATTATTAACAATTTTCTATAAGTTGAAGATGTTAATAAGGAAATAATAGCAAAGGTTAAGTGGACTAATTTATGGTATCTAAAGGGGCTTGGCATTGTTCCTATTAAAAACATGAATAAGATGTTAATACTTAAGAGAAATATGCAGGTTATTAACTAACAAGGAATCTATATGAATAAAATGGATGCATTCCCCTTTTTAAAAGACATGAGCTTCTAAAACATGAAAACCAAGATTGATAACCCATCGAATTTTAACTAGATGCTAGAGCTTTAAGATTACGTTATCTAAGAAATAAAGAGCTTAAATAGAAATGGTCTTGACACTTGGTTTTAGTATATAATTAGAATGGTCTTGGTTCCTTACATAAAATTCTTTAGCTAAATTTATTAAAATTTATGTTACCAGATAAAGGCAAGGTGAGGGGTGTTATTTAAAAATACAAATGTTAATGCAATTCAAGAGTTTATCTCTCATAAAAAACAAGCTACCCAATTACAAATCAATTATAGAGATTTTAGGCTTTGTAATTTGGTTGAGGCATATCTCTAGATGGTTCACTAATAAAAATCGTTTTAAGATCTTTAGAATGCATAATCAGAGAATCAACTGTGAAAAGTTGGTATGGTCCAAACTTAACATCTTTAAAGCTTCTTTTATTTTATAGTTAGCAGTTAAACAAAGGTTGAAGATCATTGATAAGGTCAAGGGTTGTATAAGTCTTTACTGTCAAATCTATAACAAAGATACTAATTTTATAAACCATCTAACAAAGATTCTAATTTTATAAACTATCTCTTCTTCAAATGCCGAGTATCTTATTCTCTTTGGAACCATATAAAAGTTCTTTATAGTAAAATTTTTACAAAAATGCAATGACAAAGGATAGTCAAATGGATAAGGAATTTGAAGTTTTAGAATAAAGGAGATCCACTCTTTTGAAGATTACATTAAGTTTTAGTACTTACAGTGTGTGGAAAGAGAGGAAATGCATTGTATTTAATGTTAGTGATTTTTTGAAACCTATGAACCATATCCGTACATACTAGCTTCAACTTCACTTAACTTCATCTTTAGTTTTATTTTGAATGCTTTAATACTAAGCAACGCTTGTGACAATTTTTTTAATTGTTTCTATGCCTTTTAAGGCTTTGGAGTTCTCCCCCTTATTTACGTTTAAAATATTCCTTTTCAAGTTAAAAAAAACTCAAATAAAAGCCTAAAAGGTCTAGAATTTACAAATGCAATGCTTAAAAGAAATGAGATCACTAATGAGAGAATTACTATGAAAATATAAGGAAAATGACAATAATTTGGTGTTTTCAGCATATATATATATATATATGCTGAAAAGATATATATATATATATAACCGATCATGGAGGCAAGGCTATAGTCGGTGAGTTTTCAATGAGAAACGGCCAATTCGTGACCGACTGGAGCTTGTTTCCCCTGACTTTCCCACTACTGAGTATGCCCACACATGGCCGTGGTTAGTGCCTATGGCTCCAGCCTGGTCACCCAACAGTGCCGATGATGGGGCAAGGCTATAATCAGAGAGTTTTCGATGAGAAATGGACAATTTGTGACCTACTGGAGCTTGTTTCCCCTAATTTTCCCATTACTAAGTATGCCCGCACATGGCTGCGACTAGTGCTTGTAACACCCACATATACCCTTTAGGAGGATATTGCGAGTGCCACACACAGAGAACACACTGAATATGAAGCATTTCGAAACACACAAAAACACTTTATACATGCATTACCAGAATCTCAACAAACATACATCGCATATCATAATTTCAGAAAGCAACCTGAATTAAGGTTATTACAACCCATCAAAATAAAAATTCAGGAGCTATAGACATCAAATAGACGTCCAAAAACAATCTCAAAATACATATGAACAAAACAAAAATCAGACTCCTTTGGCCATCGCGGTTGTCTTGTCCCTGTTCCTACGTCCCTCTTTCAGAACCTACATGTGGCAAATCCACCGTGCTAAGCATATAGCTTAGTGAGTAATAACTAAACTATAAGTCAACAACAGATACAGACATTCAGAACAAAACAAAGTTTTATAAATAATAGAATTGTCAACACAAGAGGGTGTAAACCCTTCAGAAATAGAATACAATTTAGGTTATGCCAAAATCAGACTGATATTAGAGTACAAAATCATAAGACTACTAAATTCATTTACAGAAGTGGGTAATAGGACTTATACAGAAGATACCATAATTAGTAACATATCGCATAAGAGACTTTCGTCTCAATAACAGAAGACACCGAAGTGTCAAACACCAAAGTGTCAATAACAGAAAACACTGAAGTGTCAAACACCGAAGTGTCACAAAAATAGTTGTAGAACCTTCTGGGCATGACTATTTACCCACAACTAGGACTCAACAGTTTTAAAACAAAACAAGGTCATTTTAAATATTTCATGTGCAAAGCAAGTAGTCAATCATATTCAGATGTAAGTAGCACTTCCAATGATATAAACATGCATCAAACGCCTAGCAAAATCATTGTTCGAAATTCGAAACACAATCAGCATAAATCAATTTTCACAAGCAGAACAAAGTAAGGCAAGTAGCACTTCAATATCACATTCATTAATCAATACCTAACCTTCATGTCCGGAATCAGTACACAAATTAGTACACATTCATCAATATCAAATTCAATTCAATAATAAACAAAACAAATCAAGGTGAGACCATCTTAGGTTACTCACAAAAACTCCCTGTTTGCTTATTGTCTTGAAGTCCCGGTAATATCTGGAATTGGTCGCTCTAAGGGTTCCTCTAAAACATTCAATACAAACATATATTTCTATTGTGCACAATAATGAATTCAATTATGCACGTTCATGTATACAGAATATATATGATGCATATTCATGTCAAAAATTCGTGTTTCTTATCCTTAATCTTATCACATTATCGATTATGTGAAATCATACTCAATCCTTCAATCCAGATTTATTTCACAATCCACCTTCGGGTCCACTTTGCTTGATTATTCTCATTAGGAAGGTGAGCTAATTAGGTAATACTTCCTTCTAGAAAGTTTTCCTTCTTTTTCTAAGGTTTCCAATGATACTAAGTTCATCCAATTTGGTTTAGTATTCAATGAGTTATGCTCAAAATACCATAGACTGTGTACATTTGAAATTTTGGCTAATGCTTGATCAAGCCTCGAAGTCGTACACCTCATAACTCTCAATTCTAATATCCAAAATTTACAAACTTTATAAAAATTTAAATCTAAGAGAATAAGATACAATTTGGTGAAGACACCTCAGTCTAATTCAGCATACATCAATAAAGTTTATTCAATAACCACAAGACATGATTTCTGTCCCTTGTAGTGCTACAACCTAAGACAAGACTCAATTCCATGCCACTTTTGAAACTCTTAGAGATAGAATCAAAATGTTTAATCTGACCTAAAAATCAACTCGTTTGGAAATTTAAAGATCAAAATATAAGCAAAATACCGAAGCATGTTCAATGAAAACAATAACCTGTTAATAGCCTCTAGGTTTTCATCCGAAACTCGCTTCTATTTTTACACCCAATTCATTTCAATTTTTCTATATCACTTTAGCACAAACACATCACCATTCTATACTCATTAAAACACCAATTTGTTTTTCATAAAATCATCAAACTCTAATCAATTTTCTTAAACCTCTTCATCTTAATAAAATCAATCATAAATCTATCAATTTTTCAGATTTTTATCTTAAGTAGATTTTAGGTCAGATTTGTATGACCATTTTGACCTAGACAATGGGGTATTTAGGCAACATCTTCTAACAAAAAAATGTTCCTCAATGTTTTAAAAGTCTAATGACACCAATATCATGCATTTTAGTTCAGTATCCTGCAAGTTATAATAAAAATTCCACAGGTTGTTTTCATTCCTTGACAGAACACCAATTTCAACTTCAAGCCACATTTCTAGACTCTTAAGGGCATATTTTGAATTCAATTCCTTCATGAAAATGTATTCCTCTGTCTCTATTTTACTATAAATCAAACTACATCCAATTTGGATATTCACAGATCAAGTTATGCCATAAATACAGATGTATGTTCAATAAAATGCTGCATATATCATATTCCAATGACTTCAATCCTTCATCTTGTTAATCAATCATCGTATTTGCTTCTTCTTTCACCACCCACACATGCATCAACACCATTTACATATGCAGTACTCCCAAAGCAAGAAAATATACATCATTCATGCATGCATTCAGTTACAAACATTAAAACCTCGACAGAAATCATTTACACTATCATAAAACTTAAAGCATTACTTACTTGGTTTATACTTCAAAAAAATTCCAGAAATGGGGAGGGCAAATAAGAAGGAAGATGGTGTAAATGGTTTCGGTGAAACCAAAGGGAAAAAGCTGCATAAACATATTTTATTTTATTTTTTTAATGCCTAGGTGTTTCATTAGTGCTTTAACACATGTCTCCATTGCATGTCTTCCACTTGTCCACTAGATAAGCTACCATTTGTCTCATAGCTATAGGTCCACATGTCACTTCTATTTGTCTCTTACTTCAATATTTTTCTCAGTCTAAAATACTTCAAATTTTCGATAATTTTCCTAAAATTCACCAAAATTCTGAAATAATAACTATTATCACCAAATAAATTTTGCAACACAATTAATCCAAAATTCACACTTTAATCACATTAAAATCATTTATACCTGGAAAAATATCAATGAATGCATGTACAATTATTTGTATATGTCAAAATTCATATTCACATATCAACGAATACTCAATTATGCAAAGCAAATGATGTGCTGGAATTTCTTAATTTTCTAACAAAGCAAATGATGTACTGGAATTTCTTAATTTTCTAACCCCTAACATGGGGTGTTATAATTGTTCTCTCCTTAAAAGATTTCGTCCTCGAAATTCATACCTGATTAAAATAATTGCAGATATTGAGCTTTCATGGCTTCCTCTTGTTCCCATGTTGCTTCCTCAAGTCCATGGTGTTGCCAGAGGAACTTTACCAAAGGTACTGACTTGTTTCTAAGTTGTTTAACTTCTCTGACTAATATAGAAATTGGCCCATCTTTATACAACAAATCTGGTTGCACTTAAATTTCTTACACAGGAATCTTATGTGTAACATCAGACTGATATCTTGTGAACATAGAAACATGAAATACATCATATAACCTGGCCAATTCTTCAGGAAAAGCTAGTTGATAAGCTACTGGTCCAATTCTTTTCAGAATTTCATAAGGACCAATGTATCATGGACTAAGCTTGCCTTTCTTCCTAAACTGAAGTATGCATTTACACGTTGATACTTTCAAGAATACTTTATCTCCTACCTTATGCTCAATATCTCTTCTTTTTAGGTCAGTATACGATTTCTGTCAATCACTAGCAGCATTTAACCTTTGCTGAATAATCTAAATCTTTTCTTCAGTATCTTTCACAATTTCTAGCCCAATCATCTTGTTTTCACTCAACTCAGTCCAACATACCGGAGTTCTACACTTCCTACCATACAACACTTCATAAGGTGTCATTCCAATGCTCGTCTGATAACTGTTATTGTAAGCAAACTCCATCAGAGTCAGATAGTTATCCCAACTCCCAGGAAACTCTAACACATAACCCCGCAACATATCTTCCAATATTTGTATAACTTGTTCAAATTGTCCATCTGTCGGGGGATGGAAAGCAGTACAAAACTTAACTTGAGTTTCCAGAGCTTTTTGTAAACTTTTCCAGAATCTCAAAGTAAATAGGGGATCACGATCTGAAATGATAGACAATGGTACTCCATGCAGTCTCACTATCTCAATTACATACAAATCTGCTAGCCTATCTAAGGAATAGTCAGGATGAATAGGTAGAAAATGAGCAAATTTGATGAACTTATCTACAATCACCCATACAGCATCATGCTTCCTTTGAGTGAGAGGAAGTCCAGTGAAAAAATCCATAGTAATGATATCCCAATTCCATTGAGGAATAGAAATAGGATGTAACAAACTATATGGGACTTGATGCTCAGCTTTAACCTGCTGGCATGTCAGACATTCTGCTACATAATCCACAACATCTCATTTCATACCTGACCACCAATAATACTGCTTAAAATCCTGATACATCTTGTTTCCATGCGTATGGATAGTAAATACTGTGTTATGAGCCTCAAACAACAGTTTCTTCTTCAGTTCATCATTAACTAGCACACATAGTCGATCCTTATAATACAATTCACCATCACCTTGCACAAAAAAATCAGACTGTTTACCTTCCTGAGTAGCCAAGATAAGTTGTTGTAACTTATCATCAACTTTTTGAGCGTCAAAAATCTCCTGTCTCAAAGTAGGCCTTGCTTTTAATTGAGCCATCAAAGCTCCATCACCCAGTTTCCATCCATTCTGGTTAAGTCATAATGTTGAGATGGTCTTTCAACTCAAAGCATCAGCTACAACATTAGCCTCACCCAGATGGTAGTCCACAATACAATCATAGTCTTTAAATAATTCCAACCAACGCCGTTGTCTTAGATTGAGTTCCTTCTAGGGAAGCAGATACTTCAGACTCTTATGATCTGTGAAAATTCTACAACTTTCACCATACAGGTAGTGCCGTCAAATTTTTAAGGCAAACACTACTGCTGTAAGTTCCAGATCATGTGTAAGGTAATTCTGTTCATGAGTCTTTAGTTGCCTAGAGGCATAAGCAGCTACCTTTCCTTTCTGCATCAAAACACAACATAAACCAATTCTAGATGCATCAATAGACATAACATACTCCTTACCAGAATTAGGTTAAACTAATAAAGGAGTTGTAGTAAGTATACTTTTTAACTGATCAAAGCTACTCTGGCATCTATCAGGCCATTCACACTTCACTCCCTTCTGTAACAGTTTAGTTAAAGGGGATGCTATCACTGAGAATCCCTTAACAAACCTACGGTAATAGCCAGCCAGATCCATAAAACTTCTCACTTCTATTACATTTCATGGTGGTTTCAAATTAACAATCACTTCTATCGTACTAGGATCAACTCTGATTCCTTCTGAAGAGACAACATGCCCCAAAAATGATATCTCCCAAAGCCAGAAATCACACTTACTCAGCTTAGCATACAACTGTCTTTCCCTTAGAGCCTGTAATACAATTCAGATATGCTCAGTATAATCCTGTTCATTCCTAGAATAGACTAGGATATCATCAATAAGCACCATAATAAACTGGTCCAAATAAGGCTTGAATGCTCTATTCATCAGATCCATAAATGTTGCTGGAGCATTAGTTAACCCGAATGACATTACTAGGAATTCATAATGTCCATAACAGGTCCTAAATGCAATCTTCACTACATCCACATCCTTTACCTGAAGCTGATAATACCTTGATCACAGATCTATCTTTGAAAACACTCCTACATCTTTCAATTGATCAAATAAGTCTTTAATCCTTAGCAATGGATACTTATTCTTCATCGTGACTCTATTCAATTGCTTGTAATCGATGCACATCCGTAGTGTGCCATCCTTTTTCTTAACAAACAACACCGGTGCTTCCCATGATGACACATTGGGTTTAATAAACCCCTTATCCAAAAGCCCTTGTAATTGCACCTTCAACTCCTTTAACTTAGTAGTAGCCATTATGTACGATGCTCTGGATATAAGAGCAGTGCTAGGTATAACTTCAATAGATAACTTCACATCTCTTTTAGGAGGGAGTCTAGGTAATTCCTTAGGAAATACATCTGGAAATTCATTCACTACAAGAATGCCAAGCAGTTTATCCTTACCACCCTTCTTCTGAGAATCAAGCACAAAAACTATATAAGCTTCACATCCCTTCCTGAAGAGCTTTCTAGCTTGCATAGCAGATACCACATTAGCTAAGGAACTACTGCAGACGCCATGCAATACTATCTCAGACTGACCAGATCTCTTAAACATAATTGTCTTAGCATTATAGTCAATTACTGCTTGATGCTTAGATAACCAATCCATACCCAAAAATCAAATCAAATTCATGAAATGGCAATTTAATCAAATATGCTAAATACTCAGTTCCATGAATCATAACATGACAATTCCTAAACACCTGATTAACCAACACACTGCTGCCCAGAAGACTGGTCACATGAATGTTATATTCTAACTGGTCTATAGACATCTTCATATCAAACATTTCTCCAGCACAGATATATGAGTGTGTATACCCAGGATCAATTAATGTATAATTTCATAATAAAAGAGAGAAACAATACCAGTAATTACATCTGGTGCATCCTGATCCTCACGAGCTTTTAGTGCATAAGCTCGAGCCGAAGCAACAGGCACAGTTGGTCGATCTACTATTTTCCAATGGTTACTCCGATTTGGTCTACTCTACCCAGATCCTCCTCGACCTCTACTACATCCTCTATTCCTAGCAGACGCATGAAAGACCTCTCGACTGGCTTGTGATGTCTGAGCCTAGTTGAGAGGGCAACTAGCTACTTATGCTCAGTACTACTATAGCAAAAACAGGCTCCCGTAGTCCTTCTACAAACACCCCAATGATGTACAGAACAATCATGGCACTATGGGGGTTCAAAACCTCAGCCTCTAGACGACCTCCTACCAGAAATAGCCGAAGAGGGCAAGTTTTGTCACCTTCTCCTTGTCACAGATCTTTGAGTATTTTTTGGTGCAAAAGTAATACCTTCCGAATTCGTTTCCCCGAGGATTGGCCTCCTCTACCAAAACCCCTTCTCTGACTCCATTCTCTCCTAACCATCTCCTGTCTCTCAATTTTCATTGCAGCCTGTACCAGCTGATGGTAAGTCACTTGCTACAACAGAGTAATTGCTGCCAGATGCTCCTTGATGGAATCATGCAATCCATCCTCAAATTAGTGACATCGAAACTCCTCAGTAAGCACAGATTCAAGGGCATACTTACTGAGTCAGTTGAACTCCCGATCATAATCAACAACTGATAAGTTTCTCTGCTTCAAGTTTAGAAATTACTTCCATTTATCTTTTCTATAAGCCTCTGTCAGATACTTAGCTTTGAATTCTTAGGCAAAGAAATCCCATGTCAGAGGTATCGGCAGCTGAGGACTCCTCAGAACGAACTTCCACCATTCATAAGCTACTCCCTACAGAAGGGAGACAGAACAGTACACCATCTACACAGCTGGACAACTGATCTCATCTAGTACCCTCATCACCTTCTCAACCTAGAACTCAGCCCTTTCAGATTCCTCCATAGATGTCCTAGTAAATTCTTCGACTCCATACTTTGTCAGCTAATCAATCAGAGCCTTAGGTGCTGTCATCCGATGCAGCAATGTGATCATATCTTGGGATAGCTTAATCAAAGCCTCTCCCTGTGCTAGAGGAGGAGGTGGCATCCCAGCTTCACCTCGATTGACCCCCGAGGGTCCAGGTATTTTTGGATGAGTTTGCTTCTGCTGATTGCTCTCAGAAACTTCGTCAATAGAGTCGCGAGATCCTTCCATCGTAAATTCTATAGACAAAACATGGGACACTACATTAGGCCAAAACACAACTTCTACACTCAATATAAGCAATAGTTAAGCGTTGGTTAAACTAGAATCGTCTAAACAATGCTCTGATACCAAAAAGGTGTAACACCCACATATACCCCCTGGGAGGATATTGCGAGTGCCACACACACAGAACACACTGAACAAGAAGCATTTCGAAACATACAAAAAACTTTATACATGCATTACCAGAATCTGAACAAACATACATCACACATCATAATTTCAAAAAGCAATCTGAATTAAGGTAATTAGAACCCATCAAAATAAAAATTCAGGAGTTATAGACATCAGATATAAGTCTAAAAACAATTTCAAAATATATATGAATAAAACAAAAATCAGACTCCTTTGGCCATCGTGGTTGTCTTGTCCCAGTTTCTACGTCCCTCTTTCAGAACATACACGAGGCAAATCTACCGTGCTAAGCATATAACTTAGTAAGTAATAACTAAAATATAAATCAACAACAGATACAAAAATTCAGAACAAAATAGAGTTTTATAAATAACATAATTGTTTAACACAAGAGGGTATAAACCCTTCAGAAACAGAATGCAATTTAGCTTATACCAAAATCAAACTAATATCAGAATACAAAATCATAAGACTACTAAATCCATTTACAAAAATAGGTAACGGGACTTATACAGAAGACCATAATTGGTAATATATCACATAAGAGACTTACGTCTCAATAATAAAAGACACTGAAGTGTCAGACACCAAAGTGTCAATAACAGAAGGCACCGAAGTGTCGAACACCGAAGTGTCACAGAAGCAGCTGCAGACCCTTCTAGGCATGCCTATTTACCCACAACTACTACTCAACAGTTTTAAAACAAAACAAGGTCACATTTCAAACATTTCATGTGCAAAGCAAGTAGTCAATCATTTTCACATGCAAGTAGCACTTTCAATGATATAAACATGCATCAAATGCCTCGAACAATCATTGTCTGAAATTCAAAACACAATCATCATAAATCAAATTCAACAAGCAGAACAAAGTAAGGTAAGTAGCACTTCAATATCACATTCATCAATCAATACCTCGGACCTTCATGT
>JAOTIZ010000002.1:32214827-32236048 GCA_027123425.1 Erythroxylum panamense | reverse complement strand
TTGAGTGAACCATCGATGATGGTTTCTCGCTGAGTTCGCAAACTCACCCAACATTGCAACTGTTTTTCAGGGATTGAAGAGTACCCCGTTAGACGAACGGGAGTATGTCTATTGCACTGGAGTCGGAGACTAGGGTCGGGATCAGTTCGCGTCTGCATTAGTGTCTTTATGAGTCGTGTGTAAATTCGTATTTCCGCAACTTTTACTGAATTGAACTGTTATTGTATAGGGCCCCAAATTGATTAATGTATAATTGAGATGTGACTACTGAAATTGTGTTTTGATCGAAATACATTCGTTTTTAAAGTGGGCCAGTGTAATTATTGATTTCCGCAAATTAATGTTTTGTGTCAGTGGGTCCTAAATGGGCGAAAGCCGTAACTGTAGTAAGTTTTCGGAAAGTGCAAAATGGTCACGGACCTCTGTGACTGGATTTGTGATATAACTGAAAAGGATTTTGAATTAAGTAGATCTTCTCGTTTAGTGAATTGCGCGTTTGTGATTGGTTCTAAAAATGTTTTAAAAACTGCATATTGAGTTTTGTACCGTAATTGAGTGCCGTAGCCTACCGGTCTCGTGTGGCGCGGACTCGGATATCACCCACGATATCGGGTTCGGGTCCTGCGGGGTTGGGGTGCTACACATATCCCTCCAACGTTTTAGCTTGATATTGATACCCTCTTTTGTCTCAGCCATTAAGATAATATCGTTAGCAAACAACGTACACCAAGGTACATTCCCTTGAATATTCCTCATCCATTACTACTGCAAATAGAAAAGGGCTTAACAAGGAGCCTCCGTGTAGCCTAATATCGATAGACAAATTTTCTGTATTGCCTCCTATCATCTTTACTTTATTATTTATCCCTATATACATATCCTTAGTAACTCGTATATAAGACAAAGAAACTCCCTTTCCCTCTAAATACCTCCATAAGATTTCTCTAGGTAACACTTCATATACTTTCTCTAAATCAATAAATACCAAGTGTAGATTACTCTATCTTTCCCTATAATATTTTGTTCATTTTCTTAAGAGATGTAATGCTTCTGTTATAGACCTTCTTGGCATGAGGCCAAATTGGTTCTCCGAGATAGGAGCCTCCTTTCTCACTCTCTTCTTAATTAGCTTCTCTCACAACTTTATGGTGTGACTAAGTAGTTTGATGACTCTATAGTTATTATAATTTTGAATATCCTCCTTTGTTTTTGTATGGAGGAATTAACGTTCTTAGTCTTCACTCATCCGACATTTTGGTAGTTTTAAAGATCATGTTAGAAAGCTTGGTTATTTAAGTAAAATCCTCTTCACCTAGGCTTTTCACACCTAGATATCTCATCATCCACTCTTTTGCTCTTTATCCTCCTCAAAACTCTTTTAATTTCTTCCGTTGTAATTAGTTTGCAACGAGTCAAGTCATAAAACCTCTCAGATGTACTAAGATCACCTAAAGATGTGTTGTTATCTATGCCTTCTTTAAAAAGTCTATAGAGGTACCTATGTCTTCTTTTCTTAATGTCATTTTCAGCCACGAGCATCGTCCCGCTTTATCTCTTATACAACGAACTTGATTTACGTCTCTCATTTTCCTCTCTTTGCTAACTTAAAAGTGTTTTTTCTCCATCTTTAGTATATAGTCTTTGATACAATTCTCATACGCTCTACCTTTAGCTATTGAGATTGTTTTCTACGTCTTCTTTCTAACCAGTTTGTATGTTATGTTGTATGTATACTAGGCAATATTTTGTTTGAACCTCTTTTATAATACATTAATGTAATTTTTAACTTCTAAAAAATAGGTACTAATTTTTTTATATTTAATTACATTAAGGTGAACTTTATTTGTAAATATGATTTTATCTCTTTTACAATAATAAATTAGAATGGTGAGTTTAGAAATAATAATAATAATATTATTATTATTATCGTTAATTTCAAAATTAATATTTTAAATTTTCAAACAAACTTTACTATGATATTCATGATTAGGACTAAATATTTTAAATTTTTACTAGAAGTTTACTACACAGCCTCTCTACTATGTAGGGGTAAGGCTGCGTACTATCGGACCTCCCCAGACCCTGCTTCATTGCGGGATTTCAGACTGGGTGATGATGATGATAGATGCAGCACCCCTATAGTGAAGGGCATTTTGTGGTTTGATGTGAAACCTTAGCTGGTGTAGTTCTCTAGTAGATTTTTCCAAGTGGTAAGTGTTGGAGCCAAAACTTCATTGCTATGCAATATGGAAGTAAAATCTAATATATGCTGCATTTTTCTTTGTTCCAAAATATTTTGATGTCGATGCTAACTATAAGAAATAACAATGAGTGAGCAAAGTGTTCCTACATATTAAGTAATTTCACTGACTTTGCAGGATGCAGCAGCATTTTGGAATCGACAGCCACTGGCTGCACAGAAGTATGCTTCATGTATTATTATTCCATTGTGTGCAGTTGTGATGGATGTTGCAAATGATGCTAAGGATTTTATTGATAAGGAAGTTAAAGCTTTCTTTCGAAGTCCAGATAGTAGCCTTTACATGCTTCCTGCAACCCCTCAGGTTTTTACAACATCAGAGATGTGATATGTTGATTATCACATGGGTACATTTCTACTCTTAAAAGTCGATTATGAGGGAACCTAGTTTTTCTTTTGAAAATAATCTGGACATGATTTATGTTCTTTGTGCTTTAAGGTTGACACCTACAAATTTCTTTTATTTTCGCTGATTCCTTGTTTGGTACGTAGCCTAATTTGTCTTTATTGATTATTGTTCATTCAAGTGAAATATTCATTTTTCTCTGTGAATTTCTAGTTTTGTTCATTTTTGTTCATCTGAGTTTTTTGATCTAAGACTTTATGATGCTGCTCTTATGGTTTGTTGCATATCTGGTTTGAAACGTCAAGCTAATATTTGTTGGGCTCTGACCCTAATAATTCTTTGGTGCTTGCTTTCTAATAAATTCTACAAAGCACTTCTGGAGTCCATGGGATCCAATGGATCTACAGGACCTGAAGCTATTTCTGCTGCAGAGAAGAATGTTGCTATATTAACAGCAAGAGCAGGTGCTAGGGATCCATCAACAATACCATCTGTTTGCCGTGTATCTGCTGCCCGTCAGTATCAGGCGGGTGAGTTATTATTCATACAACTTTGGTACAGGCTTTGTTAGATTAGTGGATCAAGTCTCTTCTTAGGTAGCTATTGGGTCTTGTGTGGGGCTAGAAACTGAGATTGCAAAATGTCTCTAATATGATTACCAAAAGGACTTGCCTTATAAATAGTTCTGTCCAGCTGGAAGAATAGCAAATAATCTGGCTCTTACTAAAGATGGGTTGTAAAGGATTTTCATGTCCTTTGGCATTGTTTTTCCAGTAAAAAATGGGGAATTCTTTGGCTTTATTATCCCAACTTATTTGATAAGTTACTGGTTACTTCTTTGAGGAAAAGCTAGGGTGATTGTAAATTTCCCGAAACTTTTGCCATCGTTCAAGAAAGATATACACTCATTGTCATTAACAAAAATTTTCTTGTTCAAAATCCAGTAATTGTTGAGGGAATGCTAGCTCACCTCAAAGAGGTATTGAATGAATGATGAACCATATTGCCTATTCTAGATGTTCTTCAAACCTTGGAAATGTTGCTTCCATGACATTCTATTCCCTTAATTGTGATGTCCAAAACTTGCTATCCAATAATTCAAATTTACACAAGTAATTTGTTAATGCTTTTTATTTGTTCTATAACCACCAGGAGTTTAGCCTCTCCATTTATCAACGTTTAAACTTTAATAGTTGCAGATGGGGAGGATTTAAAAGAGTGATTATGCTTTCAATGTATCATAAAGCTTTTCTGTGTTCTATGTAGCCTGTTAGAGAGGATGATATTTAACATCACGTACTGTGTCCCTTACATTTAGGTTGATTTCTCTAATTCATGCTATTGGCTTGTAATATATCTCTAGGTTTGGAGGGGTCAGATGCTGGTTTAGCGTCAATCATGAATCCCTGGACTTCTGTTTGAAACTTCGTGGTTTTGAAGCTAGCGATCGAGAAGACTTGGCAAATACAATTAATCCGGTCCATGTCAGGCAGGAGCTTGTTGAAAGTGGCGTTCACGTTTAAATCATGCTTACCATGCTCAACACGAATATGATAGGAAAAGCTAAATGCAGCCCTTGTTTGTTTTTGATGTGATCTTCTAATTATGCTGAATTTTATTTTCAGCTCAGTTTTCATAATTGATTTAAGTTGCTTCCCTCTTTAGTAATGGAAATTTGCCGTTTATTGTCCACTTACCGGCTCTAATCCAACTCTGAGTCATTGAGTCCTTGCTCTTTTGCATCTGGTGCTTAGTTAATAGTATTATGCCCATGAAGTGTCATTCAGGGGATGCTTTCGGTCTGAAGTGTCAGAATCCTCCCCATTTCCATGCATAAAAGGATCCAATTGTTAACATCAACAAGAAGGATAGGTCAAAAGTTCTTAAAATCATAACTTATCATTTAGCTGGTTCATTTCTCTTCTCTGATGTATATGTGTGCTCCACTTAATATGCAAACAAAGTGGAGTGAATTCTTAATATTTGTTTATTATGCCTCGCAGGACAACAAATTACTGTTTGACTTTGGCCTCTGAGCAAGAGAAAATTGTCATGGAAAAATGGTTGCCTGAATTGAAAAATGCAGTTTTAAGTGCTAAAAAATGCCTGGAAGATTGCAAATATGCGATGTGGTTGGTGAGTACATGCTGTTACTCGAAATCATTGTGATCATATTTAGAAATTTAAATTTGTTGGCTAGGCCTGCAACTGTACTTAAAAGAGCTGATCTGTGCCCTTATAGTTGAGGTCCTACTGAAATGTGAGGTTAATTTTGAAATTAAGTCAGGAACTTAAACATTTGTTTTCCCCTTGCCATAAGGAAAAGTGAAAAAGCTGTGGTAGAGTAGAATCAAATCAATCTTTCCTGAAATTGAATGGCATAGTAAGAAAACATCCCTTCAGTTGTGAGCCTAGTTCTACTTGTATTTCTCATTGCTTAATGATGCTCAATATGTTTGATTGTTTGTGTGTGCTGCATGAATGAGTTCATGTTTGTAGATAATTGTTATACTTAATTATTTTCTTCCTAACCTGTATACTTTTTTCGTCTCACCAACACCAGACTGCTGATACTATAATATCACAACCTACAAATTAATGGTACAAGTTCCTGCAGCAACTAATGTAATGATGACATTTGAAAATAGTCCACGAAGTGACTTCGGTTTGATACAGTAAATTGAATGTCACTTGTATTTGTCAGTTAAGGTCCGTGTGCAATATATTTTTGTCAAAGAGACATCGTGTGCATTGGGAAAGATTAGATGGATTAAGTACAACTCTAGTTGTAGTCTTTGCTTGGCGTCAACTACCTTTAGTACGTTGCTTGTAATTGCCTATTATCCTATTAATTATCAAGAGTTTGAATTCAACATTGTTATTGCAGCTTGATGAGTGGTTGGAGCAACCGGCATCTTCTGTTGTTGAGTGGGTGACTGTTGATGGGCTGTGCGTTTCTGCCTGGCAAAGTCTCGTCAAGCAACTTCTTGCATTCTATGATGAAGAGCTTCTGTGAATCTGACTTTTCTGCCTTTATGAAATACTTGCTGAAGGTGTTCCTTGTTTGTATGTGCTTTGACCACTTGTCAATGTGCAAAATTACTTGGAATGTGGCTCATCTTGGACTCGTTGGCCATCATTATATCCGCAGATACTACTGAAGATACCTTTAAGAAGTATATTCAATTTAGTTGGCGGACGAGGATGGCTGCATGCATTTCATGTGCCGTCTGAACCAAGGAGGTAAGTTTATTGTATATTAGTCCATTCACTGTCCGAGTTAGGGTGTGTCTTCTGCACTGTTCACAATTTTGCGGGCTCAGTAATGTCATTGAAAGGGTTGAATGTAGCAATTTGCGTCTATAGATCAATCTCTTCTTCCATCTTTTCTCTGATGTAGCCGAAGTGAACTGGGAAGCATCTTTCTAAATTGGAAGGCTGTTTCTGTCGACAAATCACATGACTTGTGCTCTGACATTGGGTCTTTAGTAAGTTGATACCCAATTAAGTGTTATTCATTTAGGGTTTGTAATTTGGGACAAAATGGTCATAGACTATCAAGTAATGAAGAAAATACATAATAAAAGTTAGGGACAGAAAAATCAGATTATTTTCTCGTTAAGTTGGTTACCAGTCTTCTAATGGCTATTATAGTTGTTCATCAAAATCTGTTATTTACATCTGTTCATTCTGTTAATGACGTCATTCTATTAAGTCATACAAATAAATATCATTTTATCTTTTCCCCTGTAGCTAACTTGACGTTGACTCTTTATACTTCTCTGTTTTCATCATGTTGCTCTTTTGACTGAATCACGAGCTGTATCAATACCTCCCCCTTCAACAACTTCAATCACAAGGTTGATATTAGTATAGCATTGTTGTAAATCTTACCAGAACTCCCACGAAGTATCTGTTCCATCTTTTGATCACCGGACCAAAACTTGCATTGTTGGCTTATGTCGACGATGAATCATTCTCCAATTAAAAGAGCCAACGGTTGTTTAATGTGTGGAATAGTCGGCTAAATATGAGCAGTATCTGCCACCTATTTCTTTAAGTTGAGAAATATGAAAAAGGTTACGAATTTTAGACTCAGTCGATAAATCCAATTTGTAGGCTACTGCTCTCACACGTCGTAGAATTTGGAAAGGCCCAAAATAATAGGCTGAAAGCTTCTGGTTACTCCATTGATGCACACTAAGTTGTCTATAAGATTGAAGTTTGACATACACTCAATTATGAACTTGAAAGGATCGATCAAAACGCTTCTTGTCCGCTAGTTACTTCATACGATTTTGAGTTTGCTGACTGAAATTTAATCATTTGCAGAGCACCACTATGATCACGTGATGATTGATCCACTATTAAATATATCAAATCACCAGCCAAATAAGGAATATGGATAGGAGTGTAGCTACGTAGAGTTTCAAATAGAGAGTAAGCAAGAGTAGAGTGAAAGGTGGTATTGTATCATCATTCGGCCAAGGGTAACCATTTATTCCATTAATGTATGCAATCGTAAGCCATAAAACATAAATATATTTCTAGGGTATGATTTAAGACTATGATTTGACCATTTGAGGGTGTTAAGTGAAAGAAGAAACCAAAGAACCCTTAAATCTTAAAGAACTCTTGCTAAAACAAACTTAAAAATATAGGATCATGATCACTGAATATTGTGAAAGGCATGTCATGAAGTTTGCAAACAAAATTAACATAAACTGAAGCAACCTCGGCAAGTAGAATAAGCGTGAGCTAAAGGCATGAAGTGAACGTAATTTGTAAATCTATCCATCACAGAAAATATAATAGTATAATATGGGTACTTAGGCAATCTTTTAATTAAATTCAAGCTGAATAAAAATAAGAATTCAGTTTTTTATAAGAAGCTACGAATCTAGAATGACCCCTAATTGCTAAAGTTGTTGTGCGGAAACGTTAATAAATTTGGAGTGAAAAATAAAACAGCAACAAGAACACCAAGATTTTTATATTAGTTCGGCAATGCCTACGCTCAGTTTGGAGACGACTGAGTATTTCACTATAATCAATAAGAGCATATAATAATGTTTATCACTTAATTTCTCAAAAGACCCAAATTAACCCAAGCTCACATACTCCTACTAGGAAGAGAAAACAAAAAATATAAATTAAATGCACTTTTTTTTCTCTCTCTCCCTCTAGAAATTTTCGCTCTCTCCTTCCTCTGGAAAATTTTCTGCTCTCTCTCACATCCACTCTTCCGCTATTGCTGCTTCTCTTTTATAGAGAAGTCAATGGGTGAAGGTGAAAGCCAGCTGCATCGAAATTCACCGAAAAACACCAAAAGCAAGCCACCATTTTTGACCAATACTTAACAATCACCGAAAGCAAGCTACCATTTATGGCTTTAAGACAATATTCAACAATCTCCACCTTGACTCAAATCCTCGAAGTAGAACTCTCAATGGTCATTTCTCAATCCCCTACAGGGCAATCAACAAATTTTACAAATGCTAATCAAATCTAAGCAATGCTTAAAATTGAGTAGCGAAACTAGTTTTGTCAACATATCAGTAGGATTGTCAGCAGTCCCAATCTTTTGAAGAAGAATATCTCCCTTATCAATATCTCACGAACAAAATGGAACCTCACATCAATGTGTTTTGTATATGCGTGATGAACTTTGCTAAATAAATAGCGCTTTGATTGTCGCAATGAACATCTACATGGTCTTGATGGACCCCTAAGTCATCAAGTAACCCTTGAAGTCAGATGACTTCTTTAATAGCTTTTGTTACTGCCGTATATTCTGCCTCAGTAGTTGATAAAGTAACTGTAGATTACAAAGTTGATCTACAACTCACTGGACCTCTAGTAAGAGTGAATACAAAATCTGTAGTAGACCTACGCTTGTCCAAATCACCTGCGTAATCAGAATCTATATATCCAACAACACATTGTCCAGTAACTTCATCTTGTTGAAATAATAAACCAACATCCACAGTACCTAGAATATACCTTAGAATCCATTTCACAGCTTGTCAATACCCTTTTCTTGAATTATGCATATATCTACTGACAATAGTAACATCTTGTGAAATATCAGGCTTAGTACACACCATAGCATACATCAAACTACTAACAGTACTTACATATGGAATTTGAGCCATGTAATGACTCTCCTCATCTGTGTTAGGAGACATAGAAGCATTAAGTTTGAAATGAGGAGCAAGAGTTATACTAACCAGTTTTGAATTTTCATTCATCCCGAAACATTATAGTACCTTATTCAAATACTGCTTTTGACACAGACCAATCTTGTCTTTTGCTCTATCTCTTTCAATTTTCATACCTAGTATCTTATGAGCTTCTCCCAAGTCCTTCATCTCAAATTCGTTACTCAGTTGAGTCTTTAATCTTTCAATCTCCACTTTGTTTTTACATGTTATAAGCATATCATCAACATAAAAAGGAAATAAATAAAGGTTCCATCTTGTAGCTTGCGAAAGTATACACAATGATCATAATGACTTCTTGTGTATTCGATCATAAACCTATCAAATCACTTGTACCATTGTCTTGGAGACTGCTTCAAATCATACAATGATTTTTACAATTTATAAACTCAATTTTCTTTGCCAACAACCGTAAACCCTTCTGGTTGAGACATAAAAATATCTTCCTCCAAATCCCCATATAAGAACGCCATCTTGACGTTAAGTTGAGTTAACTCAAGGTCAAACTGCACAACCAAAGCTATCAAAATACGAATGGAAGAATGTTTTACCACAAGAGAGAATACCTCATTGTAGTCAATGCCTTCCTTCTAAGCATAGCCTTTAGCTACCAATCTGGCTTTGAATCTTACATTGTCTTTTCCCAAAGATTCCATCTTCTTAGCATATACCCATTTACAACCAATTTCTTTCTTCCCTTTTGGTAACTGAACCAGCTTCCAAGTCTTATTTTTCTGAAGAGATTTCATCTCTTCATCCATAGATTTCTTCCACTCCATGCTTTCTGAACTCTTGACAACTTCTTTGTAGGTGGATGGAACATCATCTTCAATAATTGGAAGTGCATATGCCATAATATCAGTAAACCGAGCAGGCTTTCGAGTTTCCCTTCTTGATCTTCTGGTTGCAATAGAATCTTGTTGTTGTGGTGGTTCTTGGGTAGGTAGCTCCTCTTCATTATCCTTGTCCTCATCATCAAAATCAACTGTAGGAGTAGTGTCTGTAACATCAGACCTTATTAGATCAACTGGGGTCTTCAATAACTCCACCTGCTTGGGACTACTCATGGTCTTGGTCACTTCAATTTCTCCTTCATGCTTATTCTGATTAACCATAATAGTCTCGTCAAAAGTCACATTTTTGCTTACAACAAATTTCTTCTCATCTGGACACCAAAGTCGGTATTCCTTCACTCCAGTGCTAAAACCCATAAATAGAGCTCTCTTTGCTCTTGGATCCAACTTGCTTTCTCTAACATGATAGTAAGCAGGACAACCAAATATGTGTAAATACTTGTAATCAGTACAAGGTTTACTAGATCATACCTCCATGGGTGTTTTGCCCTTGTTTGCAGTAGTAGGTAACCGACTAATAATATGGCTTGCATAAGTAATTGCCTTAGCCTAAAACACCTTGCCTAAACGAGCATTAGACAATATACACCGAACTTTCTCAAGTAATGTAACACCCCACTCCCGTAAGACTCGAACCCGACATCGATGGTGATATCCGAGTCCGTGCCATGCGAAGGTGGCGTGCTACATCACTCAGTCAAATCTCAGTATAAATTTTTCTTTTTTTTGAAACATATACATACATTATAAAAATGCGAAAAACCTTTTACATAACATGACCGGTAAATACAATGACCACGAGGGCCCTCTTATAAATACACAATAATTAAATCCGGTGCCTTTACAAATTTACCGAATCATTTACACAGAAATTCAGAAACACATAATTTTATACAAAAATTATCAGACACTAATGCAGACGCAACTGATCCCAACCTCTTCTCTCACTCGCAAGCGGTCGCTATACGCCTGTTGCCTAATGGGGTATTCTTCTGAGTCCTGAAAAATAGTTGCAACTTTTGGGTGAGTTTTGCGAACTCAATGAGGTAACCATCATCGATGGTCCACTCAATCCATGCATCTACATTAATTCACATATCATATATTCACATCGTTGCACATTTGATCACATTTCACAATTCGCATACATCTAACTTCATTTCATACTGCACTTTTGCAAAATTTCACATTCATACATTTACAGAAGTTCACATTCATATTTTTCATATTGATACCTGCATATGAGACTCACTTCCCATTTGTTATTATTTTGCTGTGACCGAGTGCCTAACTGCCCTTTATATGGCTCATTAATATCTGTCCCCTATCCGATGGCAAATATAGGGCTCATTATACGTTGAGCCTGATGGCTCTGAATCACTTATGAGCTAGAAGCTCATTTCCACACGTTGAGCTAAAAGCTCTGATCGGTGGCGACTCTGGTCACAATAGCCATTTGGTTTCATGCAATAATCAAGCATATCACAATTATTTCATAATTTCACATTTAGAAGTACACATGATTGTTATCACATCAGGATAAGGCATTCTGCCTTTCCTTCAATCAAAAGGATTAAAACAAATGCATTTAACGTGTGCATCTAATACATTTTCCAATTTGTTTCGATGTTGTGACCAGGTGCCTGAACTGTCCCTATAAGGGCACATTAATCGTTGAGCCAGAGGCTCTGAAACTGTCCCAGTAAGGGCACATTTATCGTTGAGTCAGAGGCTCTGAGTCACTGTGGGGCTCGAGGCCCAAATATAAACGTTGAGCTTGTAGCTCTCGGTGGCTGCTCCGATCACAACTGTCATTATCTGTTCATGCATTCATGTATGAACTGCATATGCCACAATTTATCACTTTATTACGCACGTATTCATATATCACAATCATTTCCAAATTAACACATTCGGACAAATGGTTCACAATTAGTCACATTAAAATCACAATCACAATTAATCACATTTAAAACACGTAGGTCCCACATTCTCAGACAAACAGCACTTCTATGTCAATATCTCTCAATACCTCGGACACCTTCAGTCTGAAATCCAGTCATAAACACGCATAAGCCCACCATTATTCTCCACAAAGTTATAAGTGTAGAACTATAAATAAATATGATTGAGAAACCATCTAGGTCACTCACATAGCTTCCATGCTAACGCCTGGAAGTCCCGACAACGTCGGTGGGCTGACGTTCCAAATGCACCTCTATCACAAGTCAAATACTCATATTTTACTCATTGACCAATCATAAATATTTAATGATGCACATGTAGCAATTTACAAATATGTACAATGCATTTTCCTGACATTCCCGACACTATCCCAAAAAATTCCCGTCACAGCCTTTCCTTAATATCAAAACTCAATAGACACTAAAATCATTCAATTTGTTTCAGAAATCCGAAAGTTATTCTCCAAACATAAATGAACTATCCTTATGTCGAAACCATATTTTACACTCAACTTCCATCCAAAAATTGAGAATTTTAACGACTGATTTGACACTTCCGTTCTTCATAACACGTGTAGACCTTTGTCTCTAGTTTACACCAAATCAAGAATCACCTTATTTAAATATCTGAACAAAAAGTTATGGTTTAAAAACCAAAACATATCTGTCAGGAAAGCAGTAGCTCGCCGCGGCGTAAAGAAGCTCGCCGTGGTGAGATCCAAAAGCTTGCCGCGGCGAGGACATTCGCACACACCGCGTCATGGGAGCATGCACGCATCGCGACGTGCACGCTTGCGTGCGCCGCGACGTGCGTATGAGCATGTTGCGACGTGTGAGCCCATATACCTCCCGAAACCTGATTTTTCAACATTTTTCAATCAAATTCTTCCCATCTTTCAAAACATAAATCATCTTACCCTAAAACATCACTCATACATCATTTTCCAACTCATTTCAAACCAATATCATTCACCAAACATCAAAAATTTGTCCATGATCGAAAACTCTAAACCAAACATATAGTTAACCCATTCTATAACTTTTAACACTCAAAACATGAATCATTTATCTAATCAAGAGGAATGAAGCTTATACTTACTTGATTTGGCTTTAAAATCTTCAAACTCTTCATGATTTCCTCAAATCCCAAGCCTTTCTCTCCTTCTTTTCCCCCTTCCACGGCTTCTTCCTCCTTTCTCAAACAAAAACCCTAATGTCTTCCTTTTATACCTTTAAGAAGGGTGAAAAGTCCATTCTTCCCCTTCCTTTAAACCTTAAGTCTCATAATCTTAAGTGTCATGCCCAAATTGTCCTTATACATATTCTTGTAACTTTACTACTTCAATTCAGAAATTCAGACTCTTAGGGACGGAATTGAAATTCAATTCCTTCAAATAATTTGTAGATCCATGTTTCTAGTTTGTTTAGAAACAAACATTAACTTAATTAGATCTCTACAGATCACAAATTTCTCATCAGACTGAACCAAGTTCATAAATATCCCATTCAAACACTTTTAAAACAAAGTAATATAGCCTTAACTTCAGAAAATCATTACTTTCAATATCGATTTTTAAAAATATCAAACTCTATAGCGACAGAAAGCTTTCAACATATTCTACAAGTTTCATGTAGATCAATGTCTCAAATTTTGCCTAAATCAAAAAGTCAACACTTTATCCCCAAAAAGTCAACTTTCTTAATTCATCAAAATCACACACTTTCATTATTTCTTTCATGCCTATCAACTTCCATTTCAATCAATTCGATTAGTTATTACTCACTAAGCTATATGCTTAGCACGGTGGATTTGCCTCGTGTAGGTTCAGAGCGAGGATTATAAAGGCTGGGATGAGTCACCTGCATTGGCCAACGGAGTCTGAGTCTTGTTTTGATAAAAAATGCATTTTGAGTTTATCTTGGCTTATATATGGAGCGTATGACTCTAAATTGTTATAAGTTTTTGTAATAACTATTTTCAGGCTGGTTTCAGTTTTCAGGACAAATTTTTTTATGATATAATGTATGTATGGTTTGAAAACAAGTTTGTTTTAAATTCAACGTATATTATAATGTATGTTTGTTTTGAATTGCTTCCAATGGATGATTTTGAATGTTATACTTCCACGAGATGTTTTAGTTTGTTTGTACTGTCTTATGTGGCATCCACCTATCCTCCTAATGGATATTTAGGTGTCACACGATACCTTTGGGTATCTATAGTTTGATACTTTCGGGTATCCACAGTTCAATACCTTCAGGTATTCATATTTTTTATATCTTCAGATATCCACAACATCAGTATCCACACCCGCGAAAAATGTACAAGCCTAACACAGAAAGTAAAGTAAAGAGATATAAACAAGAAATACAGTATGACAACATATATAATCGTTATATGAATGAGCATTTGCATTTGTATTGATAATTTGTATCATTTAGTGTTGAATATCAATGTTTGAGTTTTGAAGGTGAATTTGTGATATATGAAAAAAAAATATTGAAGCATGTTTGCATTATTTATTTGAATAAGTATGCCATCATTATTTATATTAATGCAATGTTCTACGTGCTTAGCAAATGAATGTTGTGAGTTGCAATCCAAACTAAATGTTTTCTCCATTAAGCTTTCAAGCTTAGCACGGGTGTTAATCCGTGTAGATTCAAGTCAAAGAAGTAAAGTACAGGGTACATCTGCAAGGACCAAGGCTAACAACTAGAAGTAAAATTACCTCCGGATATGTCTTTCAATTAAAGAATGGTTGTATATGTAATAAAGGAACTTATATGTTTTTTTTATTACCATGTAAATGTAAAAATATTTTACTACTGTTAAATGATAATGTTAAGCAATGAGAAATTTTGTAATGTGTATATGTATAGCATAGAATAAAAATGTATACCTTGAATGCATGTAGAGGCTTGGTTGTTATGTGTGTTGATGGTTGTAAGTTCCCAAAAGGGAGTGTTATAATAGTCGCCTTTATTGAATTTGAATATTCCCTTTTCACGTTTTCTTTAACAAAAATTATGGTTTTTTTGTATACATAACAAAGGGTAGCTAGCAAGAGCTGGCTTATTGGCAACCATTTTAACATAAGAAAGGAATATCCGCATGAGGCTAGAGGTAATACCGTCATCAACTATAATTCCTTATTTTTTGGTTTTGGATTTAAGCGATGTCAATGCTACTATCTCATCGTCAGCTTCAAACTTGGCCATATATTCTTTCTCCAAAACTACCCATGTCTCTATACCATCTCCTTCTTTGGAATCAAAAAATGCAACAAAATTGCTTCTATACCAACGAGCCATGCTGACCCAAGCTGGCTTCCCCCAACCAAAGTCATTGTCGTATATAGGAAACCTGCATACACTAGTAAAGTTGAATGGTACTATCTTTCCTTTCATAACTTCCTTATCCGTCTCATTCATCAAATTGAAGTATGCGTTTTCCACTTGAAGCTTCTTGACATACTCTGCGTCCACTTTCCTTATTGAGTCTCTCATTTTCCTAATGAACCCACCACATGTCTTAGTACTATTGTCCAGCACTGCTACTCCAGTAAGGTCTATAAGATTGCCAAAATGTTGTTCCGACAGTGGCGGGTTCATTTTCGGACGCAAATTCACGGGATGAATTGCGAGAAATGTCTTGTCAGCTTCAATATGCGCGATGCTTGTGATCTTTGTCCATATTAAAGCAGTCAATGCTTCAACTCGTGTCGGTCGAATAAGTTTTTCGGTACCATTACTATCGGTAAACTTGTCTCGAAGTGTTGCTATACTCGACGCGTCGAACGAGAACATCTTTGTTACAACTTTATCACCTGTGACCTCAAACACAGCGTTAAAATTAGGGATACTAACAGGCGGAAAAAACTTGTCGGAAACGAGAAGAGGGACGAATTTATTGCAGTCACCCCGAGCAATGCTGGCCCAGCTCTGGAGGAACTTGAAGGATGACAAACCATCTCCGACCTTGTGCGTCATGGCAAAGGCAACTGCCATCCCTCCACACTCAAAATATGTGACTTGGGAAAAAGCAACTAAGTCACTTTCATGTCGGAGTCCAAAAGGAAGCAGTTTGTTAATATTAAAACAGTTTGACTTTTGCATAATGTCTTGGATCGCGCATTTCGCTATGGCTTCCGAGAAGTGGACTCCCTCGTCATTGCAGTCCACATACGTGTTCTCTCTGAGACGTCCTGCCACAGGATAAAACATAGTCAACGCCTGAGATAGAGATCTCTTAAGTTGGCGGCACCTTTCTTTGTTTTTTGTGGTATGGTTGTCTCCCGAAAAGTACAGGATCAAAGGCATAAAAGTTGTAACCATCATTTGATCGATTCCGGAGAGTTGGTAGCGTCGGAGGTGATCAGCTGTTGGAGAAGATGGTTTGATTAGAGTTTGGGAGATCGATTCTACTTCTAGTCTCATTTCCTCTGACATTCTTTGAGAAAGTAGAGCAATAAAAATATTATAGTTCTTTTCCGAGTACTGCCTTGGGTGGAAATTTACGAAGTTTATATAGAAAGTCCTAATTAGTTCTAGTTGGAATACTTCCACTTGAATATGACGTGGGTGATGGGTGGTCGCCGGTCAAGTCTAAAACAAATCGAGCGTAGTGATCAGCAGTGGGGTACGACTGAACGATTGCCATCTTCAGAAGTTAAATGGTATTTTCTTATTTTTCTGTCTTCTCCTCAAGTACCAACCTGGAGTAGAGAAAGGGTTTAGCAAATGTTGTCTTCTTTTAATGAGATGAAAGGATGACACTTATGTGGCCAATCATATTCAACGTCCTCGTTAGGTTAGGTTAAACTTGTTTTCCACGCGACTTTATCCAAAGTTCCCTAATACTAAGTGTTTTTAACGACTCTTGTTAGGTTAGGTTCCCTAATACTATAAGTGTTTTTAACGACTCTTGTTTTTCGAATGAATATCCAAAGAAACTACTTTTCTGTCTGCAACACTATTTTCTAGTGATATATTCAGACAAAGAACTGAAAATTTTGGATAGACCTTATCTAGTAAAACCAGTTTTCCAGTAACCGCGGAATGGTTCGGCTATAGTTTATGGTTTATATAGTATACAGAAAAAATGCTTTCTGATTGGTGGTTTCCTTGTTTCCATGTTTGGTTCCCCGTCGAGATTATCGTTGGTGGGTTGTCTTCTTTCGGGAGTTTAAATTGGGAACATGGTCCTGCTAATCATATAAGCTTGTTTAAACTTCTTTTTATTAGGTGCCATAGCAAATCATAGCCAACTTTTGTGGAAGCAAATCTTTGACTTCACCTAATGCATAAGCAAAACCTTTATCTTCACCTAATGCATAAGCAAACCTTTATCTTTTAGGAACCATTTACTATCTATCAATGTGATGGCTATATATCGCTTGAAAATTAGGTGATACAATAAATTTTAATCGATAAATAGTTTAATTGTATTCGAAACTTGGATTTTTTAGAATAAGATTATATTGGTAGCTTATACAATTAACTTGAAATTCGAGCATGTAAGAGAGGAATTGTCTTAAGATTTGTATTTGACTTCTTATTGAAGATATAAGTGGAATTCAAAAAACCTTTTTTTTTTAATTTAGAGCAAAAGGCCTACATTTTCAATCATTCATATATAGACTTTTGCACGATGGGGAAAAAAAGGTTTGGAGAAAACCTTACTTATAGGCAATGGTACGATCTTGTTTAAATTCGCTACTAACAATAATTTGAATGAGATTCTAAAATTAGGTCCATGGCACATTAAAGGCTAGCAAATGTTTATGTGGAAGTGGATACCGGGGGTTGAATTTGACATAAATTATGTTGAAGTGTTTCCTATCTAGATTCACTTCACAATTTTCCTTTAGAGCTGGACTGTGGAATGGCTGAGCTTCCTAGCTAGCTCTTTGGGTAAGCCTTCATGCATGGATATATAAACTTCTAGTATGGAACACATAGGTTATGCTAATATTTGTGTAGAGGTCAATAAGGAAGCTAGTATGCCAGATACATTGCCTATTATAAAACTTGGTGCTACAAGGGAATTGGTGCCCTTGGAAATTAAGTTATCCTATCCATGGAAAGCTTATAATACAATTAAACAGTGGGTACCCATAGGTAGGAAATTTAATACTAGTTGGCAAGAAGAGTTATTAGGGTTCAAACTTTCTTCAAGTGATACTGTTAATAAGGAGGATGGTCAGATGGCTCCCGTAATAATGGATATTGAAAATTAGAATTCATTATTAGTAATTCATGTTGAAGGAGATGAAAGGAGGTCTTAGGTTGTTTCTTTACCTAAGGTTCGACACCTAATTAATAAGCACTTAGGGTGAGGATAATGCTTTGAATAATCAGTCTGCAAACATACTGGCAAATATTACTATTTTGTAAGTAATGAGTGATCAATTTGAAGATACACAGAAGGGAAAGGGATGCTTGGATCAATATATAGTAGTGGCTCCTCATACTCTGGTATAGTTTTCTCAATCTGTAAAAGCAATGGAGGATACCAGTATGGTGCAGGAGAAGTGCCAGAACATGATTGTATCACAAGAGGTAATTAGGGCATATACTAAAGTAAACCCTTAAGTATCTCTCAACAATTATTAGAGAAGATCGATCAGGAGGAAAACTAAAATTAGTGGGCATCCCCTTAGATGACTATTCTAGTGTGGAATACAAGAGGGTTAAATTAACCCTCTAAAACAGCTTATGGTGAAGGATTTGGTTTCTGAAAAGAATCCAATTTTTGTGGGTCTCCTGGAGACAAAAATAAAGACCACTTTTGTCTAGTCGAGGTTGTCCTTTTTAGGGGAAGACTATTACAAACTATTCTTAACATTACAATGGTAGTATTATCTGTCTTTTCAACTCTGATTGCATAGAGGTTAAATGTAGCTATTTTAGTGACCAATTCTTACATATTCACTGTTAGTTAAAGGGAACAAATCTTTTCATTTGAAGCAAAAACTTAAATTTGTCAAACATGCCCTTAAACAATTTATGAATGTGAAGCATCATAACCTTTACCACATAAAGAAAAAATTAGCCGAAACTTAGGAGTCTTGCTACATTAATCCAATCAATTCTGATTTAAGGAATACTGAGACTTTGAGGCTACAAGAATATCAAGAGGGATTGATGTATCAAATTTTCGTTTTAAGGCAAAAAGCAAGATTACGTTGGCTTAAAGAGGGGATTCAAACACTAAGTTTTTTTTCATACTTCTCTTCTTGACATGTGAAACAATAATACTTTCTCTAAGATAAAATACAATAGTGGGAATTTGATATCTAAACACCAGGACTTGACTAGTTTTATTAAGGGATATTTTCAACAATTAATGGGAATCTTAGGTAATCAGCAGCAAGGATTCAATGTGAAAGATGTACTACATCTCAACCTCAACTAGGAACATGTGAACATGTTTATGAGTCCATTCACTCTTCAAGATGTCAAGGAAATGCTTTTTAGTCTCAATGCCTCAAAATCTTTAAACCCTGATGGCTTCAATACTGGTTTTTTCAAAGAATTTGGAAATTACTGGTCAACTTTTTATGGATGCAATATTGGAATTCTTCTCCTCTAATTGGATATTGTAGGAAGTTAATCATACCTTCATTTGCCTCATACCTAAGAAGAAAAACCCTTCTTGTATTTCAGATTTCAAGCCTATTTCTTGCTACACTAAAGTGTTCAAAATCGTTAGTAAACTTTTGGCCTCCAAACTTAAAAATAATTTTGTCAGAGCTCATCAGCTTGGGTCAAGTGTCTTTTTTACCTAGGAGAAGTATAGGTGATCACATTTTAATTCTTTAGGAGTTATTGGATGATTATAAGTCTAGTAAAACAATTAACGGTTGCTTAATCTTATTTTCTCATCTAATTTATTGCAATGACTTGATACCCTAAGGTCGATACTCCTTCAATTCAAATGATGTTGAACATGTTGCATTCCTTCTCTGGTTGGTATAGAATGAAATTCAATATGTGGAAAAGTGGATTCTATCTTCCTCAGATGTTAAGAACCAAGAGTAGCTTAGTCATATAGTCGGTTTGAGTTGTACTCTCCCCCTTTTAAATATCTGGGCGTCCCAATCATTACTAGTGAACCTAAATTCTTTGACTTTATTCCCTTGATTGATAAGATTAAAGATTGAATTAATGCCTGGAAAAACAAGTGTTTGTCTATTGTATCTCGGCTGCTTCTCATCAATTATATTTTGAATAGGATGAATCTATATTGGTTTGCTCAATTGACTATGTCGAGGAGGGTCACTAAGGAAATGGAAAAAATATTAAAAGCTTTCCTATGGTCTGGAAAATTTGAGAATGGGAAGCAAGCTAAGGTGAAATGGAGTGATATCACTACCCTAAAAAGGCTAAGAGGGTTTGGGATCATCCATATTGATCAAATGCAGAAGGTAATGCTTGGAAAGCAGTTATGGAAATTATTCATTGACAAAAAAGCAATGTGGATTAAATGGGTTAATAAGTATTGTCTCAAAAATCAGAATTTCTTATAGCTAGAGAATTCTCATGGTTTTTAAGTCACTTACTCAGCTTAAGAAGTATGTTATATCCTTATATCAATCATAGGTTGGGGGATGGAGAGGATATATGGATATGGTTTGATAACTGGACCAATCATAGTCCTCTCATTCATAGATCTTTCTAGCCTCAGGAATAGAATCCCTCTCAATGCTTGAGCTCTATATTTATCCAAAATGGTGAGTGGGCTGGAAACTTCCTAAGTTTTCATTTATTTTCAGATTATTTGCCTAACATCCCTGTAGGATTGAGGTAGGATAGCATTATCCAGACTTCACACTCCAATGGTACCTTCAACAATCAATCTTATCATCAGGTACTAATGAACCATTTTGATGCGGTTCCCTAGTTTAACGTTATCTGGAAGCAAAATCTAAAGTGCAAAGCTGATGAATTCACTTGGCTAGAGATTTAAAATAGGCTTTGGACCAAGGATAGTTGATTTGGTGACTTTGACCCCATATGTGTACTATGTAAGCAGTTGAATAAGAGGAGAAATCATTTAATCTTTGAATGTAATTATACCGAAGCAATTTGGAGTAGAATTATGGTTATGTTACAACTACCTAGGTACACCTTTGAGTGGACAAAGACTTTGAATTTTTTCATATAGTGTACTAAACACGATAGAGTAAATGGTATGAATATTAATACTTATTTTCATACTATTATCTATTCAATTTGGAGGGAAATGAATCAGAGGATATACAAGGGTGTTAAAGAGAGTAAACAACAACTTATGGAACATATAGTGGATTGGGTCAAAGCTACCATAACTTCGAATGATCAACAACACTTAGTTATTCACGAACGAAAACTGAATTAGTTATTATAATGCTATCTGGTGTCGATATCTTGTATATTGGGTAGTGAGTTTATTTTGGTCTTGGATATTATGATTCATTATAATTGTTGTTTTATACCGTTTGTTAAATTAATATAATTATCTTTTATCTTTCAAAAAAAACAATTGTTCCCAGTTACATTTGATTGAACAAATCAAATATACTACACTAA
>JAOTIZ010000002.1:32168984-32188709 GCA_027123425.1 Erythroxylum panamense | reverse complement strand
TTGGAAAATCCTTTTATGAACGTGGTTTGGTACATAGATGTACACTAAACTATGTTTATAGAGAAAATCATTAACAAACATGATTTAGTTCATATGCATGTACTAAAGTGTGTTCTTTTTAGATCATGGTGTAGAACATTTGAACTAGATCTAACTAAAGGCTATATTAAAAGTCATGTATCTATTTAAATCAATATTTTCTTATGAAAAAAAGTCTTATATTTTATATAGAGTAGTAATACTAGTTATTACAAGTGTTGGCATTAAAGTTATGTATCTTTTTAAACCAATATATCAAAAAAAATTAATTTTGACTAACTATCTTCTTTGTAAAAAATGGCCTTATATTTTGTATAAAGTAGTAATATTTGTTATTAAAAGTGTTGGTATTTTTAGATAATGTTATGGTATTGTATATCTAGTCACATGGTATCTATAAAAATGAAGTAATGATAATTTTTGTACAGTATAGTGATATTATTTTCATAAGGTGGTAGTACTTTTTGTATAGGATTGTGGTATTTGTAAAATGGAGTGGTGGTATTTAAAGTATTAAGTTAAAATATGTTTTAATATAAATGATGGCACTTTGTTTATACATTATTTCTTTTTTTTTTGGTGATAGTGATTGTATTTCTTATTTGAGGTTATGGGTTTTTTTTAATGTAGGCTTATTCTATCTGCAATATAGAGTTATGGTACTTAAGAGTGTTGAGGAAAGGTAATTTTTAAATAAATTAATGACTTTTTTAGTATTACGAGACTTTCATCAATGATGAAAATTTTGTACCAAATAATAACTGGGATCAGTGTAGTTATAGCGAGTATCCTTTCGTAGACGATTGAATAAAGTTCTATATTTTTTCCTCTTCTTTTAATTTTACTTATATTTGATGTATATGTTAAATTATATATATATAATGTAGTTGTAAACGCTATAGGTTTCACGTCCACTTGGTAGATTTCTCATCACGAACTCTTGTGAAAAATTGTAATAGTTTGAGAGTTAAGGATATTTATTATTCTTTTTATTATATGTTTTAAACTTTTGATGTAATTATTATTTGTTATATGATGAAATTGTAATATGTTAAATGCTTTGTATTATTCTTAATTTTATATTTGTACGATGATAATTGTTCTTTTTTATATTAATTATAATTATTATTTATATGTAAAGTATCTGAAAATTATTGTTATTTTATACTAATTGTGGTTATTATTTATTATTAAGATTTTTAAAAATAGAGTTGATGTAAACTTATAAAATATAAAGTATAACTGTACAATATGACAATGAACTATTTACAATTTTTAAAACATTCATGAACTATTTCATAAATTTAAAAAATTACCTACTTTACCAAAACTCAATCTAATATCAGATTTGGTATGACATTTGCAACATTAATGAAAGGGTATATTTGCATTTTATGGTCAAAACTACAAAAAAGGGTTTTCTTCCCTTAAATACGCTTAAGAAATTATCAAGTTATAAAGGAGGAAAAAGAAAATAAAAGAAGACAGTGACTTTGGATTGTAGTCTACAAATCACAATTATTTTCCCAATTTTTTCTTTTTTGGTGTTTTGGCCAAAAAATTTCAGTGTTTTTACAAAAATAAGGTAATAATAAAAGCAAAGAACATCAAGTACAGAAAAGACGTGTAACTGTGAAGCAAAGAATCTAATCTAAAATCCCCGACCAGCACGTGGAAATCCAACTAAAATCTTCCACGTAACACATAAAAAACCTTCATTCTACCCTCCAATTTACACATATTAACGCCAAACCCCCCATCCTTTAAATATTTATTCATCTACGTGTTCTATCTTCGAGCGCATTCTAGAATTTTTAGCTCAAGTCACAACAAAATCCAAAATTATAAAGCAGGTCCTAGCCTCTCCTTTATTTAATTATCGAGCCGCTACTTCTGACCTTAGCGATCTGGATCTAGGGTTTCCGTAGTTGGAAGCTTGATTCATCCTTCTCGTGTTTTCTTCACCAAACTAGACTGAAACCCTAGCGGCCAAACCATATACACTTTAAAAATTTTCGCTATCATCAAATCCAGTTCGGACTAGAAATCACCGTTTGTGGCTTTGGATTTCGGATCAGATCTATTTATCTATCCTTAAAATCTGAGAAAAGAAAATCCCTAATTTTTGTTCTTTAATCTGTTCCCTCAATTAGAACGACATCATCTGGCCCTTGTTTTAACTTAATCGTACCGATCACATGGTAATCATGATTCACTCTCGATGATGACGATGATGTTAATTTGGGGCTAAACCGCGAGGTTTTGTTTTGGATTTGTGAAAGAGAAATTAGGGTTTTGTTACTTTGGGGGGAAAGATGTATAAGACGGTGTATAGAGGGGAAGAGTTACTTGGGGAAGTAGAGATATTTCCTCAACAGCGTGAAGAACAACTACAACAGGTTGAACAAGAACAGAACATCCACAGCTCCAAGAAGAAGAAGGAAGTGATTGATGAGATTTTGGCGAGTAACGAAATCAGAATAAGCCATTTCTCCCCAGCAAGTGAGAGGTGTCCACCTCTTGCAGTCCTCCATACCATAACTTCTACTGGGATTTGCTTCAAAATGGAGTCAAAGAACTTGCAGACTCAGAATACCCAGCTTCATCTTTTGCACTCCTCATGTGTCCAGGAAAACAAGGTATAGATGCCCCTGTTGAAGTACAGATAAAGACTTAAATTTCTTAACTTGGCAACTGTAAAAATAATTTGGAAGTCGGAAATTTCTCAACTTACCTTACCCAGTTAAAGAGTTTATTGTACAGGGGGACTCTGGACAAAGGACAAGGACCCATTTTTAGACATTTTCCTTTAACCCTAAATTTCTGAGAAATGTTTGAAAATACAGACTTGACCCGGATGACTATGAACTCATTGTTTAAATTGATTTATAGTGACTCCATTTGTTGTCAATTACTGCACAAGAAATGTTTGAACATGACTGGTTTGACCTGGATGACAATGAACTGAGTGTTTAAATTGATTTCTGGTGAATCATTTGTTGTCAAATACTGCACAAGAAATGTTTGAACATTACTGATTTAAATTTGATCCCTATGAACTCAGTGTTTAAATTGATTTTTAGTCAATCCATTTGTTGCCAAACACTGCACATAACTCACAAATTCTGGGAACTCTTTTAATTTTAAATCATATTATTAATGTGGAGATGGATTTGCTTTTTATAGACTACTTTAGGACTCTTTTTGCTAAATTCGACTACATTTATCAGATGGCTATGATTAAAAGCAAGAAGGTGAATTCAGATAGAAATGTTAAGAGTTGTGAAATTTTTCCATAACTGAGTACTCTTTGAGATGTTAGATTGCTTTCTCATCTAATCATAGAGGTTGATCACATATGATTAATATAGCCTGGTTTTCAGACTGCAGTGATTTCATCAGGAGGGGAGGAAATTCATTTGGTTGCAATGCACTCCAGGGATACAGAGAAACAACATCCGTGTTTCTGGGCATTCATTGTCACAGCAGGGCTTTATAACAATTGTTTAGTAATGCTGAACCTCAGATGCCTTGGCATCGTATTTGATCTTGATGAAACTCTCATAGTTGCTAATACAATGCGTTCATTTGAAGATAGAATTGAGGGTTTGCAGCGGAAAATGAGTACTGAGTTGGACCCGCAGCGCATTGCAGGTATGCTAGCAGAGATCAAGCGATATCAAGATGATAAGAACATACTAAAGCAATATGTCGAAAATGATCAAGTTGTTGAAAATGGAAAGCCAATCAAAACACAGTCTGAGGTTGTTCCAGCCCTGTCTGACAGTCATCAGTCCATTGTTCGTCCACTCATACGATTGCAAGAGAAAAACATTATTTTGACTCGTATCAATCCACAGGTTTGTATTTTTTGAATCTAGTGTTAATACCAACCCTGGCCACTGTTTGATATGCCGTTTTCATCTTTAAATCACACTATTTTGGAACAATAGTTTATTGAGCATCCAACTTTTAACTAGTATGTTTTATCCTAATAAGTGTGAATTTATAATTCACCAGCAACTATATAAAGAGAAAATGGGTATTATCTTTGTGGAAATTAAGATAAAATATGGTATTTGTCAATCTTCTGTGAGCTTTGCTAGTGTGCTTCAAACACTGAGTCCTAGCGGTCTTACCTTTTCTATTCTTGGATTGTGTGGAGGAAAGAAGACCCACGCAATTCATCATTTAGATTCATCATTTAGTCTTTTTTTTACAAGTATAATACTCTTGCTCTTAATTATGTAGATCCGGGATACAAGCGTTCTTGTGAGATTGAGACCCGCATGGGAGGATCTAAGAAGTTACTTGACTGCTAGAGGGCGCAAGCGTTTTGAGGTTTATGTTTGCACGATGGCTGAAAGAGATTATGCTCTGGAAATGTGGAGGCTTCTTGATCCAGAGTCAAATTTGATAAATTCAAAAGAATTATTGGATCGTATTGTTTGTGTAAAATCTGGTAAGTATGAGTTCAATTTTGTTGAGCTGGGAATTTAAATGACCAATCATATATGTCTTCTGTTAATCAGTTGATGTGCTCATTGTTTTGCGTAGATACGATTTTCCTTGCCATCAGTGCTTATTTGCTTTGATTATGAGTTATAGGTTTAAGGAAGTCGTTGTTCAATGTCTTCCAAGATGGAATATGCCATCCCAAAATGGCATTAGTGATTGACGATCGGTTGAAAGTGTGGGATGATAAAGATCAACCACGGGTTCATGTTGTTCCAGCATTTGCGCCATACTATGCTCCTCAAGCTGAAGTATGAACCACAATAATCTGCTAATTTCTTGGCACTGCAATAGTGCAATAGCACAATCATCGGAGAATTTAATACATATTTTGAACTGTTAATTACCTATGTTGTAGTTGCATGATTAATAGTCGGTTGTTATATTGTAGGCAAATAATGCAATTCCAGTATTGTGCGTTGCAAGAAATGTTGCTTGCAATGTCAGAGGCAGCTTCTTCAAGTAAGAATGCCTAAACCCAATACTTCTTTAGAAAGATATCTGGAGTTTAACTTTCTCAATCATTCTAATTTTTGGTGCAATTTATTAATGTTTATGATATTTTATGGGCATGATATGGCAGAGAGTTTGATGAGGGCCTTCTACAAAGGATATCAGAGATTTCATATGAAGATGATACCAGTGGCATTCCCTCTCCTCCTGATGTGGGAAGCTATTTGGTTTCAGAGGTTAGTAATAGCAGATCTGGGTGCCTGGACATGTGTAGAGTCATCCACTGTGTTGACATTGCCAGTTTGTCCATGGTACAAAAGTTGAAATGAAGGGATGGCTATCACAATGATAAATTATGTTTTCTAATCTCCCACTCCTATTCTTCATAGGAAGTTTATCATGAAATTTTTGTTTCATTCAGGATGATGTTTCTGCATCAAATGGGAACAGGGATCCCCTTTCCTTTGATGGCATGGCAGATGCAGAGGTTGAAAGGCGATTAAAGGTGGGTCATTCTCATTTCTGAGGTCTGTGTCCTTTTAACTTTTTATGCTTGCATCCTTAAAAAAAATTCAAATCTCTGTTGACAATGATGTTCCTTGTCTATACATTGTCTAGATTTGGAAACTAAGTTTTGGCTTGTATGAGTTGAAGTTAAAATTGGTATAGATTATGTCCACTTGTTTCACTCAGGAAGCAATTTCAGCTTCTTCAACAATTCCTTCAACTGTCAGTAATCTTGATCCAAGGCTTGTTCCATCTCTTCAATATGCAATGGCACCTTCTTCAAGTTCAATTCCACTGCAGACATCACAACAATCAACGATACCATTGCCAAGCATGCAGTTTCCGCAGGCAACTTCATTAGTTAAACAATTGGGTCCTGTTGGTCCTCCAGAGCCGAGCTTGCAAAATTCGCCTGCCCGGGAAGAGGGTGAAGTGCCAGAATCAGAGCTAGATCCTGACACCAGGAGAAGGCTTCTTATATTACAACATGGGCAAGATACAAGAGATCATACACCAAGTGAACCTTCATTTCCTGTTAAACCCTCAATACAAGTTTCAGTCCCACGCGTGCAATCACGTGGTGGCTGGATTGCAGCTGAGGAAGAGATGAGCCCAAGACAACTAAATCGAGCGGTGTCCAGAGATTTTCATTCAGATGCAGAACCAATGCAAATTGAAAAGCATCGGCCCTATCAGGCATCCTTCTTCCCTAAGGTCGAAAGTTCCATTCCATCTGATAGAGTGCTTCATGAGAACCAAAGATTTCAAAAAGAGGTAATCCTTTTTGGTGCTGATACTTTAGGTAGATTTGGGGATAATTTTTTTGGGAATACTAAGTTTGCCCTGATTTTAAAAAGCATATCCAAATCTTATAATTATCTGTTTGCAGACTCCTTATAGAGATGACCGTTTGAGGTTAAACCATACGATATCAAATTATCGTTCTTTCTCAGGTAAGCATGATGGCAATTGCATTTTTCTGTTCTTCTTCATGAGGATCTGTGGAGTTAAGTTTAAGCTCTAAATCCAACTGTTTTTTTCTAGAGATAATTTACATTTTAAAAGATTGGACCAAAAAAAAAACAGCATAAATGTTTCAGAAGTTCTAATAACATCTTTCTGAAGGCTAATGAAAAATGCTGTTACTTTTTTTTTTCTTTTGAAGGAGACGAAATTCCGTCGGTCCGATCATCTTCCAGCAACAGGGATCTTGACTTTGAATCTGAACGAGCTGTTTCAAGTGCAGAATCTCCAGCAGTGGTGTTACAGGGGATTGCAATGAAGTGTGGGGTGAAGGTATTGTAATATAGTTTGCATTTTGGAAGAGAAGATTGAAGCAAAATAATGCTTCCAACCCAGTTTCTTTTATTTAGTGACTCTATTGCTGTTTGTGTTTTTTCTAAGACTAACAAAATTGAAATTTTCAGGTGGAATTCAGATCTTCTTTGTTTGCTAGCAGAGATCTTCAGTTCTCCATTGAGGTATAGTGAGAACTCTTTTTGCTTGTGAATTTTGGGTTGGAATCTAGGTAGCTAAGATAATCTTCAATTGTTCAACGATAAATAGCTGTAGAGCAAGTAAGTTTGCATTTTGTGGCCAATTAGATCCTTGTGAAGTAAACGAACACATTGATCATAAAGTTTGATGGAACTCATTTACATTTCAGTTTTCAGTTCAGTTTACATCAGATAAAAACAGTTTCTTCATTATTAGTTAATTGCCACATACTCAGGCCTGTTTAGTAGGAGCTTGGTATGTTGTATGAATACAAGCTTTGAAAGAGTTGCCATCTCCTTAATTTCAAGCTGCACATGAAGGATGGTCTATTGGTTAGGATCAACTAAAATTTCTTATCATTTGCTTGAACACAAATGATAACAATAATATTAAGAAGGGAAACATATAGCCTCTGCAATCTGACGTCATCTTTTTCTCAAGCTGGAAACTTTACTGATATCTTACCATGTCCATTGCGGTGGCAGGCTTGGTTTGCAGGAGAGAAAATTGGGGAAGGAATTGGCAGAACAAGGAGGGAAGCCCAACAACAGGCAGCTGAGGGTTCTATCAAGGCCTTAGCTGGTAAAACTTCTTATTTTGTTACTTGATACACTTGTGCAAGATTTTGATGCAACTTGATTGTGAGGCCCACATTTTTCGGTTGCTCAGTTGAAGAAAAAAGATCAATCTAGCTGTATAGGATTCACTTTTACCTCTATAATACTTTTTTAGTTATGATTTTCACTTTAGAGCTGAGCCAGTTGATGTTTGCATATGAGGCATGTCCCTCCCTTATGTGAGATATGCTTCAAATTAGAAGGCTTTGCTCAAAAAGTTCAAGTTCTTTTTTAGCAATAGTGAATTTCCTAGACATGTAATGTCTATCTCATTTTAGCTCTCTCTTTTGTTGAAAGACTGCATGTAAGCCTTGTTGTGATAAGATGTTCCGATATGCTTCATTTAGGCTGTCTTCTGGTGATTATTATGACCTTCTCTAGAAAGTTACTGTTTATTGTAGCATATCAGCTGTGTGAAACTGACGATCTGGATATGTTTTTTGCAGACATATACATGTCGCGTGGTAAACTTGATTCCGGACCTGCACATGGGGACATGAATAAATATCGTAGTGTAAATGACAACTTTTTACCAGGCAATCTGAATTCTTTTGGAAATAAGACTCCAAAAGATGAGCCTAACTCATTTTCTACAGTAGCCGAGCAATCCAGGCTTCTGGATCCTAGGCTGGAAGGTTCTAAAAGATCAATGGGATCGGTCACAGCACTCAAAGAATTTGTAAGTTGAAGAAAATTGCTTACTGTTTTTCTTGCATATATTCTTCAGTAATTACTAAGTTTCGCAAAATTAGGCATGCCATGGATTGACATGAAATGATTTATAGTGTATGATGGAGGGTCTTGATGTAAATTTTCTGGCTCAGTCTCCGGTTTTAGCAAATTCTGTACAGAAGGACGAAGTTCATGCACAGGTTTGTGTTGATTATATTTCTCTCTTTAATAGTTAGAACGTGTTTGTATATCTTGAACTTTCAGTTGAAAATCATTTATTGATATTGACCATTTTGATTTATGCAAGAGACAAAGTTTTAATCCCTCCTTTATTGTCCCCCTCTTTTCATTTCCTTTCTTATAATGGGGAAACTTGCATTAAATGACATAATAACTGTTAAAAAAGAAATGATATTATTCCAATAGTAAAAATCAATTTGGAAACTTGATTAATCTGGAAAAAGAGTAAGCACACCAGTAGGCTAGGTGGTAGACAGCCATGTGAGAGCAGGAAAAAGAGAGAACGTGAGGGAGTTCTGGATCTATTTATAATTTTGGGCCTTTGGCTTATTTAAAGTTGAGTTGAAGTAACACTTGCATCATTTGTCATTGAGACTCTCTTTTCCTTTGCTTGTCAATGAATTATGTCCTAGTGGTAGTTTTACAAAGATTTGGTTGACTAATTGTATTTCATGTCTTTAGGTTGAAATTGATGGACAGGTTCTAGGAAGAGGAATAGGGTCAACCTGGGATGAGGCCAAGGTGCAGGTAACTAAATCATCTGTCTATCCTCAACCTAGGGCTAATAATATGATGCCTAGTGCCTACTGGCTTGAAGTCTAAGCACCTTATCACACTTTCTTTAATTTCAGGCTGCTGAAAAGGCACTTGCCAGTTTAAGATCGATGTTTGGCCAATTTACGCCTAAAAGTCATGGTTCTCCCAGGTTAGGCGTTTTAAATTCTAACAAAATTTTGCTCTTGCATTTGGATTCTGTCATATTATTATTAGATTTCGTTACCCACTGTTTATGCTTTCAATGATGTGGATAAGGTCGATGATGCAAGAAATGGCAAGTAAACGCCTAAAACCAGAGTTTCCAAGAGTTGTGCAGCGAATGCCCTCTTCTGCAAGATATGCCAAGAATGCTCCTGCTGTCCCTTGAAGAGTACACAACACAAACATCTTCCACGGACATTTACCATCCCATATGACCCTCCTCAGTGCTGCATGTTGTTAGCAGGGCAGGCCTCCATTTTCCTCAACATGCTTTGGAGCCAGGATACATGTACTGTTGATGAATTATATTTTGCGTTGATGGTGATGGTGATGGTGATGATTCAACCTTGCTTCTGGTTATGCTCATTGCCTTTTGATCAATCATGCCATGTCTTCTATCTTTTGTCAATGACACTATACCACATGACATGAGAGCTTATAAAGTGTGTAATATGATCTCATTATGCTGTGCAGTTACTTCCTCTATATTATACACACACACAAATATAATACCATCCATCCATCCCTTAGTCACACACAAGAGAGTCTGAATCTAAGTGGATGTTTTTTTTTTTTTTGGGTCATATAAGTGGATGTTAACAGCTACTACATCGCGAGGGTAACCAATGTGCTGATCTCTTCGCCTCTTTAGTAGCTGCTGTCAGGCCGGGCCTTCAGTACTTACGGGACCCTCCATCGCTTATCTGCGAAGTTTTAATTCAGGATTTGGCTGGACTGCGCCATCTTCGCGGCCGCTACTCCGGCATCTCCGCCTCTGTGACTCTGCATTTCGATTCTTAATGTTTTAGTTTCCTGTAATCAAAAAAAAAAAAAAAAGAACAACTACTACAGTTGGAGTACAAGTCCAAAAGTTAATTATAATTACAAAGACTAAACCTTTGTGAGTGTAGAACAAAAGAAATGATGCAAAAGTCTAGCAGTGATCAATAAACATGTCTACAGATAAAAAGGACCGGCAAAGGGAAAGCTAAGTAATCCATCTTCTCCAAAAAGTCAAGACATTCCTCTAATTTCTCTTCTTCTTCTTCCTCAGCGTTCTCTTTAACCTTTCTACTCTCTGCAAAGAAAATTAGTCCATTTCTACGGTGTTCCAGAGGGATAACGAGATGACTTCGTTCCACAGGTTTGGCATCGACGGGGAGGAGATCCACGAGCCAAACCAAACACCCTTCCACGGTAGCTACTCCGACTACAACACTGACGTCCCCATCGACCATGCGACTGCCTCGTCCCCAGATGCGTTTACCTTAGGATCCTCACACCCCGATGTGGATCCCAACCCTAGCTTCTCCGACAGCCCTTACGTCGAGAACGGCAACGCCAATGGTTATACTGCTTCCGACGATGGCATCTTCTCCTCCGACGGTCCCGTACTTCCTCCTCCCACCCAGATGGCGCCGGAGGAAGGCTTCGCTTTGAGGGAGTGGCGGTGGTGAGATTCCTTTTTGCTTTTTACTCTTCCATTTGTGCTGTTTTGTTTTGAGATCTGGTGGTTCGAGCACGTAAGCTTAGATCTGTTATTGCTTTGTAGTTCTGTAATGTAATTTAGAAGAGTTAATTATTGGCATTCAAGTCCTTTAGCTTTTCTGGTACTTGTTAATTGATTGATCTGTGAACGAGATGGCATTTGCTGAACCTGTTTCTCACCGGAAACATTAACATTTATTGATATGAAGGTTGATTTAGTGAGATGTGTATGGATGTGTAGTCCAGGTTTGCATGGAAGTAATTTTTGGGCGACTTTTATATAAAATTTCTGATCTGAGACTTATTTTGACCGTCTTCTTGGTTTTTGAGAGGCTTTTACAATTTCTTGTGAAGTTGGATCCGATAGATTAGTGGCAGCAGTCCTATTCCAAATAGTTAAATGTGATCATCTCATTCTATGTTGTTTCAGCAATAGTTTTCCGTTAGTCTGATTCTGGAATAATAGTGTCTGGGATCATATGAATGACAGTGCCCCTTATTTGGAACTTATTTGCTAAGGTATGGCAAGATCTGTGATTGTACTTGTTTTCCGGGTTGGATTTTTGTCTCAAACTACGGATTTCAGAATGATTGACTTGCTTTCTTTATAGTTAAAAGACGGGTTAATAATTAAAAGGCACAAAAGTTTTGGAGATATAGTGATTAAACTGATTTTAAATATCAAAATTCGATTTTGTAATTACTTCATTCAAGTTGAACGGCATCCCTTCAATGTTTGGCTAGTTTATGAAATCTTGTGGAATTTTTTATGTTCTTTTTACCAGTAATTTTTAAAAATTGAGAGGCTTCGAGCTTCCTTTTTTTTTTCCTTTTTATATTTTGAGCATTTCTGGTGTTACCTTGATCATGGGGAGCTTCCTTTTTCCCCTGATGAGGGGTGTTGATCCGTTGTCCACATATGAGTAGACAATCTCTAGCGTTCTTATGCTTATGGTATGTGAAAGCATTCATCATTTGTTGGATGTACTCTTCCAATCAAAGTTATTTCCTTGGATTTTGCTGCACAGTCAGAATTCTGTTCAACTAGAAGAGAAGGAGAAGAGGGAGAAGGAGATGAGGAAGCAGATCATTGAAGAAGCTGCGGAGTATATACAAGCATTCTATGAGAAGAGAAAGGTCAATGTTGAGAGCAACAGAACTAATAACAGAGAAAAAGAGAAGGTAAAGATGTCAATGAACTTTCTTTCTCTGGGGTTTTACTCTGTTTTACTAAATTAGGATGTTGGCTTTTTGTGTATGGAGCAGTTATTCTTAGCAAACCAAGAGAAATTTCATAAAGAGGTAGATAAACAGTACTGGAAGGCAATATCAGAGCTTATCCCCAATGAAGTTCCTAATATTGAGAAGAAGAGAGGGAAGAAGGATCAAGACAAGAAGCCATCCATTACAGTCATCCAAGGCCCAAAGCCTGGAAAACCCACAGATCTTTCCAGATTGCGCCATATACTTGTGAAGCTAAAGCACACACCTCCTCCTCACATGATACCTCCGGCACCTGCAAAGGATGCCAAAGAGAAAGACGGTAAAGATGCTAAAGACGCCAAGACTGGTAAAGATGTCAAAGATGCTACTACTGCTGATGGTTCTACAAATCCATCCAAAGAAGAGGTTCCTGCGGCTGGTGCAAAAGAACCAGAGCCCACACCAGGGGCTGCTTGATTGGATTCAAAAATTGGTTATTTGGTCCAAATATTTGTTTTGTACCATAAGCATGATCTTGAGAGTTGATTTTGTAAACCAAGATTGGATTATGTATGCGGCTCTTGCTTTTGTTTTCGGCTATATACATTTTTCACTAAACTGTTTGTTTTTTAGACAGTCAGAATCTCTGTTCTTACATCTCGTTTTAGCATTGGATCAAGTTGTGTTTTTACTTCCTGATGCATGAATGTACGAGAGTTTTCGCAGACATGTAGAACGTGACTTTGATCATACTACTACTTTATTGTTTTTGCTCTATAATTGTCAATCATTGGCATTGTTTTTGGTTACACATTACTGTAAATTGGCGATGACTAAATATGGCGAAATGAAAACAATTTTCTCTGTCTAATTAATGAAATGCACAAATATAACCTGGTAAACTATTTCCTCCCATCTGTTCATGGAAACATGCTTTGTTCTTCACCTAGGGTTCACTTCAGTTATTGTGACAGGAACAGAGCTCATCTGGTAGCTACTGCAGTCTGCAGATGATTTCTTTGCTCCGCTAACCCCAACTGACTCTGAGAAAAATCCTGGGGCTGTGAGCAGCTTTTCATTAAGCTTTATATTCTTCGAGAGCATATCAACAACCTGGCTCATTAGTGGCCTTCTGTTTGCTGCTGATTGGGTACAGAAAAAAGCTACTTTGATATGTCTAATGACTTCAGCCTCAGGATATTCTCCCATGTCTGGATCTACCATCTCTAATAGTTTCCCCTCTTCATGTAATTGCCACGCCTGTCAAATCAAAACATATCAAGGTCAGTAATGCGGAAATATGCACTGTGACTGTCAGCTAATTACTGCACATTTGGCAGAAAATTTGCAGTCAATGCCACCAAAACAACATGAGCAATATAGAGATCAAGAAAACAGCAATATTTGAAGCTATTCAAAGACACACCTGCTCTAGGAGGAGCTTATCTGTCCCTCTCCAGTTCACCTTTGCATTACTTGTGCCACTAACTATTTCAAGAATAAGAACTCCAAAACTGTAAACGTCTGCCTTCATGGTCAGTTGCCCACCTAATGCGTACTCTGGTGCCAAGTAACCACTGTATGAAAAAAGCCAAACAGGTTGATAAGTTGGGTTACACTGTTAATGTACGATAGTTTAACCACATCTTCGACAGATAAAGGTGTCTATACACTCTAGAACATGCTTATGAATACTTTGGCAGCCAAAAGCCTTGTCATTAATTTCTTAAAACACTTCTTCCATATATATTTTGTGAAGGATAACAAACAGCCATCTACAAAAGGACGAACACTGACTAAGAAACTATCATGAATGAAGGGAAGGATGACAAAAAACAAGTTACAATCTCAAAATTGTTATACGTAGACTACATAATAAACCAAGAAAGAAATCGAGGTAACAAACTATCCTTCCACTTCACTTTTCCTTTGGTGACTACAAAAACAGGAAATAAGAGAGCAAGAAAGGTGCCCCAGACCATAAAGCTTAAGGTGACTATGGGTTAACAGGAAAGATATAGATGTCTAATGCGTTTAAATAAACTCATATCAGCTATTGAACATGTACATTGGCTGCAAATAAATCCAAAACATAGATATAGTAGGTGTTTAAAATATTTAATGTAATCGGACAGTCACACCATTTACGTCCCTTCTTTGCCCTTAGGTTGACATTATTTCCTGGTAGTCACTATGATAGTTTTGCTTGTCACAAAAATCAATTTCTCCTTCTCAAGGAATCTCAGGTTCATATATAATAACTGCTCATGCTTCACATCCACTCATGCAGATACCAAATATTCCTTTGTGGAAATGCTCTTCTTCAAATTCTAGTGGTGCCATAAGATGTTTAGTTTGGAATATATAAGCACTATATCCTTGTTCCAGATCTTGCCTTCTTTCTTTCTTGGTATTTTTTTTATCAGGTGCTCTGCAAATTATGCCATTTAGTAGACATTAAAGTCCTTAGTATGATGGCCGTAAATCATTATCTTTGATTCTATATTAATCATGGCAAACTAAGCATTTAAGGACTAAAAAGCAAACTTTTTAAATAGGAGGACAACCCAACCAAATGGGATAAGCAGCCCTATGGTTGTCTAGGGCTGACTACTTAAGGAAACAGAAGGCCAATAAGATTGAAAGCAACAGTTCATCCAATTCTTTAGAGGCACATACGTTGTTCCTGCTATCCTTGTGCTGATGTGAGTAATATTATCTGGGAAGAGTTTAGCCAACCCAAAATCTCCAATTTTTGGGTTGAAGTCCCTATCAAGGAGTATATTGCTGGCTTTGATGTCTCTATGCACAATATGCGGCAAAAGTTCCTCATGAAGGAAATTAAGACCCCTAGCAATACCCAAACAAATTGCAGATCTTTTTCCCCAGTCCAGTCTAATCTTCTTTGGACCTGCTAAGGAAAAGGAGAAAATGATTAAATAGTAAATAAATCAGTCATTATGTCCAGAAATATTAAAACCCTTGGCATTCTAAACATTTTTAAGCTTACCCAACAATGCACGGTCAAGACTGCTATTTTCTACGTACTCGTACACTAGAATTCGATTGGATCCTTGAACACAGCACCCTATCAACTCAACAAGGTTATGATGCCTGACTTTTGATATGGTATTAATCTCATTTAAAAATTCCTGCAACCCTTGTTTTGACTGAGCAGAAAGTGTCTTCACAGCAACTTGTAGTCCATTTTTAAGGGTTCCCTAGCATCATAGTAATATAGTTGGTGCAGGTTAACTTGGGATGGACAAGAACAAGAATTATATCTTCAAACAATGCCATTAAATACAAGTAGATATCTCAAAGTATGTGATAGCATCCAAAAGTAAAACTAATACAATTAAGCCAAATATGATATTAAGAAAAATAATGTCAAAGAGGGAGTTGGTATACTCTTGTAGAAAATCTATGCATGTGTTCTATCTAACTGTAAAGCATCTACTATAGTCCAAATCCCTCTCGCTTAAAAACAGTACACTTGAAGAAAACTAACAGATTTTCATTCGCCCAAGTAATGAGAACACCATAAAAAGTTTTCAACCAGAAATTATGCGTAAGGTCAGATACTAAATGAATAACACACAGTATGGATGGTCATATTATTTAGATTTTAACTTAGATAAACCATCTCCATTTGCACACCACTTAATCAAAAGTTCTACAACTACGAGATGAAGAAGTTGGAAAATCTACTCATGAAGTTTACAGTTGTGAGATATGAAGGATCTATGGACTGGAGTACCTTGTAAACAATTCCAAAACCTCCTCTGCCAATATTATTTTGGGAATGGAAACCATCAGTTGCTAATCTTAATTCATTGTATGATAAATGGTTAACATCCCGCAGCAAATTATCTAGCAGAACACAATAAGAGAAGCAACAGTTATAAAAAAAGAAAAACGAAAAATTAAAGCAAAGTGTAGTTAATTACAGAAGACACTGAAAAGAAAAAATAGAACAACACTTAGTGAAAGACACAAATACTTTCTGAAGTTTGCAACAGGATTCGGTTTTTTGCTTAAATGAACTTTGGTTGTAAAAACACCAATAGAAGTCTCATCAGTATCTATAAGAACCCTGAACTTAAAATAAGTGACAGCTAGCGTAAGTAAATCCCATCACAGTATCCTATCTTTCTCCACATGTTACTTGTCAAGAATCTTTTCAAACAGTGTTTTAACTTGTTTTCAGTGAAGCAGCCAGCAAAAAGCAATAGAACTGACAGTGGTTAGGGTATTAAATTATAGATTTCAACAGACGTCAACATGTTTTGGGGTTTGCATTTCATAGTGTCAAATAAACAGGCTAGAAGGCAGATCTATTATCTACAATTTCATGAGCAATTCAATATCATCAAATAAATGATTCAATTTATCCCCAAAGCAAATATTGAGTTTTATATTCCCATCATGTTTCGTGGCTAGACGAGATGTGGTTCCTCCAACAAGCATTCATATATGGCTGTGCTTTGAAAAAAAAGAGGGTGTTGAAACCATATGCTACAATTCAGAAGCCAACACAATTGCCATTAAAAGTGGCTTTGAAAAAAAAGAGGGTGTTGAAACCATATGCTACAATTCAGAAGCCAACCCAATTGCCATTAAAAGTGGATCTGACATGTTTCAGGGTGTGCGGATACAATAGATTATTCAAGTAACCACTTGCATAAGTTATAATCAAACAATGCCAAACACTTGAATAATTTCACACCATCAATGTCAGGAGGAACCCCAGAAGCACTGCGCCTTCTATCATTAGCCGCTCTCTTAAAGCAACTACACTTCATACTTCCCCGCAAGCAATCCACCGTTTCTTATCTTCTAAATCACTTAGCTCCTTGCATATACCTTCCAAAAGCAGGAAAAGGGAAAAGAACAAAAAGAGAGAAGAGAATTGATTGCATTAGCAAAGATATCGTCCCGTTACCCAAAATCAACAGAACAATAAAAATCCAACATCAACTGTTAGTACAATTAAATCCAAAAAACAGCATCATCGTCCTAACTAAAGAATTAAGAAAGAAAAGATAAAACAAACATCTGATATCATCGGAAGAATCACAAAGTCAAACAAAACAGGCTCTGTTTCGAAACAGAAGGATCCAAAAGTAGTTGAAGTACCTGGTGGACAAAACATGAAAAACAGCAAACTTTATATACACACACTTAGGAAGTCTCGAGGGATTAGTTTTATTTGGCTTAATTTTGGTGCTGCGACATGGGTACGGGGGAAGAGTTGAAATCACAAAAAGCGTCTAGAGATGGGATTTTTCTAAGTTTTCGATCTGGAGTGTGTGAGCAGAGGATCGGGTCCCAAGTCGTAGGGCGTTCGTTTTGTCGCCCTTTTACTTTTCTTCGTATCATAGCGGTCTTCCTATTACTTGACAGCGACCCTCTGGTCTTTTTTCTTTTCCTGGTTTGAACGCAAGAAACATTTAAACGTTTCTAAGAACCTCACATCCGAAACATTCGGCCAAAACAAACTTCTGACCAAAATGTAAAACAGCTGATAACCACAAAATATAAGGGTTATCATACCACTCAACCAAAGGCAGCAGTAAATGACATCTTCCAGATTTTCTTGATATCTTTCACAAACACATGACTACAACTTAATTCAACGCTGGCAACAATTTTCCAGGTCTACTTCTGGAAGCCAACGAATCGGAAGTAAACAATTGGGGGACTCAGCTCAATAAATATCAATGCCAAACTTTAAAATTCCTCCACAGGCGGTGGAGCTCAACAAATATCAATGTCAAACTTTAATATTCTTCCGAATCGCAAGTCAACAGCACTGCATTTAATGTAAGACAACAGTGTCAAATTTATCTATCATCCTTTACGGCCTGTTTGGAAGCCATTCATGAATTCAATTCAATTGCATTAATGAAGTTGGGATTGAATTCAATTTACACTGTTTGGAACAAATCTAGTAATATTATAATTGAATTCAATTACACTGTTTGGAACAAATCTAGTAATATTAGAATTGAATTCAATTACACTGAATTCAATTCTACTGTTTGGAACAAATCTAGTAATATTAGAATTGAATTCAATTACACTGAATTTAATTACACTGTTTGGAACAAATCCAGTAATATTTGAATTGAATTCAATTACATTGAATTCTACACTGTTTGGAACAAATCCAATAAAATTAGAATTGAATTCAATTATTTCATATGACACATTAACCCCTGACTAAAAAAAATATTATTCAAAATAAAAATCATTTTGGATAATTATTGAAAAAATTGTCATTCTTGACTTTATATAAAAATAATTTCCTTTATATACTATTTATTAATAAATTATTAATTAAATAAAATGAAAAATTTTAAAATTTTATTTTAATATCGTATATAATATTTATATACAAATTATTAATTAAATAAAATGAAACATTTTGAAAATTAACTATTTATGTAAAACGTAATATTACCCCATTCATACTTGCTAATTTAAACAATCAATTCTAAAAATAATAAAACAATTAAATCAATAATAACAGTAAATAATAAAAAAATTCCGAGGCCCAACAACTTATAAACATCAATTTCATTCATACAAAAAGTTTATTATTAAAATAAAAAGAAAAAATTAATTGCAAATGATATCAGGCTAGACCAAGTTGATATTTCACTCCAAATTACATATAATATCATAACAAGTTTTAATATGTCATCCTGTGATAAGGATACATAAGATCGTTACATCAGAAAACTAAATTAAAAATAGTCATACTTGCATAGAGCAAGTTACATCATCCATAAAGTTCCACACTTAAATAGAGCAAGCTATAAAAACCTAACATCAGCGCATCTGCGTAGACAACCATTCTAAACGTAGTTCAATTGGACATGCAAAAAACATACCAATAAAGTTAGGATGCTGTACAAGCCAAGTCACTGCATCCAAGAGAGCACGCCCTTCCAATCCTAATTCTTGCATTGCGTCAAATATTTCCTCCTCTCTTCTAACACGAGGGTTTGTGGCTACAATAGCTTCGTTTGTGGCTACAATAGCTTGTGCAATTTCTTTCATTGCATTAGACATAACTTGTAATTCCGACATAATTTGATCATCCACTCGTGCTTTTCTTTTCTTACCCGTGTTGGATGGTTTTGACACTGAAGGTGTTGATGATGAGGGAGCTTGAGTTGTTGGTGTTGTTGGAGTACTCTCGCTCCCAAATGGATCAAAACTCTCTAAATGGACCTCATTATTTGCTTGCATATTATCAATGTCCTCAATATTGATATCACACCTTTCCTTTTCCCATCTTTGAACCTTCTCCTTTGCACTTTCAGCTTCAGATCCAGTGGCTCTATCTTTCTCATAGATCTCGCGAACAAGGTCCAAATTAGGTAAAGGCTTCCCTCGAATATGCTTCACCTTTTCGTTAACCTATCAATCAAAATACAAGAAACTATGTCAACAAACTTCATGTATATAAAATAATAAAAATAAAAAATTTTCACTATATCAGTATTAAATAAAATACCTGTATCAGGGTTTGCCACACCTCTGGAACCGCTTCAAATGTCTTGGTAAGATCATTCCATCCAATTCCACTTTTGCCATCAAGAAACATTGCCAAATGCATTTCTTCCCTTAAAGTTCTCAACCGATTAACAATTTTGCTCCGATTAATCTTAACCCCAAACTTTTCATTAATTTCCTTTATCACCTCTCTATATGCACCAGCACT
>JAOTIZ010000002.1:32149384-32162783 GCA_027123425.1 Erythroxylum panamense | reverse complement strand
TTTCTGGTAGTGAACCTTTATCGTGGGATACGTGTCGGAGGGACCTTCGGGCGTTCCGATATGTACCCTACGATGAGAGGGCGTTACAACTTTTTTCTATTGTAAATTTGAAAGAATTCTGAATATTAACCCTTATTTAGCTACCCTTAATGAAAGAATTTTATAATGGATCAACATAATCAAGTAGCATCGCTTTAAATTTGTTGGACAGCAGCTCAAAAATAACTTTATGGACAGTATTGCAACGAGAAATAAGCCCAAAATCTTTAATAAATTAAAGGTATGCACCTTATCAATTTTACCTTTGCTAAAGAATTATAGGATAGCTTCAATCACCTTATCCTTGATTAGGTACCAAGATTTTTGAAAGAACAGAGCATTCAACCTATTAGGGCCTCAGGCCTAATTTTAGTGGAGCTCATCCTATCTAAGGAAAGGGGAGCACAGGAGTTCCCTCTCTTGATGGGATAATTGTTCCTTAATAATTTCCTATAAAAGAGGGATGGGGTAAGAGACTACAACATTGGAGTCATAAGCTCTTAAAAAGTACTAATAAGCTCATAACATATCTTGTTGGCTATTTATGAAATCACCCAACTCATTTACTAAGGAAATTATTTTATTAGAGTTAGACCTTGCCAAAATAGATTTGAAAAAGAAATGAGTGCATTTCTCTCCCTCCCTCGACCATTGGACTCTAGATCTCTACTTAAGAATGAAGTGATTAATATGTAATGCATGATTGTATGGTTGTAGAGCCAATTATTCTTGTGTTTTCAATGAGCTTTCCCATGGATTTTAACATATGAGATCATGAATCTTGGCCAATTCCTTTTTAGTTACCTCTACAACATTCATGTTATTGTAGGCTCCTATTTAGTTTCTTGAGTTCACCTTTTATGAGCCTCGTTTTTTCTAAAAAATGAACATTTTATACTTCTGGACTTCCTTATTCTTAACAATACAGTAAACAATTTATTAGGATGTTGAACTTAAAGAACAAAAATTTCACAATTTTAAAAGTTTAACTAAATTGATTAATTTTTATAGTGAACCATTATATGAATTATTAATACATTATAGTGTAATATTATTAACTATATATAAATAATAACTATTCAAATTTATTGTTGACTATTACAATTTTAAATAAAATGATAAACTATTTCATCTAACACCATTTTTTAGTTGACATTAAGTTCTCCTTTTCGCTAGTATATCCCATCACTGTAATATAATTGTTTTTAAAATGAACATTCTAGAGTTATTATTATCATTTGCAATGTAATGCTTTTGTTTTTTTTTTGTTTATGAATAGTGTAAGGTAACAAGATTCATACATAAATAAAATTTAAATACAACTTATTCAAAAAAATGTTATGAGTTTTAAACATTCTATCTAAACTTAATTATAGTATGAATTTCATCCTTAAATTTAAAATTATTTTATATTCAAATTTTAGACCCAAAGTCAGTATATTAACTCACATCTTTTTTTTAGTTTATAATAATTATGTATAATACAAATAAATGTTTAATCATGAGTAAGAGCACTTATAAAAGTTTTATAAACAAAGTTAAATTATATTTTCTAAAATTTCAATTTAAAATAACATTTAAAGCTTTATTTAAACTAAAACAATATGTTCTTGTAATAAATATGAAGTGTACAAGATAATAGCATTACTTAAAACAAATTAAATTAAATGTACATATCTATAATGTTGGGCCCAGGTCTTGATCCTAATCCTGAGGTTCGAATCGGGGGGTGGTCAGGTGAGGATGGTGTGAAAAGAAAGTTAAAGGCATTCGATTTATAAAGAATTTCAGCGTCGCAGCAGTGGCGGGTTCGTCGCCGCCAATCATATGTTTACCACGGCGAACTATGAAATCACTTTCAAAGATCTTTTGGGAAAAGTTTGCCACGATGAACTTTTCATTTCGCTGCGGTGAAGACCCAAGCTCTAACGAAAAAACCCATCGGGAAAATTATGTCGCAGCGAAGATACGAAACTTAACACCGATCACCCTTTTGAAAAGGTTTGTTGTGGCAAATTTTGACCCTTGCTATGGTGAAACCTTCAGACAGAACTTAGACAACTAACATCCAAGAACACAACAGACACAAACAAGCCCACAACATCCTATTCCATCACTAACAACAATTCACAATCTCGGTAAAGAAGTTAATTATCAACATACACAAAAGAGCTTCATCAAATCCAAATTTCATTACTAAATCAAATAGTTTGAACAGCTTTAGTTACATATCAAAAGCCACACCATTGGCTTAATACAAAATATAAAATACAAAATACAATAAATGCTCATGTTGATATACTTATAAAGCTATCCCAAAAGTTATAGTTAATAACTTAATTACAAAAGATCTCTAGCTATCTTGGAGTTTACGATGCCCTACAAGGTTCAACAATTGTCTTGTTCTACACCTAAAGAGAGAAAAATAGGTTGAGCTACAAAGTTCAGTGGCTAATATATTTATAGCCATCAGTAATTAGCCACAAGTTTAAGCATAGGCATATATGTATATCAATATACATTTATATCTCATTTTATCTAGAAGCTTAATCATCCACAATTCAAACTCACAAACTCATATTTTAGCAATTACCATCACAAAGTCAACTCATGAATATTCAACATCCATATCTAGCACACAATTGTTTATCATAGTTGATATGTGTTTAATTATTGATATATTTAATTATTTACACTTAGCGATTAATGATACAAAAATGCTTAAGATACTCACTTTAATTCATATTTAGTTTTAAATACAATTTAGAAGCAAAGAAATTAAAGTGAGTCGAAAGCATCCCATTTAAAGCATTTTTCGAAGATCAATACTAACTTGTCTTTACGGAATGAGACAAAAAATTAAAAGATAAAAAATGGAAGACAAAGAAGAATTAAAGTGGCCTAGCTTGGAAGTCAAGAGTAACACAAAAGACTTGAAATGGAGCTTAAAACCTGAAAAGCAAATGAAGAGTAGGCTTCCAGTCACAAGTGTCCCACTAATTTGAAAAGAAAAGACAAAAAGCATTAAAGACTTTGCAAAAACGACATGGAAGACCAACGTTTTCAAGGAGCTGCGCACAATGCAGCTTGTTGTACGTTTCATTAAAAAACGCATAGGAGTTGTGTGCATACAAGGGATTTAAGAAGAGAGGCAATGTTTATTTGTCACATCGAATCAACAGTAGACACATGCTACAGTAGGCGGCAACATCAAAACGCAGTGGAGAAGGTTTTAAAGGGTGGCAAGTTTAATTGTTTGAAGGAGAGCATGCAACGTTTTGGCTCAAAACGAATGAGGAACCAGCAGAAGAGAGGATTTAAGTGTTGATGTGTGACCTTTATTGGCCACATCACGCAATAATGCAGAGAGGAGCACGCAACAGATTAAAAAACGCCACAGCAAGGAGTAAAACGCAGCGCAGAGGGCGTGAGCAGCAGGGATTTAAGGAGAGTTGCATCTTAATTGTCCAATCAATAATCAACAGTGAAAACGCGAGGGAAAACACGCAACAGGGAACAGGCAGCACAGTGGAAGCATGATTGGGTCTGCGTTTAACGCATAAAATTTGTGTTAAACGCAGACGAGGTGAAGGAGGTGTGACCAAGGGACGAAATTAATTCGTCCCATCACGCTACAGTAGAGGAGACACATCTCATACTACAGTGAAGAGTAGAAGAGAGGATTTTCGGTGGAACATTGAAATGAGGGTTGAAATATATTTTCAGGAAAGATTCATGAAGGGTTAGACATTTTGATGTCAGTTTGGAGGTGATATCAAAGCCGACGACCCGGATTAAGTATTTTTTAATTATTTTATTGTTCTTTCTCTCATTAGGAATTAATTGTGTTATCCTATTGTAATTGATTTGGGTATTGTGTATGGATAATCGGATTTTTGTTATTATTCGGTTATTTGTGTATGAACCCGTTGGGTATTTTAAATTGATGATTTTAATGCGTTCATTGAATCGTTAATTTCAAACCCATTGCTAGAATTTCAACATAATTCGTAATTGTTATGTTGAAATTCAGTGTAGCGACTAATGATTCGTAATCATTAGGGATAACATAACCTAGGTTAAATGACGCATCGTATGTGGTTATTGCCTTGATTAATCGGTTTTTCTAATTCATAATGCTACTACCTAATTAAATCCAGAGAACGTATCCTAAGTTATTCGGTGGTTAGGTTTAATGAACGATCGTATCTTAACTAAACAAAACTTAAGGAAAAACTTGGGTTAATTTTTAACCCACAATTAATAATTGCTAGGAGAGGTTAAAGAACAACAAATTAATAAAATATGCTTAATTAGGGTTTAGGCTAAGATTGAACCAAAGAACCGGGTCCTTACCAAATTTCCCACATTTATCATTTTTTCATGTTTCTTTAATTTGTTTTTATTAGTTAGTTTTATTTTATTTTCTTATTTCAAAAATCCAAAACCCCCCATTAAGTATAAACATTGATTAATTTCATTTCATCAACTTTACACACTCTCTGTGGGATTGACCTAGACTCGCCACTGCTATAGTAGTAGTCTAGTTATTTAAATTTTGACTAGCGTTATGTTGCGCGGTCAATACTCAACAAATCCAATGCAATGCACAAATAAATAGCTCAAGGATTCCATATAACGAAATGGCAAAACTGAAGTTTACACCAAGAACAAAATGAGTCCATTTTTCGGAGCTTATATGCCATAAGTGGGTAGCCGGGAGAAAACTCTTGTCAACGTACACATGACGAATGAAATGGTTCCTCTCTTGCCCATTTCATCATATGCTCATACTTTCATGCCTTTTCATCTTTTTATTTAATTCAAAATGTCATAACCTTTTCCAAGGTATAACCTAGTCATAATTCATCATGCATTTTCAGACATTCACATCAATTCAATTCATGAAGTTCACACATACACACATAGGCAAGAATTTGCCCATCACACAAGTAACTATAAATATATTACTCACCTAATTGTTTGAAATTCCCAAAGTTCAAATTTGTCTTTCCTCTTGATATTGGGTAGGGTTTTCTTGATTCCCTTCAAATAAATCAATTTCTATTCAAACAATATTCCAATGTAAATTCATAAACTTCAATAATCACAAAATAAAGATAAATAACAAAATGGGCTTAGACTTAACCTACCCATAGTCTATCTAAGCTAGTAAAACCAAATCCCTAATTCAAAACCCACGAAAATCAAAATGAGTTCATCTTCTTCCAACACAAACCCATTCTCTACTTCCTAACTCTTTTGTTTTTCCATCATAGCAAGAAGAAAATGATGAAACTTACCTTAGCTTGGCCAATTTTCTTCCTCTCATGTTTTATTTCTTTCTTCTTTCCTTCCAACGTTTTTCTCTTCCCTTCTTTCTTCTCTCGTGATTCTTCTCTTCTTTTTCTTAAACAAGACCATATTTTGGTATTGTTCTTCCAAAAATACCCTTCCTTTCCTTTGATCTTCCCATTTTACCCTTCTTTCACTTAACCTGAGTCCCCATACTATACTCTAATTTAATTCCAACATTCTCTATTTAATAACTCTAATTTCTATTCATGTTTTCTAATATAATGGACTAAATTCTAAGCAAAATAAATAATAAATTAAAGAAAAATAAAGAAAAATTTTGGGTTCAACAATTCTCCCCCTTAAAGAATGTCATCCTCGAAATTCTTACCCGAGTTCATAAAAAGGTGCAGGTACTTTTCCTTCATTGCTTCCAAAGGCTCTCATGTTGCCTCCTCTCTTGCATGATTCTTCCATAAGACTTTGACTAGCTTCACAGTCTTGTTTCTCAAGACCTTTTCCTTTGTATCTAGAATCTCTACTGGTTGTTCCTCATGAGTCAAATCCTCTCTCATTTGAACTTTTGAACGTTGGACTATATGTGAAGGATCTGATCTATGCCTTCTTAACATCGATATATGGAAAACATTATGAATCTTAGACAATTCTAGTGGCAAAGCTAACTTGTAGGCTAAAGGCTCAATCTTCTCGATGATCTCATAAAGGCCTATATATCTTGGACTGAGCTTACCCTTTTTGCCAAATCTCAAGACTCCTTTCCATAGAGAAGCTCTAAGAAATACTTTGTCTCCAACTTCAAATTCCATCTTCTTTCTATGTGCATCCGTATAGCTCTTCATTCTGTCTTGAGTTGCCTTATGTCTCTATTTCACCAATTTAATCTTGTCAACTGTGATTTTTACCAATTCAGGTCCTACAAATCTCCTCTCACCTTTCTCATCGCAACAAATAGGAGTTCTGCACCTCCTACCATACAAAACCTCATAAGGTGCCATTTGAATTCCCGAGTGCTAGGAAATATTATAAGCAAATTCAATTAAAGGAAGATGATCATCCCATGAGCCTTTAAAATCCATAATACAAGCTCTTAATATTGCCTCCAAAGTTCATATCGTTCTCCCTGATTGTCCATCAGTCTGTGGATGGAAAACTATAACTTAGTTCCCAATCTTATAAGCTTTCCTAGAATCTGGAAGTGAACCTGGGATCTCTATCCGATACTATAGAACTTGGAATCCCATTAAGCTTGATTATTTCATTTATGTATTTCTTAGCCAAAACCTTCAGAGAATCAGTTTGTCTGATTGGCAAGAAATGTACTGACTTGGTCAACCTATCAACAATCATCCATATTGCATCATGCTTCCTGCTAGTCCTTGGCAATCCCATCAAGAAATCCATCGTAATCTTCTCCTACTTCCATTCCAGAATAGAAAAAGGCTTAAGCTTACTGATAGGGGCTCGATGTTTTGTTTTAACTTGCTGGCACACTAAGTATCTACTAACATACTCTGTAACATCTTTCTTCATTCCTCTCCACCAGAAGTGCTCTTTCAGATCCCTATATATTTTCGTACTCCTCTGGTGCATTACATAGGGAGCATTGTGTGCCTTATCAAAAATCTCATCTTTCAACTTTTGCATGTCTGGAATACATAATCAGTTACCTACCACTATCAATCCATCTTCTCTTATCTCTACTTCAGAAGGTTTACCATTTTTAATCTTTTATTTGACTTTGCTCAAATACTTATCTTGCTATTGCAATTCTTTAATCTTCTTATTCAATACTGGCCTTACTCTAAAACTAACCAATATGCAATCAAGTTTAGCTTACCTCAATGTCACTTTCAGTTTGGCTAACTCATTCAATAAAGGTAAATATACTATCTCCATATATGCCATAGTCGATTTCCTACTCAATACATCCGTTACTACATTAGCTTTTTTCGGGTGGTAATCTATCATCAGATCATAATCCTTCAGTAGCTCTAACCACCTTCTCTGTTTTAGATTCAACTCTTTCTGGTTCATCAAATACTTGAGACTCTTATGGTCTATAAATACCCTAGTGATGACTCCATATAAATAATGTCTCCATATTTTCAATGCAAAAATTATGGCTGCTAATTCCAAGTCATGCATAGGATAATTCATCTCATAGGGTTTTAATTGCCTAGAGGCATAAGCAATTACCTTATCTCCTTGCTTCAACACGCATCCCAATTCCTTCCTCAAAGCATCACTATACACTATATATCCATCACTACCAAAAGTTAAAGTCAAAATTGGTGCAGTTGTGAGCCTATTCTTCAATTTCTCAAAGCTTTTCTGACATTCTTTTGTCCACATAAAATTTTGATTTTCCTTGTCAATTTGGAGAGTGGGGCTGCTATCATAGAAAAGCCTTCTACAAACCTTCGATAATAGCTAGCTAAACCCAACAAACTCCTCACTTATGCTATATTCTTAGGTGCTTCCCATTTAACTACAACTTCTAATTTTCTTGAATCCATATGCACTCCTTTTTTCTGAAATTACATATCTAAAGAACATCACTTTCCTTAGCCAAAATTCACATTTATTGAATTTAGCATACAACTCTTCGTTCCTCAATGTATCTAAAGAAATCCTCAAGTGTTCCTCGTGCTCCTTATCACTCTTAGAATAAAACAATATGTCATCAATGAAGACTATGACAAATCGGTCTAAGAATGGCTTGAAGACTCTATTCATTAAATCCATGAAGACTGCAGGTGCATTTGTTAACCTAAAGGGCACAACTAAGAACTCAAAATGCCCATACCTTGTTCTAAAAGTAGTCTTTGACATATCAGACTTCTTTATCCTCAACTGGTGGTAACCCAATCTCAAGTCTATCTTAAAAAAGACTCTTGCCCTTTGCAATTGGTCAAACAAATCATCTATGCATGGAAGTGGATACCTATTCTTAATAGTGACATAATTAAGCTTCCTATAATTCACACACATCCTCAACGATCTATCTTTCTTCTTCATTAAAAAAATCGGAGCTCCCCAAGGTGAAGAGCTACGTCTAATCTATCCTTTCTCCAACAACTCTTTTAATTGCTCTTTAAGTTCCTTCAATTCCGCTGGAGCCATTTTGTAAGGCAGAATCAATATCGATGCTGTGCCTGGAAAAAGCTCTATGGGAAATTCAACTTCTTTAAGTGGTGGTAGTCCTAGTAATTCCTTAGGAAAGACATCTGGGAATTTCATGACCACATGAATATCTTTTAATTTTTCTCTATCTACCTTCGTGTCTACCGCATATGCCAAAAAAGCTTCATATCCTTTCCTCATCATTTTCTCTACTGTCAAAGCCGAAATAATTCTAGGTGGACTTGCTTTCCTTTCCCCCATAAACACTACCTTTCTACCTCTGTCAAACACAAACTCTACCATCTTCTGTTTGCAATCTAAACTGGCATTATACTTCTCTAACGTGTCCATGCCCAAAATCACCTCTAATCCTCCCATCTTCAGCGACATTAAATCCATCACTATCTGTTCTCCACCAATATATATCTTATAGTCTTTATAAACTTGACTAATAATGATATATTATCCCATAAGGGTACTAACCATCAAAGGGCCATCTAATGGGCTTAAACTTCTAGCATGCACATTTCTAATTGATGAAACAAATGAATGGGTAGACTCCAGATCAATCAAAATAATTACATCATTATTAGATAATTTAACCATACCAGTCATAACCTTTGGAGTTGTCTCTGCATCCTCCCTCGTCATTGCAAACAGTCAAGCTGGTGCTTACCCCCTCAGTCTTCCTAGAGGATTCACTTTCTTAGCTACCTCAAAACTTCCCACTTCAGTTGCAGTCTTGTGTCCCACAGTCTTATCCCTTTTTGAAGCTTGCATCTAATTTCCCTTTATTCTGAAACACTGCGGACACTCTCTAGCCATGTTCCCCTTTTCTCTATAATTAAAGCAAGCTTTAATCAGTCGATAACATTCCCCTTTATGAAATTTCCCGCAATAATCACATTTGGGAATGAGTAGCTTATCCCCTTCTCCCCTTCTATTGCCTTATGCCATTAAGGCTTGATGAGAAACAGTTCTCATCTGTCTGGACCTGCTTGCACCACTACTCCTCTCCTTAGACTGTGTAGGGAAAGTCCTGACATTTCTCTCTGACATCAGAGCACTACCTCCCCTCTTAAACTGTTCTCTCCCTTTCCTTTTTCTATTCATTGCACTCTTTATGTTCTCCACGTTCTCAACCCCTAATGCAACTTCAACCAACTATTAGAAGTCACATAAATTCTGGACCACCACTTTCTCTCTGATGGCCAAATGTAGTCCCGCTTCAAACCTTTAGCACCTAGCTGCTTCACTTATCATCAATTCAACTACATATTGGGACAGCTACGTAAATCTACGCTCGTATTCGCTCATTGTCATCTCCTTTTAAAGCAACTGCATCATCTTTGTCTTCGTAGCAGTATAAGGCTTCGAGGCCTGAGGATCCTCCAATGACTAACATACTAGACTTACCGAGAGATGATTGATACAAAAATGTCTACATGCTATATTTTGGTTTTTCTTTTCTTTCTTTTATTATTTGTTTTTTTGTTTTGTCTTAACGTTAGTAGTGCAATTTTATTTTATTTTATGTTATTTTTGTTTTCATGTTCTTTATTTTTATTTTCTTTTATCTTTTTATCTCTTTTTGTTTATATTTTGCAAGGATGGTTATACATAGCATTAGATGAGTGCTTCACCACATTCAGAGCTTTGTAAATCTTAGCATTTAGGGAAGTAACAATCCCTACCTTTCTCACTTTTTATGCTTTTATTTATATTATTTATCTATGCTTCTATTATGTACATTGGCGACGTTGTATAAGTTTAAGTGTTGGGAAGAGGTTTCAAATTTCTTAAGCTTATTGTAATCTTTTATTAATTCTTATTAACTGACATCCCGATTAAGTTAACATTTGTCAAAACTACTTTATAGTATTAGTGATTATTGTATTAAATTAGTATGCACAATGATGAAAGCTAGAAGAGGCTTGCTTTTATAAGTAATATTTTGAATAATCATTGAGATAATTAATTTGAATGAAAATTACATATTATTTACACACACGAAGCATTTTTGTGAGATTTTGAGCACAAGAGCAAATGCATCCTATTTTAAGCTCTTTTGTTCTTTATTGTGTGTCATCATACATAGTTGAATGATTCTAGAACTTACTTTTTTTTTTCAAATCCATATTGAGACCATATTTGTTAAATTAGAAGCATTTACATAATAAAGAAATTTAGATTTAACCTTTCGTTTTAGACTATTTGTTTGACCATTATCCTACCATATTTTATACCTTAGGAGCAACTACTTTTGAGACTTAGCCTTTTTATTGATTATAACCATATTAATGGCCTTTACCTTATTTTTCTTGAAAGCCTTTTCATTATTTTTGAACCTTAAAGGATTTACATTTACTTGATTGTTTGAAACTTGGATTATATTGAAGAATAAAAAAAGGTCTAATATTTCTTTGATTGTTAGTAAATGGTGAATGCTCAAAAAATTAATAAAAATAAAATAAAATAACTATATGTTGCAAGGCATTAAAAAAATAATGTTGAAGTTATTGCACAAATAGAGTTATGGTGAGAAAGACCTACGTTATGAAGAAAAAAGTTTCATGTAATTTGGTTTATATAAAATTCCTTCAATATTATTACCCTTTTTATTATCCCTATCATACCTTTACCTAAGCCTCATTAAAATCTTATGACAAGACATTTTGATTTTTGTTTCTAGTTTACCTATAAGTGGCGGAGATATGATTTTATTGCAAGTTTATGATTAAGAATCTTCTTATATATTGATTTGAGAGTTCCTACACTTTCCACCCTATACATTTTGAGTGTATTAAGTGAATCCTTAGCAAGGACGTGAAAATTTGTGCTTTTGATTTCAAAAAGATTATCTATATGATTGTTATTGATATTGACTTATAAAGGTTAGCTATTGGATGACTTGAATTTAATTGTATGTTATTTGAATGATATGACGTGATGATTTAGGTGTGGATGGATAGGTTGAGGTTAATAAGGGATGAATGTTTTTAAATATAATAATTTGGATTATGATTTGCTTAAGGACAAGCAAAAGCTTAAGTATGAAGATGTTTGATAAATGATTAATTAATTATATTTATAACCCATATTTAGTGTGTTTTGTGATGTATCACTCAAAACCTAATTTTCGAACTATAAAAGGCAAGATCAAAGAAAAACCTATTTTTTGAACTATAAAAGGCAAAGTAAAAGCTTTGCCTCCCGCAAGGGACCTACCCGGCTCGAGCGGGGATTAGTCTGGATGTGAATAGCTTAAAGGTACCTTTCTATAATTGGGACCCTCCTAGGAAACCTCATGGGCAACCCAAAAAAAGGCAAAATTAAAGAGAAAAGCAACGAAGGGGCTTAGGAAACACAAGGAAAAACCTTAGAATGACAAAGCATAACAAATAATTAAGGAAATCCCATTATAGAAAATTTTCATCAAGTTAGAGTGAAATTTTTGTAGATTTTAGGGATTTCAATCATTTTATCCTTAATTTCAACTTTTTCTTTAGTTTTGATGTTTTGTTTTCCATGAGTATGAGTTAAATTCTTTTTAATATTTATATTAGATGAACCCTAGGATGGACCTTATAGTGACTATTTTATTTTAATTTATTCTTAAGTTTCATTGAGATTCAATTATGTGCTCTTATTTATTATTAAATTAATATTATCAACATATTGATTTATGTATGATTTCAGGTAATTAAGATTAGAAAATCTAATTTAAGAATAGATCTATCATAATTGAAAGGAGTTGCATGTAAATTTAAAGATAGATCGACATAAATCTTTCGAATTAGTGTTTAATCTAATAGTGAAGTTCCTAAATCAATTAATATAATTTTAAGAGTTTTAATTAAAAACAACAATAACATTTCAGTAGAAATCTTGTTAAGACTCAAAGTTTGAGGAGGTCCAATAGTATGTAGCCTTATCCCTAACTAGTAAGGAAACTGTTTTCAATAGACACATAGAAGAAAAAGAGAACTGCTGGAAGAAAAAAAGCCAAAAACAAAATAATAATTATATTAATAAATAAATCAGTAATTATATTCAAAAATATTTGATGGAATAAAATAAGAAAATTCAAAATAAGAAAATAAATAAAAATGAAAATAAACATACAATTACAAATAAATAGTATAAATACTAATAAAATACAAATAAATAATAAAATAAAGATTAAAAATACTAAGGGGAAGTACTAATAAGGAAATTTCAATTAATAACATGTAATTAAATATAAATAGTTTTGAGAAAGATATTAGTATAATTGAAAAATTTTCATGGTCCAATGATTTTTATATTAAATTGATTAATAAAATTATGATTGCACGAGAAATCTTAGAAAGGATTTGAATTTCAAGTGCTATTGTTTTATTGGTTGGTTTTTTTATTTTATTTTGCTATTCTAGTTTATTTGATCGTGTTGAATTACTCTTAATTAATTTTTTTACATTTTAAAATATGATTTATCAATATTAGTCACAAATCTTAATAAGCATCGTCCATATCCATCCCCTTTAGCTTTAGGAACTCTTGCCCAGTGTTTGGTTGGCGTCTGCGGACGCAAGGACAGAGGACAAGGACATATAAATTTTGTCCGTAGAGGTGTTTGGTTGCCGTGTCGTCCTTAACCCTGCTGTCTTCAATGGACATTGGATCAAAAATTTAGTCCACTCTCAAACCGTGGAACAGAGACTAATGTCCTAAGGACGCCACCGTGAAATGCCCGAAATACCCTGAATTAAACTCCAAACATTATGTTTATAATATATGCAGAGCCACCCTAATAGGCACTATACCCCTGGGAAGCCGTTTCCATTGTACCGTAGACTTGAGTTAGTATTTGGGAAGGATAGAGCCACTGGTGCAACATCTCAAGATCCGGAAGATGCTGAGGTTCAGTTTGATGCGGAAG
>JAOTIZ010000002.1:32129847-32149284 GCA_027123425.1 Erythroxylum panamense | reverse complement strand
CAGGGATGCTGCTCCTCGCAGATGTCTGGGATAGATGACCTGCATAAGACAAAATGAGCGCATCAGGGGAAGCGGGCCAAGTAAAATGAGGGTCAAAAACCGTCTTGTTCCTCCAGGACCAGAGAAACCAACAGGTGAGCCCAAAAATGGTCGCCCAATCATGGCCCCGAATCCGGCTGCGAGAACGGAGATTATGATGCAGCCAATCCTGAAGAGGCTGGGTGAAGAAGTCGGTCGCAGGAAGGTGGGGGCACAGCAGTGTCCAAATCCCACGAGCCTTAGAACAATCCCTAATGGCATGAAGGGCAGACTCATCGAAAGAACAGTGAGGGCAACAACTGTCCGAAGTGAGATGGAGGTGGACCCTATGCTGATTCGTGAGGAGCCGATCACGCCCAAGAAGCCAGAGAAAGGATCGGGTGCGTGGCGGTCCCGGCCATTGCCAGATGGACGGCCAAAGCCCGTGAGCCGTTGGGGAATCATGGCTCAGAAGCATATAGTAAGTTGAGGCAATCGTAAAAAGCCCGTTGTCGGAAGCACCCCAGACCAGTCGGTCGGGCCCTAGGAGGGGATGGGGGGGAAGAGTACCAGCAATAATCCGACAAATCGGGGAAGGAAGCCAGGACTGGAACTGGGTCCAATCCCATTGGCCACAAGAAGTAACGAAAGTGGAGATAGACAAGTCAAGGGAGGCTGCAGGGATAGAATGAGTGGCGTGAGGGAGAAGTGGCCCAATGCCCACCACCCATGGGTCGAGCCAGAAACGTATCCGGGAGCCATCACCGATCATCCAGTTCATGTACAGCTTTATTTCTAGTCACTTGTTACGGAATTCTTTACCTTTATGCTACTTCACATGACAATGCTTCATTTCTTAAACAAAGCATAAAGTACTCTTTCATCTTGCTTATAGTCCTCATTTGGAACCGGATTCCTTCCACTCATCTTCAACTATACCTCTTTGATCAAGCACACCCCAGGCTTCCACTCCATTTTAGCTTCAGAAACAGAGCTTAGTCCCATTTCACGTAAATATACCATTCCAGGATCATCACTTCAAATCGAAAAACATAAATAAAAGGCCAAGGAATATCAAGATCCGTCCACATGATAAAGCAAAAGGCTTAGGATACGCCAACTTTAACCCTTGAAACATAACATAGAAGAAGAATGAAAATGACATTCAAGAAGAGCACGTCGCAGTTTTCTTATTACCACTTCTACAGTTACACTCAAGTGTCTCTGTGCAAGCAGACTTCTGATGGGTGAAATCGAAATGCCCCATGCACAAAGAAAATTCCCATTCAATCTGTAATATTAGTTTAAAATTAATATGAGCAAATCGACTTGATACCGCTACTTCTACAAACAAAACCCAAGAAACTACCCCTTGGTCTATTAGATAGCAGATAAATCCGTAAGAGCTTCCCATTCAACAAACCACAATCATGGCAGGGAGGGTTCTTCATACCACTGACGAGACATTGCACCAATTTTCTTAGCGAAGTCATCCCCCTCTTCGTCATCCACATATTCTTCTTCAACATCTGCATTTTCACCCTCTTCGGCGTCAGGGATTTCGCCTTCATCGTAGCTGTAGTCCCCTTCATCACCTTCCTCATATTCATAATCCCCATCCCTTTGATCTTCACCATTGTAGTCATGATCTTCAGTTACATTATCAAGAGTCATTCCATCCTCACTCCCAAGTTTATTTAAGTTAGGTGAATGAGAAGATTGACCACGAAACATTTCCAACTGTTCTGCAGCAGGACCACTAGCAACAGCTGCCGCAGACTTGGAATCTCCCTTGTTTTTAATCACATGGTTTCTATCATCCATTGCACCATAAGGTAAACTAGATTCTGGCTCTGCAACAGCTGCATTATCAGAGCTACAATTAAAATCTTCCTCTTGTCTCATTTTGCTTATTGCTGTGGTTACTAGCAGATGATGCCCACAATCAGAAGCAGCTACTTCAGCTTCTCTTTTTCTCTTGAGAATCTCACTGAGAGGCATTGGCCCTTCAAATGACAAATCACTTGCAGAAGGTAGAGAATCTTCCACATGTTTCCGCTTTCCCAGTGATTGTTGTGCACTGCCCTCTGCATGCTTTGTAACTTTCAACTCAGCAAGACTTTTCGGACCGTCAAAGTCAGTGCTTTTCTGGTCCATAATTTCTCTTCCCATCCACAGATGTCTAAACTTTATACCTTCATTATTGTAATCTTCTTCTACTCTAGATTTTAGTCTATCACGAAGCCTTCCTTGATGGGAAGAGATTTGTGAACCACCAGATGATAATCTGCCCCAATTCCTACCCTTATCCCTTTCATCACTGCCGCTATTGAGAGATCTTCCAGGAAGCTTTATTCTACCTTGAAGACGGCTACCAGTGGAGCTCTCACGATGAGAATTTCTTCTTGACGAAACCTGATAGCCTCGCTCCTCTATATGGTCATTAGGAACAGAATCTTGACTTACAACTGATCTCAAGCCATTATTGACTCTCCGATGTTTTGATAAACGGTAACGCAGATCTGATTCATCAATATGTTCAGGGCTATCTCCACTGATCGTGGGAGATTCTTATCCAGCATGTCTGCTAGGAAGGCAATCAGTGTGCGGACAGATTGGCTCACCTTGCAGTCATCCTTCGCCCGGGCCTCTATACTCTTCAGGAGCTGCCTGCTACGACACGGACGGCGCACTGTATTCCGGAGTGTGATTTTCTGTTATTTTCCTTGTAAACCAAACAAAAAAAAAAGTTCAGAGCTATTAACTTTTCCATAAGCTCTCCTTTCCCGATGTATTGCCCCTCTCTGATGACGCCCTTTGCTGTTCCCATGCACGTTGCCCCTGTATGTGCTCAAAAGAGTCATAGGCTCTTGGATCACGATATGTTTCTAGGTCAATATTAGTCATTGAGCCATAATCAGCCATATGACCGAGTTCATATTCATCCACAGAATTCAACCTACGTCCTTCGGGATCTTCACCATGATAATAATCAGAATCCCTCAATTCATCATCCACAAGAACATCAAATCCAGGAGAGGACTCCCTCAACAAGTTATCATAATCCTTACCATTCTGAGTATGATAATTTGGCGTAGAGGGCTTCCTCATCATTTTTAGTGAAACTCCTCCCAATTTGTTTCATCAAGGCTTCTTGGCTAGCGAGCAAATGCTAAAACTCAACAAGTGATAACTGACTTTGCAATCCCTATATCGCAGCAACAAAGCCTCAGAGAAAAGCTTTTCTAATAAGCAAATAGATTGTTATTATCTATTTGGATGGGTTTATACTAGTGGAGTTTTTGTTAATAGAGCTTTTATGAGAAAAGCTTTTCTAAGAAGCCAATTGACTGTTTAGCTGTCAATTAAAAAAAAACTTTTTTGAAAGAACTTCATACAATACTGTTTGACAACATAAAAATAAAAAGCACTTTTAACTTTAACTATATTTTATTTTGTAATAAAAGTTATTTATATATATAAATATTATTTAAAGTATATTAAACAATATGCAAACATAATATATTAATTATTATACAATTTTAAATCATATGAAACATAAATGAAAATATATATAATTAAATCTTTTATATGGATTATAACATAAATATATAAAAAGTTAAATAATATTATATAACTCTCAAAATAAATATAAAGATGAATTTGTAGATGTTTTGATAATTATGTGTAAAATATAAGGACAAAAAAAAGACTAAAAATGCTCATTAATTAATTTAAAAATTTACATAAAACTACTTTTTTTTTAAGTTTCAAATTTAAACTTTTGAAAAAAATTGGAACTTTTCTTTATCAACTCTCACGTGTTTGAGCATCTAGAATCAACAATCCAATCATTGTTGTAGTCAATCTGCTTACCCTTCCTGATAATATCCTACCAGATAAAGCCCCCAAGTAAAAGACTTGAGAGTTTTTTCATGACGTATTATTTCTTAAATTTGAATCTTGAGATCTTACCTCGAGGAACATTTGTTGTTTTGTGCAAATACAAGGAGACAAGGATCATTTTCTTTACCAATAATACAAACATTTTTAGGTGTAGAATCATTGATCCTCTTTTAGCTTTTATGCTCTTTTAGCTTTTGACTCCACTCTTTTGGTTGATCGCCAAACTGGTTAGTGTCATTTCTTAATGGAGAAACTTATGCAACAATGCAGCATGTATTTTGATGGTCTTTTGATCCTTGTGTCTGTTACTCTGTGTTTTTTTGTATTCCAAAGTTTGTGCAAGCTTTATTTAGATTTGCAATTACATTAAAAATCTCGAAGAGTGTAATATTATTGCAATTACATTAACAATAATAATAATAAAATTAATAATATTACTATGTAACTATATTAATAATAATAGCAATAATCAAAATAATATTAATAATGTCAACAAAATTAATACTAGTAATAATAACAATATTATTATTATTAAACATAATAATAATGATAAAAATAACAATAATAATAATAAACATAATAATAATAATTGCAATAATCGTAGTAATAATGATAATTCTTATAGTAATATTAATAATATTAATACGTTATTATAATAATTATGATAATAGCAATAATCAAAATAATATTCAAAATAATATTCATAACATAACTAATTTCGTTTAACAAATATCATACTAACATTAATAACATTAACAAATAGAAGTCATAATAGGTATAAGTTTAATAATAATAATAATAATAATAATAATAATAATAATAATAATAATAATTTGAATAATTTGGATAATTCTAAATTTTATTACAGCTACAAGTGGGTAATAGCATAATTAAATATTGTAATGTAAATAATTATACAATGATAAAATAATAAATGAATTACATCAACTCTTCTTACTATACTACAAGGGCATTTTTGTCATTAACACTGTTTCTTGTTCTGTCCAGTCCAACCAAACACATTTCTGTCCTCAGGACATGGACAATATTTTCTGTCCTGTCCACTGCAACCAAACATCTCACTGTCTTCAATTCTTGTCCTGTCCCATCCAACTCTGTCCCATCCCGTCCTGTCTCTACCTGCTGCAGACACTAACCAAACGCAGGGTTGGGTCACTGAAGAAGATGACGGTGAACAGGCATCGACAAATTTAGACATTGCTAGTAGGACTACTTTAAGTACTGTTGCAGTGTGTGTGAAGGGTGACGACAATATGAATGCAAAGTTTACTTGAGAAGTGTAGTAACAACCTCATGATACATGTATAGTCAGTCATTTATAAGTGGATGGTGTTCATTTTTTTTTTAATGTAAACCATCCAATATCCGATGTCATATAGATAATCGACTAATTCAAATTCGAGTCGGATAGAACCATATAGGCGGCAAAGTTCTTCCTTACGAATGCGACTCCATGCCCAAGACTCGAAATCGAGACCTTAGTTAAGGGAGGAGGAGCCGTATGGTGTTCAATAATTTGACAAGGGTTTATAAGCCATGAAGATGGGACAAGATGTGCAAGCTTCAATCATTCATATAGATTCTATGTGATAAGCACTCTCTTTTCTACATGAAAATATAAAACAAAGAAATAACACAACATTAGGGATTTGTTGAATAATTAGGAATTTTATGGGGTGTTGTTTGATTTTAATTGTGGAACCGCGGTGTCAAAAATAAGAAAAGTGACCTGACACTCAACTAATGAAACCTTAATGAGGATAAAGATATCATTAATTGAATTTGACCCAATGGTTTTAAAAATGTTAGATTTTTTTTTGTATACTCTAAACATTAGGGTCTTAGCTATGTTTTAATGCAAATGTTAAGAGTTCAAGGACTTTTTGCTAAATTAAAAAAGGAATAACCAAATTATATAGAAGGACGTGAAAGCAATTCCTGTCTATATAGCAAAGACCAACTCTTATGTTGGTAAGGGGCTCTTCTAGCTTAAGTAATGTTACGGGTTCAAACCGTCCTCATGTATATAGCCGTTTAAAACTTGAGATCAGAGTTTTGCCTCTCGCAAGGGATTTACTCGACTTGAGTAGAGATTTGCCTGAGAGTAGATAACTTAAAGATATCTTCCTATAATTAGAATCCTCTTAAAACATTTAGTGGGAAAAAAAGACCAACTCTTATATAAATGGGAGTCAAAGCAAATAAAAAGCAACAAAAAAGAAAATAAAAGAACAGTCAGACAGTCACTCTCTCTCTTTAAAGAACAGTCAGCCACTCTCTCTCTCTCTCTTCCTCCGTGCGGGCGCTTACTCATCCACATTAACCCCACTTTCACTCTCTCTGTCTAAATTTCTCAACCTGTCGCCCTCAAGTGAGACTTTTGCACCACTCACTCCCTCACATTCTTCTCTCTTACTCTTTCTTAGTCTCTCTATCTCTTTCTCTCCTAATATTATTTATAAATAGCAGCTTAGGGTTTTAATTGGGAGATATGAGTAATCAATCTCAACAACAAACCCAACAACAGCAACAACAGCAGCTGGGCCCCAGTGCTGCCAGTAAGGATTCCGAGGAGGACAAGAGCACCGGTCTGTCGGTTGACGGGGGAAGCAGCGCTGGTGCCACGGTGGTTCTCTCTGACAAAGCAGAGTCCGGTAACGGTGCTGACGAAGATAGTGCTGATAAACCCGACGATCTCATGGAGGAGGAGCCGCCTCCCCCGCCTGAACCTGCGGCTTCCGGCGCTTCTCCGGCCATTGTTTTCTGTATTCGCCTTAAGCAGCCTTGCACAAATTTGTTGCACAAAATGAGCGTCCCTGAACTTTGTCGCAATTTCAGGTTATTCCCTTGGAAGTTTTGTTTTCTTTCGTTAATTTCTCTGGAGATGTTTTGGTGTTCGAAACTGCTGATTTCATTGGGATTGTCGCCCGCTTTTGAGTGTTTTAGCTTCTTTATGGATCAAACGGATTTTCTCGAGAAAGCCTGTTCTTTTTGCTGATATTGACTTTCTTGACGTGTATTGTTCTGTAATTTGAACTTTTTTTTAGGGCTTTTTAAGTTCTCGAATTATGGCCTTAAAGGTTTCTTCTGTTTGTCGTAAATTCCTAGAGTTCCTGTAACTGCTAAAAATGTGATCTTCTGCTTTGCCTTTTTAGCCCTTTGCAGCTTTCTATAGTTTACTTGTTTGGTGAGGAGGTGTTAAGGTTGATGGTGAGTGCAATAAGAAGAAATTGTTGGGAGGAGAGGAGTAACGGTTGGATTGGACTAAAGTGTACCGACAGGGATGAAGATTAGCCTCGAGTATTTAAGGACTTGTTTATGTATTGATTTCCTCTTTCTCAATACTGAAATGCAACTTTTATGGGCTTCCCTTAATTGTCATTTTTGTTCTTGATTTATGATACTGAAGCTTTCCATTGTCTACTTTGCGATCTGCATGATCTTTAAAAAGTAGTACCTGTGCCCTTAGGAGCAATAAGTAGATCTCAATGCGTATTTGGGGATGTTACAGGCCAAGTTGATTAGTTGTGCACATATTATTACTGCCATGTCTTCAGATCAGTGCATTCATGAATTGTTATAATTTAAGTACTTGAGTTGAAACTGGAACTTAGTTCGTTTCTGGCCTGTAGCTTTTTGTGCATAGCAGTAAATCTCTACCCTGCAACACAATATTCTTGTCATGTTGTCCAAGATTAAATTCCTTTCTTATCTTAAAGTAGGTATATTACTTCTTTTATGAATACAAGCATTTCTATGGGGATCTTTCTTTTTCTATTTATTTTCTAAAAGATTCACTTGTTATTTTAATGTTTGTTCTCTTAGTGTTGTTGCCTGGTGTGGAAAGTTGAATGCTATAGCTTGTGCATCAGAGACATGTGCTAGAATTCCAAGGTTAGTGTTCTCTTTTAGGAATATTTAGTTTTAGCCTCAAAGATATTGTTGTTTACCTAATTATGGTTTTGGCTTCATAGCCCTCTGAGAATCGAGAGCGATTCTGTTGCTGTTTTTTGATTAGCGACTGCTCTTTGATGTGTTGCTCATTATAAATTGATAATGGGCCTTAAATAGTGGATAGTTGTTTGAAATTACAATTGTTCTTCTTAATATCTTTCTCTTTTTCTGTTGTAGCTCCAATGCAAATTCACCATTTTGGATTCCCATACATATTGTTATCCCTGAGAGACCAACTGAGTGTGCAGTTTTCAATGTCATAGCAGGTATTATTATTATACCCAATGAACCTTTATGGTTTTGTTACACTATACTGTGACAGTTGTTAACTTATCACCTGGTAACCAATTGAAGTTGAAGTTTTCGTTTTTTATAAATGGTTGTTTCTTGAATTTCAATGGTTAGCCGTATATCTTCAACCAAGAAACTAAATTTCCAAAAAAAAAAAAAAGGAAACTAAATTATGATGTTAACTTGGCTTTGGAATTCTGCTTCATGTGAAATTTGGGAAGAGAACTCTTTCTTATGAAGCTTTTCGGATAGCATAAAAGCTTCAGTGTCTGTAAAAACTTTTTTTTTGGGGTTTTGTCCTGAGCTTTTTCCTTTTTCTTTTTTCCCTGATGAGCACTTATCTATAGATATCTATGCGCACAAGTCTGACGAGGTTATAGTTTCCATTCGTTTGTGTTTGATGTTTTTTTTCCCCTCTCTCCACTGCATACACAAACTGCACAAATGATGCATTCAAGTCTGCCCTATTAGTTATCATGATTGAATCTTAAGTGTATTTTTTTAAGATTTCCTTTCTTCCAAATAATAAGTGGTTGCATTCTTTGCATTTTTTTTTGGTTACAGATTCTCCTCGTGATTCTGTCCAATTTATTGAATGGTCCCCTACTTCTTGTCCTCGTGCCTTACTTATTGCTAATTTCCATGGGAGGATAACTATATGGACTCAACATTCTCAAGTGAGCTAGCTTGTTTCCTATGCTTTTTTGAGGAAATTGCTTTTATGTTCTTCACCATATATTTTTGCCCACAGCTTCTCCATTTTTACTTAAATTGTGGTTACACTAACTAATCTTGTACTCGTCAGTCTTTCTTTCTTCTTCTTTTCTTCTAGTGAATTGTTTCAAATTCTCATTTAGCTATGACTTTTTTTCATGCAGGGTCCAGCTAATTTGGTACGTGATGCTACAAGCTGGCAGCGTGAGCATGAATGGCGGCAGGACCTTGCTGTTGTTACTAAATGGCTTTCAGGGGTCTCTCCGGTATGCTATTACTTTTGCCTTTCGAATAGCTGATTATAAGATTGTTTATACCCTTTTTGCACCATCCTTGGGATATGTGTGTGATTGAAAGTTTTCACCCGTGATACTCTTGCAGATTTGCTCTTATAGTGTTGGTGTCTGTTATTGATAAATCAGATTCATCATTCGTGTTTTCTTCCAATGATCAAATTGCTCTTTCATATTTCTCAACTTTGCATACTCTGTATTCTTGTTCAATACTCATCTTGTCTAGCTGTGCATGCCCATATTCATTGATACCTAAATAGTTATAACATGCTGATCTTATGTCATTGGATAAGCTTGACTGTGAGCGATCACAAATTTTCTTGCTCTCTTAAGCCTATTCAATTTGTGGAAGCTTCTTGTTATTTGCATGTAAACGCCTAGTAGCTCTTTTTTTTGTTTCATTTTTTTTCCTTCATTTAATCTACTTTTTTCTCAAACAAGGTTTTCATCTAGTTTTATTTGTTTGTTTTTGCAATTTGTCTATGCAACTTAACTATTGTTTCACTTCTTTGGAAAATCAGTATAGATGGCTTTCATCAAAATCCAGTAGTCCTGCAAATTCAAAGTCAATATTTGAAGAGAAGTTCCTTTCGCAGCAGTCCCAGACATCAGGTTTGTTTTCCAATGTCTCTTAGCCAACCTTTCCTAATTTTTAGTTGCTGAAGTGGTGAGTTTAAAGTTGCCTTAATTAGCTTGACTGTGGAACCTGTTTCTAGAGAAAATCTGATATATCCCAGATATGAATGCCTAGCACGGTGACATTCTAATTTCAGTTTCCTCATTTTTTGCTATTTTGTGTTGTTACTAATATGCTGATTTATAGACAGTGGACAATAAGCTGATGTGCGTTGGTTCACTAACATAAAATTCAATTTTGAAGTTGGAATGATATATGAACCATTGTCTGTTCCTCACTAGTAGCTTAAGCTTTGGGTTTAAGGGTTTATTATTGTGGTGTGAAAGCTTTTATGTTTGTGAAATCGCAAGTTTAAGCAAATGCCTTCTTAGTTTAGCGGATATTTGATTTGTTATGATTTGTCCATGTTTCGTGTGATTTGGTGTGTTAGAATAATATTTTGATCACTTTTTTGGCCTCATCCAATAACTTAAGGTTTTGGGTTGAATGATTTCTTGAAAGTTTATAAATTTCTTAAAGTATAGAATGCATTTGTTTGTATGAAACTGGAATGCCTAATAGTGGTCTTTACTCTTTAGAAGATATGGTGCATGCTTAAGATGTTTTCAGATATTTGAAAATTACTGAATGATCAGTTTGCTAGTATTGTAACAATTATGACAATTGTGATTTCGTCGCCACTTTTTTGCTTTCTTTTCACTATTTCAATACTTCCTTTCTCATCAGTATGCAATCACTGATGCACTATCCAATGTTATTTCAGCTAGATGGCCCAATTTCCTTTGTGTTTGTTCTGTTTTCTCATCGGGTTCTGTACAACTTCATTGGTCCCAGTGGCCGCCTAGTCAGAATAATTCAGCTCCAAAATGGTTTTACACAAGCAAGGGACTCTTGGGTGCTGGCCCTAGTGGTATTATGGCCGCTGATGCTATTGTTACAGATAGTGGCGCCTTGCACGTTGCAGGTGTTCCAATAGTAAACCCATCTACTGTGGTTGTTTGGGAGGTCACTCCTGGCCCTGGAAGCACATTCCAAGCAACTCCAAAGACAAGTACTAGTAATGGTGTTCCACCTTCACTCAATCCACCGAGTTGGGCAGGTTTTGCACCTTTGGCAGCATATTTATTTAGCTGGCAAGAATATTTAATATCTGAAGAAAAGCAAGGGAAAAAGCAAGCGGACGAGGATTCCGTGCCACTTCATTGCTCACCAGTTTCAAATTTTTCGGCATATGTTAGTCCAGAGGCTGCTGCTCAATCTGCAGCAACGACTACTTGGGGTTCTGGAGTAACTGCTGTGGCTTTTGATCCAACTCGTGGTGGTTCAGTAATAGCAGTTGTGATAGTTGAGGGTACACAACAGTATCCATACTATGAAACTTGGTTTTTAGATTAATTCATTTTGAAGTTTGCATCAATATATATCTTTTGTGCCCGGCCTCTTGATTAATGATAGGCTGTTGTGCCCTTATAATGGAGGTTTAGTGATTTCCTGTGGACTCTGAACACCATTTGAATAAATTCTGGCTTTATGTTGTCTCTAGATTGAGATGATTGAACAAATGTAAACCCAAATATGGCTTGTTTCTTTGGGGATGATATTTTTAGATAGAAGTTGATTATGATACTCACAATTGGTTGAACTGATGCAGGGCAATACATGTCCCCCTATGATCCTGATGAGGGTCCTTCAATCACAGGATGGAGATTGCAGCGCTGGGAGTCATCTCTGCAGCCTGTTGTTCTTCATCAAATATTTGGAAATCCTACATCTAGTTTTAATGGGCAGGCACCAATGCAAACAGTTTGGGTGTCCAAAGTTGATAGAAGTATAGCACCGACTAATGATTTTAAATTTCATGAAGTTCCTGCTGCTGGTCAAACCTTAGATGGAAGAAAGCCATCCGATTCTGTTATCGAGAAGACAAAAAGAGTCAGTTTTGATCCCTTTGATCTGCCAAGTGATGTTAGAACACTTGCTCGAATTGTTTATTCGGCTCATGGTGGTGAGATTGCAATTGCCTTTTTGCGGGGTGGTGTGCAAATATTTTCTGGCCCAGTTTTTACCCCTGTTGACAACTATCAGATAAATGTTGGATCTGCAATAGCAGCTCCTGCCTTCTCTTCCACAAGCTGCTGTTCAGCATCTGTTTGGCATGACATTGGCAAGGACTGCTCCATACTGAAGATAATACGGGTTCTTCCTCCTGCTGTTCCAAGTAGTCAGGTGAAGGCTAACTCTGCAACTTTGGAACGTGCAATTGCTGAGAGGTAAATTTGTAAACCAGTTTTTGCATAATGATAAGTTGTTTGATTTATAGGACGTATGACCCCAGGCATGTCAGAATAGGTGGATATCTGGAAATTATGCTGATGTTGTATTCTGTTAGAGTAGGTTTTGGTGGAGTCTTTTGGTTGGAGTTGATTGGTGGGATGCTGTTGGCTGCACTCAGAGTGCTGCTGAGGATGGCATTGGTAAGAACTATGTTAATAGTACTATTGTTGACAACAAACATGCTTAAATTAAAATTATAACTGTTCTTTTAGATGTAACCATTGTTCTCTTTCCTGGAGATATGATATGATGGGGAAACAGGAAATTTACGGATTCCTTTATTGGGTTTCAGTTTCCCTGAACAGTGTGATTGCAGTCCTGGATGCAGATTTTCACTCTCTTCCTTCCACGCAACATAGGCAACAATATGGTCCTGTAAGTATCTGTGGTCTATTTATCAAATATCTTTATTTAATTACGACAGTGGGTATAGAGACAAAGAGTACAGAAGTTCAGCAATTTTTCTCTGGATCATTTGCAACTTGATATATCATTTATTTTTCCATCTGTAAAGTGCTTTTATGATTTTTCATGTGTCAATGGTAAGTAATTAGAGAAATGTGTTATTTTATGTTAATGTCGATGCTTGGTAATTAGAGAAATGTGTCATGTTTTATGTTAATGTGTCTGTTTCTAGTTTCCTGAATTTTAGCTTGTGCTACTGTTATATGATTGTAGTAATGCTCTTCTTAGGCTTTATTGTGGCTACTCTATCCTCTTAGCAATGAAATTGAAAATGTTTTATGTGACTTAAGTCTGTAATTCTGGTATCTGTATATCTTGAGAATGTGTATGAATCTGCAGGCCTAGTTTTAATCCATGCTTAGAGTGCGAGTTTTTTGTTTGCTTATCAATTTAAGGTGCATCTTCAACAACTACCCTGATATTCATGATTGCAAGTCTTTGAGTAGCTAAACTTGGTTTTGGTGTGATGCAGAGTCTAGATAGAATAAAATGCAGGATGTTGGAAGGTACAAATGCTCAAGAAGTCAGGGCAATGGTCTTGGATATGCAAGCAAGGCTGCTTCTTGATATGCTTGGAAAAGGCATTGAATCGGCTCTGATAAATCCTTCAGCACTGGTTCCTGAGCCGTGGCAGGCTTCTGGTGAGACGCTATCTGGCATTGATCCTGAAGCAATGGCTGTTGAACCAAATCTTGTTCCAAGTATTCAGGTTTTTATTTTAACTCTTAAATTCATTTTTCTCGACCCAAAAGATTTGCATTCTGTTGAAAAGATTTTTTCTCCCAATTTTAAATAGTGAAGATCCTTTGTGATCCATTTGGGTTTTATGTGCAGGTATGGTGGTTACTGAATGGTAATTGTCTATTATTTGCTCCCATTCCACTCCTATACTTATGGTCTTTCCTTCTTGCAAAACCTCTATAAAGTAATAATTTGGACCATATAAAATCTATTAATTAAGAATTACTTTAGTCTATTAAATCACGTACGGACAATACAGATTATTATATATTAGAGGTTATTAATTTATAAATGTTATACTTTATTGTTTAAATGAATTATAGAAGGGATGCTAATTTAAGCTGTCTGTCTTGATGTCTCAACATTGTTAAACATGTACTTTAAGGACATTCACAAAAGCCAAAATGAAAAAACCAAATTCAAGGCAAATTTTGTTTTTTCCCAGTTAACAAAGCTTTTCACTGAGTGACTGAAATTAAATTCCCGTTTGGGCATCACATAGGGTATTCCTTGCGCATTTTTATATAAATTTGTACTTTATAGCTGACCTAACCTGGCTGTTTTCGGGCATCAAATGCCTTTCTTTATTTTCAAAATGTTATCACCCCTTCAATGGATGATTTGAGAGGACGTATTATTCCAAAGAGATGTAAACCAAGGAAATCCTTTGGTGATTTTAAGTTATAAAATGAATGGATTTTTGATATTAGATTTCATTTATTGAAGGATATATCTTTAGTCCTAGAAAAATCCTCTGGATAGCTGACCATGAACCCCTGCCTACTACTTGGATGAGTGGTACAAAAGAGAGCCTAATTGTGAATTGTTGTCTTGGCTATGCTAGATCATTGTTAAGAAACTTGTGTTGGTTATGCTAGATCTTTGTTAAGAAACTACTGATTTTTCTACCAATATTTTGAAAATCTTCACATATTGCCTCTCTGCATTTAGCTAATGCACTCTTTAGCAGATGATGGAAATGCTTTGCTAGGTTTGTGACTTAATTTGCAGAATATTGATCTAAGATGTATCTGAACTGGCTATCTCTAACTGTGGTATTTGATACAGGCATATGTTGATGCAGTTCTTGACTTAGCTTCACATTTTATCACACGCTTGCGTCGTTATGCAAGTTTTTGTCGCACGTTGGCTAGTCATGCAGTTACAGCAGGTACAGGCAGTAACCGGAATATGGTAACAACTCCAACCCAAAGTGCTGCATCTCCTGCAACAACTCAGGGTTAGTATGATACCATTTTCCTTTCTTTTGATTTAACAAGAATTATAAGCAGAATCAAATCATTACTCTTTCTAATGTTGGATTTGCTAGCTGTTCTTAATTTCTAACATTTGATATTGACAATGCTGCAAAAGATGATGCCTTTTCTGTTTTTGAGTCCCTTTGAATATTGTGTCCTGTCCCTTGACATGTTTATACAACTTTCCTAGGTGGTCAAAGTGGTGCTACAAGCTCCACTGGAAGCACTCAGATGCAAGCTTGGGTGCAAGGTGCAATTGCTAAGATTAGTAGCACTACAGATGGAGTGTCCAATTCAACTCCAAATGCCATAAGTGGTCCATCTTCTTTTATGCCAATCAGCATCAATACTGGAACTTTTCCTGGAACACCTGCTGTGCGGCTTATTGGAGATTGCCATTTCCTTCACAGACTATGTCAATTGCTGCTTTTCTGTTTTTTCTTTCGACGAACACAACTACCACGCTTTGTTGGCAGTTCCCAGAGAAATGCTGATACAAATATGCAGAAACCTCAGCCTGTTGCTCCTGGCAAGGTGGAGGAGGTCAGCTCTGTTTCATTGAAACCTGTCCCATCGATTGCTAGGTCAGATGAAGGCCAGGCAGCTCGAGGTGGTCAGCTTGTTCCTGGAGCTAAAGGAGTAGAAGATGGACCTGCTGGAAGGTCAAGATTGGGTTATGGGAATGCTGGTCAGGGATACACTTTTGAGGAGGTATAACCTTGGTTTCTTTAGTTCCTTTGAAAAGCTCAATGATATAGCAATTATCAGTTGCATAGACTCTTTCTTGAATTGAGAGAAATTGCTCTTATCATGGATTGGCTCTGAAATTTTATATTTTTATCATGTTTTCCATTTTAGTAATGGGTAATTCTTTCCTTGATTAAAGTTTGAAGTGCTGCTGTCATCTAGGTGAAGGTCCTGTTCCTCATACTCATGGATCTGTGTAGGAGAACTTCTGGTCTTCCACACGCGTTGCCACTTTCTCAGGTGGGAAGCAGCAACATTCAAGTGCGGCTGCATTATATTGATGGGAATTATACTGTATTGCCAGAGGTTGTAGAGGCATCCCTAGGTCCACATATGCAGGTCTGGATTTATGATTTAATTTAATTTTATTCGTTTGTGAACGATTGGAATATTGTTTTATGGATGGAACATATGTTTGACAGTAATAGTAGATTTGCGATGCATCGAGTCTATTCTGTTAGCATGTTTTTGTTGACTTTGTTGTTTGGGTTCTCATAATACAAAATTTAGTATAGGATTTCTGGTACATCGTCGTAGGAATTTATATGTTTTCCTAGCTTCTTGAAAAATTGATTCTGGAACAGTGACTTTTAGGTTTTACTTCGTGGATATCGAGATTACAGTATTAATTGTAATTTGTCTTTTGGAGTTAATTTCAAGAAGTCCATACTAGGATTATGTTTCCTTGTAGGATTGGAAAGAGTTAAACTGTAAATCTTGTGGTGGATTAAAGTTTAATGTTATGTTTCCTTGTAGGATTGGGGGGAGTTAAATGTAAAACCTGTCGTGGGTTCAAGTTTTTATCTTCGATTGGTTTAAGCAATTATTGAATTTGGATGGAGTCGTATTTATTTTTATTGCTGTTATTGGCATATTAAGCCTTCTATGCCAATATAGTAAATTGGATTTATCATACTCCCTTTGTTTAACGTCAAAAACAGAATATGCCCCGCCCTAGAGGGGCTGATGCTGCTGGCCTGTTACTCCGTGAACTAGAACTTCATCCTCCATCAGAAGAGTGGCATAGGCGGAATATGTTTGGTGGGCCATGGTCTGATCCAGAAGATGTGGGTGCGGGCGATGATACTCCCAAGCCAAGTGGATCTACAGATTCACTCGACTTGCTGAGCTCATTGGAAAGCTATGGAGTTCAGGATGGATCGTTAAGTCTATGGCCAAGAAAACGCAGAATATCTGAAAGAGATGCGGCTTTCGGGTTAAATACATCTGTGGGGTTGGGGGCGTATCTCGGAATAATGGGTTCTCGTAGAGATGTTGTTACTGCTGTGTGGAAGACAGGGCTTGAAGGAGTTTGGTACAAGGTAGGTTTGCGTGATGCCTGAGTCTTGCAATATATATATATATATTTTTTGGCATAATTTTATTATTATGATTTCATCAATTACAGTGCATAAGGTGTTTGCGTCAGACTTCAGCTCTGGTTACACCAGGTGCTGCAAATCCGCCCGTTCAAAATGAGCGGGAGGTCTGGTGGATCAGTAGATGGGCCTATGGGTGTCCGATGTGCGGCGGAGCGTGGGTAAGAGTCGTGTAGAGAGGACTGCGTTTCATATCATTTTTAATTGAGGAAGCATCACTTGTTTTAGCATTGGGATGTGACTAGTTTTGCCTGCCCTTGGTTGATAGGATTTAGACAAATGTAGATCGATCCTTGTACTTATGTGTCAATTGTCGTATGTGTATACATTTTATCCATAGTGAAAATTATAGAAGCAATTCGTTGTTGGTATTTCTCGCCCTAACAAATTTATAAATTAACTCTTAATATTGATATCGATTCATACTTTTTTTTTATTTATATGAATTTATTAATAAATTATTTAATTAATGAATGTTTATTTTTATCATATGTTAATTCTAATGCTATTAATGAATAATAATCAGCACTATTTTTTTTATCGATGGTGAAAAACTCGTGTGTGCATATATATATATATATATATATATGAGATTTGTCATAACATCTAAATAACAAATTATTTATTATTGGATGTTATGAATAAATTGCTGGAGAACTTCTGTTACTTTTCTCCCTCCAAATTGCATAAATTGCACAGATTAATGCTTATTATGAATACCCTGGTATCATCCCTGCTTTTAAGCTTGGCCTTACTAGCTTATACGATGATTTGCCTTTAGTTGTTGGCTCCATATTGCAGATTGCATAATTATATAATTAAGTGCCAAGTGTTCCTAATATAAAGGCACTTAAAAAAGAGATTATTAAAATTTTCTTGAAATCTATTGCAAAGGGGGCAGTCTCAATTGTTAAAGGAGCCAAAATAGACTCCATCTTTGGTAGTAAGGCATCCTCTTATTGCAAGCCAACGGGTAATAGAGGCTCTAGGAAAGTTAAAAGAGTGATGCCTTACTAGGTCTAACCAGAACACCTTGAGATGAGTCTATTCAGAGAGTATAATGCAGGAGCTATTATTGAAGAAGCTAGATGATTAATTGTTTTAATCGTAAAAGCGCAGGCGAGTATGTCGATCTCATAAAGACTACTATTAGTTAACTAATGATTATTCATAAACTTAACAAGCTATGAAACAATTCCATGAGAAAATAAAGCAAATAACAAAATCTAAACACTAAAGAATGCAATGATCAAGAATACATCAATCATTGAGTTAAATAAATTTAAGAGAAATCTCCTAGGACTTTACTATATTCAATTTTACTCTAGCTTAATGAATTACTCTATTTTCTTGGACTAGCACTACAAGAAGAAAGGCAATTTCCAAAATTTCCGTCGGTAAGAATTGTGCGACGAAGTGAAACGTCGATGCGACAACGGTCAATATCTTTTACCGACGGTAGGACAATGCGGTCGGTATTCATATACCGATGGTCCGTCCGTATAGGTGGCAGGAATATACCGACAACACCGTCGGTATATTTGGTGGGTATTAACTGATGGATCTGTCGGTATAGTTGGATGGAACATACTGACGGAGCCATCGGAATATTTCGTAGGAAGAAACCGACGGAGCCGCCGATAAATACAAGGATTTTAATTCCGACGATACCACCGGTAAATGCCATCCAATAATTACAGACGGTTTTATTTCCGTTGGTAATTTCAAGCTCCCCATAATTGCTTAATCCAAAGGTGGAAGTTGTCAGCTCGCTGAAGTCATCTTTAATTCTCTATAAATGTGTTAGTGAATGACAATTTTTTTAAAATTAGGTCGTGAAATTTGATTTCAATTTGAATAATTATATATTATCGTTACATAAGTTTTGAAATTTTGAACCCATGGAATTTGTTTATAAAGAAAGTTAAATGACTTTTGTAACTGATAATTAAAACATTACAGTTTACATAAATAAAAACCAAATTAATGACAACAATTCTATTGTCCTGGTGAGCTTGGCTGATGTGAGTCTCTTTCCCTTGCTCTCATTTGGTCAAGGTCATTTTGGAGCTTATGGATTACCTCCGTCAACGTCTGCACTGCGGACTCCAGCTGATTGATACGTTGCATTGTTGGCTTTGAACTAGATGCTGCTATTGTGGACATAGGAGAGGAGTGGGAATAAAATGTGTTGGCATATGAGCCTAGGCCAAATATCCTTCCCCGACTGTCCCTACCACCAACTGCATCAAAATATAGCTGAGTCTCATCAACAAATTGTGCATCCTGCGTCTGTTGCCCAATTATTTGTTGTATTTGGTCCTATTAAGACACAATGCTTATATTGTAATTAGTAAGTGATAATTATTGAGATTGAATATTAAACTATGAAATTCACATACATTTAGTTCTCGACATCGGCTGTTGACGAATATGACATCGTCATGTTTCTTAATATGAGTATGCAACTGATGGGATGTAGGCCTTATGCCTATAGACTTTTCCTGTATAACAATGAAAAGTAATAAGTTAAGAGAATGTAATTAATAACAACGGAATAAGAATCAAATAAAACACAATTGCATAATTAAAAGTAACTCCAACTATAATATAAGTTACACTCATCCTATTTGACTTTAATAATTAACTTAATTGATTCCACAAAGAAAGATAAAAAA
>JAOTIZ010000002.1:32084846-32095163 GCA_027123425.1 Erythroxylum panamense | reverse complement strand
TTTCTTTTTACAAAAACGACAACAAAAAACGGAGAAAAAAACAGAAACAAACAACCCGTAGGGTTCGTCTATGTTAAGAATAAGGTATTCTTAACTTAGAATAAAGCTTGTTTGGGTACAAAGAGAAGCCTATTCTAGTATCAAAATAAGATAGTTTGGATACTTACTTAATTGTAACTTAAACCTAGAAAAGTAGAACCTATTTGTCTTATGGATTAAAGTAATCATAAAAGTAAATTAAGTTATTTTAAATAAAGAATAACATATTCCCAATTTAATTAAGTTTCAAACATAATTTTAAAATTATTTTAAAATAAAAATTCAATTCCAAAAATTAAGGTAATAATTTTGTTAGTTTGACTAAAATTAATAATTAAATTGATTCTTAATTAAATTCTAGAAAAGTTCTTTCTAGAATTAAAATTAACCATATTTTAGTTAGATTGAATTTCATTTATTATTTAATAATGAGCTTTTTAAAAATATTTTTGAAACAAGTTTTCTAATTTATTAAGGAGTGATTTTCTAATTAATTGAGATATTAATTTATAAATAAATAATATAAATATTTTTCTTAATTAAATTTGAAAAATTTTAATTAATTTTGGAAGTAGTTTTCTTTTATTTTTAATTAAGGAGAAATTTATTTCTAATATAGAAATAGTTCTCTTATTAGATTATAATGTCTTACTTACAAAATTGAACATTGTTTTCAACTAATTTGGTTAAATGAGTCTAGATAATTAGAAATAGTTTCCAAATAGAAAATTGTCTTCAAATCAAATTTAAACTTCTATTTGGAATATCAATTTAAGATGGTAAGCAGACCAAATTTTGGTTTGACAACTAGACATCTCATGGTCGTCTTTGTGACTAGTAAGGAATGGAAGGACTCAAATCTATCATTGATAAGAGGGTGATAGTAGTTGATGCACTGGTTGACAAACAATTCTTCATAGAATGCTCTATTCCTAGATCCATTTGTGAAGAAATTGTTCAACGTAACTTAAGTGAAGGAGAAGATTGTATTATATGGAAAAATTCAATAAAGTGGAAATTTCGCTAATCAATCTTATTGGAAGCTTCTGCGTAAATACTATAACAATATTGTTTGGCACAAGCAATTCCAAATGAGGGTAACAGTCTGTCTATGGTTAGTTATGAAAGACAAGTTACTAAATGTGGATAGCCTAAAGAGATTCCTCAACATCCTAAATGGTGCATTTTATGTTAGAAAGCTGAAGAAAGTACTAAACACTTATTTTTTCAATGTGCTTATGTTAATAGGAGTTGGAAGCATGTATTACACAAATTCTTTATCTATGATGCACCTGGAGGGTGGGATTGTATAAGGAGATGGTGCAGTGAAATGAAGCATCCTAACCCTACAATTAAGTGGTCATTTAGTCTAGTTATAGCAAGTCGTGTTAAAGCTTTATGAGATGAAAGAAATGCTAGAATTTTTCAAGACAAAATTCTAACAGAAGACCAATTTAGCAACAAAATCATTATGAAAGTCAGAGGATATATACATGAGTTTATACAAGTCCAGACTCCTAAATAAAGACTACTATATTATAATGTGGAATGTATAGGCTTATTAACATCTAAAGTAAGTTGTATCTAGGCTTATTGTAAGGTTTGATGAGAGAACCAAGGTCCTTTAATATGAATATGCTTTATCTTAAATTAATGAGTCCAAATTAACTTAGTTTGTATATTTTAGATGAATGACTCATAATTATATGAATTTAGAGACAAGTTTAGGAATAACATATGAGATATGTTTTGCTAAGAGTTGTTACCTAATTAACTAGTCTAAAAGTCATAAGAGGTGTGATTAATAAGGATGTTGTCTACCTAACTTAAGTTTAAATGGTTTTTTGACAATCTTAACTAAATTTGAATGGGATCCCAGTCCACTTGAGAAATTAGAGTAATATTTTTTAATAGTAGTGAGAGCTACTATTTTGAATAAAACAATAGGAGTAACTAAACATATGATTAAAGTTATGATCTTATTTGACAGTCATAGTGTATAATCAATTACTTTCTTTTCTTGGATTATATTTTGATTTTATGGTAATTTATGTTGTTTAGTATAGTTGATACTAAGTTATGTAAACTTAATTTCTTGTACATAGGTTATGTTTGAGAAAAATTATCAAAGTTGTAAAGAAAAATGCATATCCATTATCCAATTCTGCTATTAATCATGACGAGAATTTGGCGACAAAGTTTTAAAGATATGTCAAAATCATATAAATGACATTTTGAGTTAACAAATATTTTATAAACTTCAATTAAAACATGTAAGATGTGTATTAACATCATGATAGCAAGATGCAAGAGGTTGCATGGAGTACAGGTGAAAGATATAGTACCTTGTTGAGATTGTTGCATTCAATTTACTTTACTAAAAGTATAAACATGGACTACAATTGAAGGCATTTGCTATAAAATGATAATAGTTATCATTAGAAGAAGTAATTGTATTATTTTTCGTGCCAATACGAAATATGATAGAGATCATATATATTTCTAGTTCATGCTTATGAGTATTTATGTTGAATTTGGATTCAACATTGTTATAATGGTCAGTGCATGATAAGAAATAGATTGTTGAGTAAAAGTGGTTGAGTTTATACAAATATTTTGCATGTGGTGGATTAAAGGAGGCTCTTATGCTTATCATAAGTTGCAAGAATACAAAGTTGGATAACTGAGATTATTGTTTTATACCATGTTGGTTAAATGAAAATGATGATAATCATAAAGTTACATATAAGGATATATGTATCCATTTGATTATGAATCATATGAAAATTGTGAAATTTATTAAGTTGAAGAAAAACTAAATCAATCTTTGGTGAAATAATGGTGATCATATCGAATTGTTAAATCTTATACATGTGATATGTCAGATGTGATAATAATTCATAAAAATATGATAATTGTATTTTATTAGATTACTAATGAATTTATGTACATCACATATGTGTTAAATGAAATAAATGATTTAAAAATTTGAACATTTCAAAGTATTTAGATCTAAATAGAAATTAAACATTGAAAATATTGAAGACCTTCAATGCGATCGATACGGTGACATTTAACTTTTTTGTTAACCATAAAAAATGAGATTCTCTAATAAATACTTCCATAACCAAACCTCCATAAGTGTATGAATTTATGTATGGAGTAATATTTATTTCTTCTATAACCATACCTAATACAATAACTTACTTTCAGTAGTCCCAACTAGATCAAATAGGAATACACAATATAAGATATTGTATGATGCAATATTTATTTCCAAGTCACAATCACCAACTCATATATCCAAAGTTCTTGCCCTCAAGTTTTGTGAGGGGCTTCTCACCCTTAAATCATGATTACCACTAATGGCCATTAAATAATGATTACCAAATTTTTTCTCTAAATGAGAAACACTATTTTCACTTTCATATTTTTGAAAATTCTATAGAAATTTGTATTACATAACTTGTTGAATACAAGAGCTAATGCTCTTATTTATACCATATCAAAATTCGATTACTGTGGCAATGTATATTATAATGATTTATGTTTTTAAAATTTAAATACTAAAACAATTGTGATGTCATAAGAAATTTATGTATACATACCTATGGGTTCAAGTATGAAAATGGTATTATTATTTGCATCTGTACTTTTGTCCAATTATCTTGACGAACTCATTTTTACATAATCGAATTATATAAAAATCCATAGCCATCGAATAAATTTTGTTTTTAAGTAGTCTGTCAAGTCGAGAATCCTATATCCCTGTGTTAAAATATGTAAGACACTAAAAGAGTTTTCCTACTAAATTGTAGGATATCATATCACATGCCCCCTCAAATCTTCTGTTCCCTTTATTTTGTATCAACCTAATTTATTTTATTCCAACGAAGTGAAATAATGTTGGTATAAAATAGAGGGGACAAAGGATCACGTCCCGCCACATGAAAGTGAATACTCTTCTTACGTATTAATTCTAAGAGTTCCCACTATATCCTCATCTTTAATTATAATGAAAGTGAATCCGATTGGTCAAAGAGTTGTCATCCTCCCGTTTAGTACACCACCAAGACACCAATCGTCACGTGTAATTGAACTCCTCCTCATAGTAGAGCAACTACCGCTAACCAGTCCATTGTGTCCTTTCTGATCTCGAATCTCTATTTTCTCGCAATAATCACGGAAAGAAAGGCCTAACACTGTGCAAGCCATAAATTCATCACTCCAATTTTATCATAGCCAACCACTACATTGGATCAAATTGGGCATCTCATAATTGTTGACCGGTATCTCAAAATCGGAAGCTTTATTGGACGCGTTATATGGAGATGATTTATCAAAGTTATTGTACGGCTAAAGTCCAAAAAGCTTTTCAGCTAAAATTCCAAATACGTAACAAATAATGTTGTTGTCCTACTGACTAGTCGTTGTCTCCTTCAAGACCTGACACTTCTATGTGCTGGCTCAATTGGCACCCTTTATTTACTTGAGACTCAAAAGTAGAAAAAAGAGCTACTAAACTATGCACCAGAGAAACAATGGTCATGATGATTTGGTATCCAATGCCAACTTAATAGTTCATGTTCTATAAGAAGAGAAAACGTTATGATCCCTGCTTCTCACAAAATATGTACATATATATATAAAGCACAAAACCAAAAAGTAAAGAACTTGTAATCAGAAGATAATGCTGCGTTTACGATGAAGAAAAGCTCAGTTACCAAAATTGGAAGTAGAAAAGAACAACTCATGGATGTATATATTTTACCTTGTAGTCAATATGTTGAACAGAAGGTTAAAATAGAGAGTGTGCGATTCTCAGCTTTAAACGACACCCTCACGGAAACTGAACTTTAAGTAATTAATCCCCGCCTTGTCACCGGGCCGGCCTAAGTAAGGATAGACAGGTATCTATTCAAGGTCTAATTTTATAAAAAATAAAATAGGTAATAAAAAGAGTTTCATTTTATTTCATTTTGTTTTTATAAAAGTCTTAATCTCCGTAAAAAGCAACAAAAAGTTTCTATTTTATCTATTTTATTCTTTATAAAAATTTACTTTTAATTATAATTACTTTTAATCAGTAATTATAATAAATGATTGAAAAAAAAGTCCGTAAAATATTGATATAAAGTCAAATTATAAGTTAACGACATTCGCTATATTAATTTTAAAAATTAGGTTACGTGAATCTTTCTGGATTCTTGATTTTTTTTGTTTTATTGTCAAATTTTGATAAAAATTTTTATTTCAATAAATTTTTTAATTTTTATCATAATATTATTATATTATTAACAAAATATATACTATTTAATTATTAAATATAAATTATTAATAAGAATTTTGACTGATATTATTGAATTTTTATTGAATTTTATAAATATTTCAAAAATTAAAATATTTTAGATTTTGCAACATAAATATGTTTTTAAATTTTAGATATTTCAAAACTAAATAATTTTAAAAAATTAAAATAGTTATTTATGAAATAAAAATAAAATTGAAAATATTTATTTATTAAATGATATATTTTTAATAAAATATAATAGATCAATTATTAATACTCATTAATAAATATTACAAACGAGATTAAATAAAATTAATTTAACTCTTATTTATATAACATTTAATAATTTCATTGTTTTATGAAATATTTGTATTAAAAATTAAATAATTTATTACCTTAAAACATAAACAAAAATTAAAAATCGGGAAGCAAAGTTTGGAGTCCGTAGGCACAATAAGATCAAACTTGCTGGAGATCCTCAAAGCCATATTGTGCTTTTAAGCTTTTAAAATTTGGACCACATTTCTAATTTTGGACTTCTCACTCTTTTTGGACCTTTGAGTTAGAACCCATAGATCGGCTAAAATTTAATATTTTGTAATATTTTTCAATTTTATCATAAGATAAACAACTGTTTTTAATAGAACTATAAATAATTTCTCTCAAGAATAATATGAAAAGATAAAATTTAACAATTAAATGAAGACTTTATTTTTTAATTAAATATTTTTACCTTACTTTCTAATTCTAAAATATTTTTCAATTAAAAATAAACAATACAATTCATGCTAAACATTTTGAAATATCAATCATATGGAATTTAAATAATTCATTAATGTCTTCAAATCTAATACATAATCATAAAAAAGAAACTTATTGAAATTCACGCTCTTACAAAGAAATAACTTTAATAAATAATAATTTTCAAATCTATTTAATTTCTTGGTCAGAAAATAAAATTTGTACTAAAACTCAATTTTTCAGGAAGTTGATGATTTTCTAAACAATTTACACATTTTTTGCATTAAATTTACAATTTATTAATTTGCTTTATTGGATCAAAATAAAATGTAAAAATGGGGACAATACGAAAAATTTGGCCCGAAGGACCAAACGAATAATAGTGAAGAGATACATTCCCAAATAAGTTAGGATTGCTCACCCTAATAAATTTATTCAAGATTATGTTGCATAAAAAATATTGATAAAAGAAAATTAGTAATAGTATTGATTAAAAAGTTTAAACAAGAAAATAAGATATTTACGATAATGATTATCCCACATTAGAATTAAAATAAAGTAAAAGATATGGTCCTCTTTTGATGTTCCTTAGATAATTAGACAATTCATGAGAGAGAAGTAACTTATGTGTTCATTGTTTACCTATTTATAGAGTAATGAATGAATTGTCTATCATAATAAATATTTTTTTTACCAAAGTTAAATATGATAATAAAAAATCAGTCACAATAATAAATAAAAGAGATAAAATCAATTTGTAATTATTTGACCAAACAACTCTTGGCCTACATTCACTCTTTAAATTCCATTTGGTAATTAAGTTTTTTCTCCTTTAAATGGGTGAGAAACAACATTTCATATAATATTTTTTTGTCATAAGCGAAGAAGAACTCTTATAATCATCTTGATTCACTGTGGATGAAGAATAACTATGTACAAATCTTGTTCAAGGTAAAGAGTAACCCTCTCAAAGTGTATCCTAATTAATTTCTCCAATTACAACAAGCATAAAATTCAAAATTTGCTTTTCTTGCTTACACCAATAAATAATGGCTCAATATGTATGATGTAATAAATTTATACACTCAAAAGCCTTTTAGGACTCTTAGTAAAATCTATAGCCAACCAACTTTCTGCAACTCATATGCATACAAAAAACAACCTATGTATTGATCATTAGAGTATCTAGGATTGGTTTGTCTTACTCCCGTTGATCTCCTTATTATAACCTGAGTAGTCTTTGGTACTGGTGTTTGATTCTGAAATCATCTTCATTTGATTGATTTGAATAAGAACATCATCCACAACTATATTCGGCTGGTGATTTTCAACTTCATCTTCAAATTGTCTTAGCACTATTTTTGGAGGAATTAACTCTAGGTCCATTAGGTCACCATAAGTTTTTGGAACATCTCTTTTCAGTTTGTGAAGATCTTCAATGGTTTGATCTTCGAAAAATATAGCATCACAACTCCGAATTAGCTTCTTTAGGATTGGATCATAAAAATGATAACCAAATTGATATTCTCCATAACCAATAAATATACACTTGCGAGCCTTGATATCAAGCTTGAATCTCTCATCTTTAGGGATATAGACATAAGCTTTACAGCCGAATACCTTTAGATGATCACAGGAAACATCACTTCCTGAACATACTTCCTTTAGAACATCAGACTGTAAAGGGATGTAGGGTGAGTGATTTAGCATATGTATTGTTGTGAATAAAGCCTCACCCCAAAATACCGCCAACTTTGTATGTGAAAGTAGGCATCTAACTCTCTCCATCAAAGTCATATTCATCCTCTCAGCTAAACCATTCAACTGTGGTGTCTTAGGAGGGGTAGTTTGATGTCGAATACCATGCTCTTTGCAATAAATGTCAAATGGTCTTGTGTATTCTCCACCATTGTCTATTCGAATGCATTTCAACTTCTTCCCAATTTGTCTTTCAACTAAGGCATGTAATTGCTTGAAAACATCTAGCACTTGATATTTATTCTTCAAGGTATATACCCATGTCTTCCTGGAATGATCATCAATGAAAGTCACAAAGTAATGAGTACCACCTAGTGACTTTTGTAATGCCCCAACATATACCTTGAAAGTAAGTCTAGGGTATATTAAGAAGTGAATATAATGAATTAAATTCATCTTAGTAAGAGACATTATGGTACTTAATGTAAAATACATGGTTTAATGGGTAATTTGTTCATTTTGGCATGAACATACCTATGTAATTTGGCTATATCTTGGTTTTTATACCTCCAAATTGGATAATTCCAATTGGAAATTAATCTAGACACATAGATATAAAAATTTCATGAAGGAATTGAAGTTTTATTATGCCTCTAAATTTTTTTAAATTCTGGCTTGAGCTTGAGTTATGGCTGTTGTCTTTATTTTCGAACAACCTATAGTGTTTTAGGTATAACTCCCATAATAGTTAACTAAATTGCATGAAATTTATTACATTAGAAAATTAAGACATAGAGGAATGAAATTAATTAATAATATTATAAGAAAATGTGGGAAGTAAGGGAAGAAGATGAACCAATATGCAATTTTTCTAAAGTTAACATATAGACCAATTGGATTAAGACATGTGTGACTAATAATTATAAAGCATGTGTGTCCAATAGGAATTAAGCATATGTGTGAGTCTTGAAAGTTCTGGAATGGGGATATGAAGAGGGGAGATGCACGACATTTTGTGGGTTCTAAGTTTAGAATTTTCTCCTCTCTATTTCACCTTCTTCATCCCATCATTTTTCATGTAAGAAATCAAGCTAGTCTTAGGTGAAAATCAAGGTAAGAGTTATGGATTTTCTCTTCACCTTTATCTCTTCTTACTTTGCTTATGAAGGAATGAAATTATAAGGATGGAAGTGGGATTGATAGGTCTATTTTGGTGCTTTTAGTTGGTGAGTCAAGCAAAGCAAAAAACGAAGGGAAGGAAAGGCAATAGCAGACCTACTTTGTCAATTTTCAGGTTTGTGACTTCACTTAGTTGATTTATGAATTTGTACATGATTGAATGGGTATAAAGATTCATTTGGATGTAGAATTTTTTATAGGATGTTGATTTGGTGTTACTTTGCCCGAACTTGGTTGTATATGACAAGAGAGTATTATGTAGTGGAATTCTGTCTAGGGATCGTTTAAGTCAGTCACATCGTTTAAGTCTTAACTCAGCCTACAGACCTCCAAATCATGTGATTCTAGTTGCATATGAGACCTAAGACATAGAACTAAATATCTCTAGAAGGGACTCTGACCTAATTCTGGCCCAATGACCTTGAACATTGAGATCTAAAAAGGTGATCTGATGCTGCCCCTGTTTTGGAGCAGCTTGTGATATTTTGCTTACATCTCATGATTTAGAAGTCCAAATGGTCTAATTGTGAAACTACAAACATAGAGGAAAAAAATGTCTACACTACCTCAAAACCTAGTTTTGACTTTTTCTATATGCATATTAAGGAACAAGTAGTGGTATGAATGGAGAGAGTGTCTGTCATGACCGTGACATTGTTTTTGTTTCTAATTTTTATCAAATCTTATCTGAAATCTTTTTGAATGTGTATGAAACCTTTCAAACACCTACAAATAAATGAAATAGGGCTTACCATGTGTTGGACCCCAAATTTGTTTTCTTGATATTATTAAGTATGAATTATGTTAGTTGTATGAATTATGACATAGTTTGATTTTATTAAGAGTATTAATGGAAAATTTGGATTTAATTGAGTTTAGTATGGAATAATGGTTTTTGGAAGGGTAAAATTGCATAAGGGCAAAATGGGCAAGTCACTTAAGTTGGGAGATTTTAGGCTTGTATGGAGGGCCATTATAGTCTTTACCCATCTTTGTAGGTTTAAGGAATTAAGAAAAGAAGAAAGAAAAAAGAAGAAAAGAAGAAATAGGGAGAAGGAGAAAGGGAGCATCGTAGGAGAGGAGAAGAAGAAGGAAAAAGAGGATTTTGCTACTTTGGAGGTTTCCGACAGTGTAGAAGCATTCTTCAGGTATGTTTAGCTCTTTTACTCTTGTTTGAGTTGGATTGAACCTTGGTTTTGCTTGGATTGAGTAGAAATCGTTGGAGTTAGGGTTTATGGGAAAGATTGGTAGATTTGCTTGAGTTGTTGTGTTTATTGTTGATTTTGTGTTAGGATAAGTGTAGAATGGAAGTATGGAACTTGACTTATGGGTTAGATGTGTTGTAGTAGAGAATGGGAAGGATTTAAGGT
>JAOTIZ010000002.1:32065982-32076422 GCA_027123425.1 Erythroxylum panamense | reverse complement strand
CGAGATCGAAAAATTCCATACTTTATATCGAAATAAAGATCAAATCAAATCCTTCAACTTTCATGAAGAACTTCAAAGCTCAATTAACCTCTAACTAGGTTAATTTCTCAGTCAAAGTTTCAGTCATAAATAAAAGTCAAAAGTCAACCCTATCAAACATAAACTTTGACTGATCATTACTTTTACTCCCGATATCGAAAAATTGCAAACTTTATGGCTACAGAAAGCTCTTAACATAATCTACAAGTTTTCAGAAGACCATTTTATCAAATTTTGCCTAAATCAAAAGTCAACCCTCAAAGGCCAAAAAGTCAAACTTTTCACAATTTTTTCATCTTCTCACTCTTTCTCTCTTTATTTCTTAATTTTCAACTTAATTTCAATCAACTCATCCACTTTTGAATATTTCTTATTATTTTTTTTACTCAAAAATCGGGGTCCAACAGTATCAGGGAATGAAGATGAACCAAGGATGACTAATGAGGGTAAATTGGAATAATCATACATGGTAACAAGTATAAGCACACGTTTTATGACTCCAATTGTTGGACCCCGGAATCGGTGCCTAACAGTTTTGGTATTAGAGAAAGAGTTGAGTTCTAGAATCGATGCCCAACAGTTATGGTGTCAGAGCAAGAGTTGGATTCCGGAATCGATGCCCAACAGTTGTGGTGTCAGAGCAAGAGTGGGATCCCAGAATCGATGCCCAACAATAACCAAGTTGGTTGAAAGGATGATGAGAGCTTTTCTCTGGGGAGTCAAGAAAGAAGGAAGAGTAATGGCTAACGTAAGGTGGCAAGAGGTATGTAGACTAATTGATGAAGAAAGGCTAGGGATAACTATAATGAGCCACAAAAATAAAATTATAATAATAAAAAGGCTATAGTGGCTGCTCACTGAGAAGAACGCACTTTGGTTATGATGTGTAGAGACAGCTCACTAAGAAGAACAAACTTTGGTCAGAATAGATAAACACATACTTCAGGGGAGAAGCTTGTAGGAGATGAATAAAGATACAAACAGCTCTTGGTTTATGTCATAATTAATCAAAAGGAATGATGAACTAGTTGAATACATTAAGTGTAAGATTGAGAGTGAAAAAAAGTCTCCCTATATTTCAATAATTGGACCTAGAAAGTTCTCTTTACCTTTTAAACCTTAGATTGCATTGCTTAAATTGTTCTCAGGAAAATGCCAAGTTCAAAGGGATCTCAGGGAACCGATGAACCATCTATCTACCTGCATTAATTGAAGTACTCCATGTAATAGAATGGGGGTTGGAAGTCCAAAAAACTAAGGATGAACAATGAAGTAAATGGTGTTGTAGAGAATTGAGAGAACTTGAGATCAAAACACAAAGTTTAAGTGTTCTAGGCATGTTGGACACTTTCCTTAAAGTTTTATTTTCCCCGCTATAATTACAAACTGGGTTAAAGGCTAATTACTTCTAGGACACAAAGAACACAAGAACATTTAAGTTGCAAGAGTATGAATGTTCTTTAAGAATTATGAATGTAGAGATTATGTTGGTAAAATTTGTTAAAAACAAACATTTTTAATCTTGACTAAAACTCATATATATTAGAGTTTTCAGAACAATCATGTCTGTCACTACAAGTCACAACTCTTAGAAAGGAAGCAACCCTTCATAATAGTCACGTTTGTTAACTACAACTCACAACTTTTGGAAAGGAAGCAACCCTTCATAATAGTCACATCTGTTCACTACAAGTGACAACTCTTGGAAAGGAAACAACCCTTTAAAACAAGTTTGACTTTAACTACTTATATCACAAACTAATTTCCAACAATTCCCTACTTAGTTCGTGACATAAGAAAAAACACAACACAAATAAGAAATCATACCTAAAGGAAGGTAGTTTTTGCCTTAAACCATCCTATAGTATGAACATTTCACAAAATCCAAAGGAAATGATCTGTGACTCATTGCTTAAAGCACCACTTATAAAGGTTCAGATATGTCACACACACAAACCTTCTTAGTATTCAATTAATTCACATTGCAATTTTAGCACTATTACTGGTTATGTGCTCATCGTACTTCATGGTCATATATAAGATATTACCTTAAATTCTTGCTAGAATAATTTCATTAAGAGATTTCTCTCAACCTTCTCACTTAAGAGTAACAAATTGTAGCATTAATTAATTGGAATATTTACACAATCTTAATGCTCACAACTACTAAACAACTTGTTATTATCCTTTAAACCTTACAATTTGGGAGTAGAACTAAAAGAAGGTTGGGTTAACATTGCTCCTTAGTTTTGATTAAAATGTTTTAATCCCATTCCCAATGCCGTCGAACTAACTAAATCTCTTACAAGAGGTTTAGTAAACAGATCCGCCACATTGTTATATGTCCTTACAAAAACAATTGAGACATCTCTATTTAACATTTCTATAATAAATACATGTATTAGGTTTATATGTCTAGATTTACCATTGTAAACTTTGTTCAATGCTCTAGAAATAGTAGACTCACTATTATAATGTAAGGTTATCTCATGCATGGGACAAGGCCAAAGATCTATATCCAACAACAAATCCCTTAGCCACTTAGCCTCTTTACAAGCATAACATAGAGCTATATATTCAGCTTCCATAGTAGAGTGAGTAATCACCGTTTGTTTCTTTAAAGCCTAATAAGCAGCTCCACCACCAAGCAAGAATACCTAACCACTTGTGGGTTTTTGGTCACTAATGCTAGTAATTCAACTAGCATCTAAAAATCCTTTAAGAACATTTGGAAGCTATTATAAAAGAGTCCAAAATCTTTTGCCTTCTTAAGATATCCCAACACTCTTTTAATTGCTTGTCAATGTTTTTGGCTAGGATTTTTAGTGTATCTAGCTAGTCTACACATTGAGTATGAGATATCCGATCTAGTGCAACTCATTTCATATATTAGATTTCCAATTTTACTAGTATATTCAAATTGTGCAATTGGACTATCTTCATTCTTATGCAACTTAAAGTTAGGATCAAAAGAAGTATTTACCTCTTTCACATTCAAATGTTGATATTTCTTCATAATTTTCTCAATATAATATGATTGAGAGAGTGAAAATCCCCTACTATGTTTCTTAAATTTAATGCCTAAGATAGTATCTACTTCACTGAGATCCTTCATCTTGAATTTAGAGGAAAGATACTTCTTAGTTTCAACCACACCTTTATATGTAGGACTAACAATGAGCATCTCATCTATATAGAGATAAATGAACACTCTATACTCTTTATTGAATTGATAATAAATGCACTTATCAACATTATTATATCTAAATTCATATGAGAGTAAAACATATTAAAATTTCTCATGCCACTGTTTAGGTTCCTATTTCAAGTCATATAGTGACTTGACTAGCTTACATACTTTCTTTTCATTTCCTAGTAGCACAAAGCCTTCCGATTGTTCCATATACACTTCTTCATCTAGATCATCATTTAATAATGCTATCTTTACTTCCATTTGGTGTACATGAAGGCTATAGATCGAAGCTAAAGCCAAAAGTACTCTTGCCGGTGTAATTCTAGCAACTGGTGCTTATCTATCAAAGTAATCGATTCATTCATTTTGCTTAAAACTTTTAGCTACTAGCCTAGCTTTATAAGTTAGAATAGTACCATTTGTGGCATATTTCCTTCAAAAACCCACTTATAACCAATTGGTTTAGGCCTGTTAGGTAAATCAACTAGAACCTAAGTATTGTTAGATAATATTAAGTCTATTTCGTCATTTACCTCTTCTCTCCAAAATTCCATATCCTTTGATTTCATTGCTTCACTAAAGGTTTTAGGATCTTCCTCCACATTTAACAAAAATAGAGTATCCCCATTGGCTTCAACTAAGAAAATAATAACTTGTGAAGAAATAAAATCTAAAGGCAGATATTTTTCCTTCCTTTGATGTTGACTCCTCCTAGGTTCACTTGGATCCTTATTTACCATTGAGTCTTTAAGAAACAACTCCGCAAAGAATTCAACTTCCTTTGATACTACAATCACGTTAGAGTCAACTTCTAGTAGCCTATAAGTTTTTGAATTTTTGCATAGCCCACAAACACACTTTAAGTGCTCTTGGTCCTAACTTTGTTTGTCTTATTATCAGGGACTCTGTAGTAAGCTACACAGCCCTAAACTTTCAAATATGAAAAGTTTGGCTTCCTTCCTTTCTATACTCCTACAGAGACGCTTTAGTCTTTAAGGATGGAATTCGATTATACAAAAGACGTGCAGCTAACAAAGCCTCACCCTATAAGTTTTTTGGCGAACCCGAACTCAATAACATAGAATTAACTATATCTTATAGAGTTCTATTTTTCCTTTCAGCTAAACCATTTTATTGGGGAGTATATGGTGCACTAGTTTAGTGTATAATACCATTTTGTTTACAAAATTTTGAGAACTCATTAGAGAAGTATTCTCCTCCTCTATCACTTCTCAAAATTTTAGTCTTTATACTTAATTGATTTTCAACAGGAGACTTATGTCTTAAACATATTAAATGCTTCATCCTTGGTTTTCATCAAGTAAACATGAACAAATCTAGAGCAATCATCAATGAAAGTAATGAAGTATTTGTTACCACCTTTTGTTAAAAAACCATTAAATTCACATATATTTGAATGCATTAAATCAAGCAATTTTGTATGTCTTTCAACTTGAGGAAAAGGAAGTTCAGTTATCTTTACTTGTATGCATGTTTCACATTTCTTATTCACTTGGCCATTATAAGAGATTAGTCCTTTGTAGACATATAATGAATCACTTTATGACTAAAATATCCTAATCTACTATGCCATAAAGAATAGGAAGCATCAACCAAATAAAGAGAAACATAATTCACTTTATTAAGAATAAGCTTAAACATGCCATGACAAGAATATCCTTTTCTTACAAAAATGCCATTCTTAGACAAGATTACATTGTTTGACTCAAGTACAACCTTTAATCCCTTTTTGTTCAGGATATCTGTAGAAACAAGGTTCTTGTTTACACCCAAAACATTAAGAACACCAGTGATCACTAACTTTTTGTCGAAAATGAATAGTAAATGCACATCTCGCTTTCCATGCACCTTGGCTTTCACACCATTGGCCATGACCACTTCACGTCCTTAAAGAACTTCATAGTTCTTGAATTGGTCATTGTTATTGCACACATGAATTGCTGCACCAGAATCATACCACCAATCCTTAGAAGGAATTAATGTTGCCACGTGAAATTCTGTCACAGTACCAAGAGTTAAGGTTGCCACAATTTTCGTAGATTCATCAACAAGGTTAGCACTAGGAATATTGTTTCCTTTTTGCTTCTTTTTGGATCTACAGTCGGCCTTATAGTGCCCTTTCTTTCTATAATTGCAGTAAACTCGATTCTTTTTATTGTCTTTAGCATTAGTATTTTTAGGTTTCTTCCTTTTAGAATTGTTGGATTTCTTCTCATCCATAAAATTCACCTTTAGATCTACTTCCACTTTTTTCTTTGAAGAATTCTTGCACCTTCTTCAATTCGAAGATGCTTCAAAACACTACCGATAGTTAAAATTTTAGAAGTGTGCAACAACTTCTTTTAATAATCATTCCAGGAAGAAGGAAATTTATCAATAATTGGCCCTACTTGTAATGATTACGAAATTTCAACACCAAGTCTTTAAGTTTTGAAACAATCACTTGTAAATTGTGGATTTGATCCATAAGAGAGGAACCATCAATAAATTTAAACTCAAAATATCTTTTAATAAGAAACTTATCTACGCCTTGCTTTTGAGATGCATATTCACATTCAAGCGATGCCCAAATCTCCTTTGGACTCTTCACGGTGGTAAAGAGATCATAAAGGTTATCTGAGAGGGTGTTGAGAATATGACCCCTGCAAAGCAATTCATCGTCTTGGCGCTTGTCTTGTTCATCCTTCCTTGTGTCTACTTCACCTTCCTTTTGAAGAGGAATTGCAGGAAGAGTGGGATCAAGTACATATACAATTTTCAAAGCGTTGAGGAAGAACATCATCTTATCCTTTTAATGATTAAAGTTGGTGCCGGTTCCATCAAAGCGATCTAATTTCACAAAGTCTTGGTTCATCACTTCGAGAACGGATTCTTGAGTGGACTCCATGATAGCAACAAAATAACAGTTTAATATTGTAATAGAATGGGGGTTGGAAGTTTGTAAAACAAAGGATGAACAATGAAGTAAATGGTATTGTAGAGAATTGAGAGAACATGAAATCAAAACACAAACTTTAAAGTGTTCTAGGGATGTTGGACACTTTCCTTAAAATGTTATTTGCCCCCACGATACTTGCAAACTGGGTTAAAGGCAAATTACTTCTAAGATACAAAGAACACAAGAACATTCAAGTTGTAAGAGTATGAATGTTCTTTAAGAGTTACAAATGTAGATATTGTGTTGGTAAAAGTTGTTAAAAGCAAATATTTTTAATCTTGACTAAAACTCATGTATATATAGAGTGTTCAGAACAATTACGTTTGTTCACTACGAGTCACAACTCTTGGAAAGGAAGTAACTATTCAGAACAGTCACGTCTATTCACTACAAGTCACAACTCTTGGAAAGAAACAACCCTTCAAAGCAAGTTTTACTTTAACTACTTATATCACAAACTAATTTCCTACACTCCATGATTATAGCTTGCTAGGTGTGGAAGGTAGTTACATCTAGATGCATCACCCCTTAAGTAACTTCACATATAATTCCAACAGAGAGCTAATAAGAACAAAAGATGGAAAAGTTAAATGGCATAGAATTATTTGGAGCAAAAACCTTCTCTCAAAGGTATCTTTGCTGTTGTGGTTAGCTATTAAAAATGGACTAACCAAAAAAATAGACTAAAGCTCCTGAATTCCCGAGACACTTGTGTGCTTTGCAAAACTGAGAAAACTAAAGAAGGCCTCGTAAAGGAAACACTACAAAGTTGCAAAGAGCAAATGATAAACCTCAATATCCCAAGTTAAAAGATCGAGAAGTAGTGCACAATAGTGGAAACAAGGTGATGGAAGGTTCTGTGAAACAGAAAACATAAAGCTGGAACGAATGGAAACTAATGGAGCTTACATGTGGCCATAAGCGTAACTAATATGCAGGGATGGTGTTGATGTACTTTGATAGGATAGACTCTTTGAAATTTTGCATTGGTTTTGTACATTAAACGTTCTCAATATGCCTTTGAAAGGCTGTCAATATATTTTTTTAATTTCTCAATACAAAAAACTCTTCCTGGGCCAAGTTAACAAGCTTTTAGCGATTGTATTGACTCATTTATCAGGGCACAGTACCTATTAGTAGTCCATCAGATCCTCATCCATGTCCCTCTAGGATTAATGCAAAGCATAGATAGAGTTCTTGATCGAGTTAGTTAATTAGTCACGCGCATTTCTCAACTTAATCACGGCCTTATCTTTGATATAAGAAAATAAGACAACTCAGAGAGAAACAAAAGCTGGATTCGAATCAATTCCAGGAAATTCATATAGCAATTTAAATCTGTGGAAATATATGTCTCCGCATTGATCTCTCTTTATGTTATGAGATTTCGAAGCCGTGGAACTTCGTTTCCCAGTCCTTAAAGCTTATATCCTTTTCCCGCACAACCTTCCAATTATGTATTTACAGGAACTTACAAAGTCATATTTCATGCAGATTTTCCCTTTCACATTCTCTTCAATAAAATATTCATTTCATTAATGTACATCTGTTTGCTGATTATAAGTTATGAATCACATACATAGAAATGGAAGAATATAATTCACATGTCCTATTATTAATATAGTTTACAAGTTCGCATCCGTATGTCTACCTTTATTGTATCAATTAAACGTCACTAGCTAGCTGTACATGAGAAAATGAAAAACTTACATGATACAAACAATAATTAGCGACTAAAATACCTACATTAGAGTATCGTATAAAGTAGCTAAGTTGTTTTGTGTAAAATGATTAATTATCTTCATCTTCATTGACAAATAAATTCATGAGATATATTTTCGAGTTTTGCTGATTGCCTCTCCGTCGAGCTCGGTCAAGCTATTCAAGATCACATGAGTCGCTGTGGTTAGGAATTCCGACCAGTTCCTGCATGTATATAAATGTCCATCATATGTGTGAGAAAGATTTTAATATTTGATTAATCAAAACTAACATTAGAATTTTATTAAGACTAACCCATAATCTGTGTTGAACGTGAGTCCGACCGTGTGCTTTGCCTCTTCCAAAGCATATTTGAATCTCTCAAGATCATTTACAGGGCAGCTACCATTGTCTTTCACATGAAGGTGTGAGGGTTTCACGTCATAAAATATAGGTATAACCTTCTTCTTGGTCTCCATGAACATAGCCAACTCGTGAAGGCAAAAATAGGAGTCACAGTAACGCGGAGAGAAAACAGCGACACCAACTCTGCAATCAGCGATTGCCTTGTTAATGTTATCGAACAATCTGTCACCAGCCTGCAAGTTCTTGCTGTCAAGAAAAGGATTGAGCCCAAGTCGTGAAAGGTCATCATAAAGTAAACCAGAAATGGTTCTCTTGGTGTCTATTCCTCGATGATTAATGAAGACGTCGCAGGGTTTAATAATCGAGTTTCGGATTTGGTTACGGTGAGGCCAAATTTTCCTGTACAAGCTCTTGGCTGCGGACGGTGACCTCATCTGCATGGCTCCTTGAAGAAGATACTGGAGGAAACTTAATTGCTAGTTCCTAGTATAAAGATTAAGTTGGATTAGCGATAGAGATTTAGGTGAGCATCGTGAGTATTTATGTAGGTATGTAGGTCGTAAAGTAGTTTCTAGGAATTGTCAGTGGGGAAGATTTCAGTCATTTCACATTTGGAAATTGCCATGGAGTAAAGGGAGGATTTGCTATAATGAGTCGGGCCGCCCCCCCCTTAGGCATCCTTAGACAAATCGCCTCTAAATGTGAAATCTTATGAAAGGATTAAATGTCAACATTTACTTTAAAAAATTAGTCGATACTTGAATTTTTTTGACTGATTTATGCGTCTAAGTCATATATATATACATATATTACAAATATATGTGTGTGTTTTAAAATGTTTTATAATAATCCTTCAAGCACGTTCATGATAGCGAACTTCAGTAGTCTTGTGGAGGGTTCTCTCGACCGAGTCTGTATTTTGGATGCTTGTTTTGATGGCAATCTAATATTAGGAATTAATGGCAATTATTTTCTGTTTTCGTTCAAAATTAGGAGCATATGTGCTTAGGAGATATAATTCAAGCCTGTGTGAGAGCAATTTGGGGTTAGAGGAATTTGGCCGGCCAATTTTTATTTTAATATTAAAGTTAAGTTACCAACTAATTTCCCGTGATATTAAGTTGAAGAACCCAAATGCTCTACCTTCAATAAGATATACATTTATGTCTGCAGGCATTAGGATAATTAATAACCAGTGTCTGGGCATGAACATGGAAACTAATCGCGAATTTCTATCTCCAACGTGACTATATTTTCTTAGTTTAACCCAACTTCTTTTGGCAGTTTACTAGAAGAGGGAATGTTGTCTCAGTAATTAAAAAGTTTTGGTTATTAGTCAACTAAAACTTGTTAGTATTTTTCTTAATTGGATAATTTTAATGCTAATTTTTTATAAACTAAAGGTTAAGAAAATCAAATTTTATCTAGATTAAAGATAATAAATAATCCCAATAAAATATCTGATTCCATGAGTTGAAGTCTAGTAAGGAAAATGATCGTAATTAGTGTGGGCCGGATATGTATTGGACTTATAGTGGGAGGTCCAATAAGGTTATTATAAATAGCTGCTAATTTCTTCTGTAGTTTACTTAAGAAAGTTCGTGGATGTTTAGTTTCTTTGACGATCCAGAGGCTCAAATATTAAGAAAGGAACAAAAAACATTAATGGAATACGGATAAACAACTTTCATAAAGGTTGATCAAAAATTTCAAGAGCTTATTCATACATTGAGGAGCATGTTCAAGCAGTTATGTGGCTTGTTCATCAGTAATGGATAGCAAAACAAGTATTTTTTTCACATTGTCTTCACTAATATGTGTTCATTGCAGATCCTAGGTCCATAACTAAAATTCGTGTTATATTTAACACATGATATCAAAGCGCGTGGTTCCATGATTGTATGAATTTGAACAGAGATTTTTGAGTTTCTCCATAAGGAAATTAGAGAAATTAATTTGCTTTTGCTTACAAAAATTGCATATTTATTATTTGAATTGATGTTGAACAAGCATTACATGAAAAAATAGGTTAAAAACAATGTTATGAATACCGTACCGGGCTCGGTACTAGATTGGACTCTGGAACAGAACTATACCGGTACCGATCGGTACCGGGTACCGTTTCGAGATATTTTTTAAATTTATAAAATAGTCCCTAAACTTTTTAAAAATTGCAAAATAG
>JAOTIZ010000002.1:32047828-32065882 GCA_027123425.1 Erythroxylum panamense | reverse complement strand
ACTATCTCTTTTCTCAATTAAACTTTAAATTCTGACATCTCTTTTAGTTATATTTTAAATTATTTAATTTTATTCAATCTTTAATTGATTTTATGATAGTCTATTACTAATTAAACCTTTTAAACTTTAAACCTCTTATCTTATCAGTTTAACTTTCAATCTGATTTTTACAATATTAATTTGTAACAAGTAATCTACATTACTTAAAATTCTACTATATTTTCTACTTACAATTTAGGTGGACTATTTTTTTCACTGTCTTAATTTGGCCCATCTTAATTTTTCAGGCACTCCTACGTTAGTTGATTAATTGATGAAAAAATGACAATTGTGAGTTATATTATAATTGCAGACCATTTTGGCAAATGCAAACTAATTAGCGGACGTAACTATCAAAAATACGAGTACAATTGTTACAAATTGCCAGATAGATTGTCAATTTAAAACTATGATCACAACCCTTAATTATCATTTGTCTTACAATATTAAACATGTCTACGTTTGTATGTGTCTGCATACGTTTTGCAGCAATCTGTAGGTGTGTTCTTTTTTTTTTGTTGGGGTAAAGTGAACGGCAGAAACTCTTATTCATATGATGTTCAAAATGAAGCTAAAGCAATCTGCAATAAGCCATGACCAGTTAACTAGTTCACTACTTTATGTGATCCCTTCAGGTAATTACAGTTTAATTAAGTTGGCTCTACCTTATTGGCAAACCAGTAAAGTTTTGCAAAGTTGATGTGAATTTTAAGACTCGGACAAAAGAGAACAGATGGAAGTTTTTCTCTCTATTCAGGTTGTCCACTAGGAAAAAAGATATTATCTACTACGGAGAGTGGTTTACTTTTACCACAACTTTTAGTTAATTATTTGTTCCAACAACATGCTCTTACAATACCATTTCATTGCAGCTCTCAAGGAATAGGCTGTCATTCCAAGAAACTTCCAGTTAAGCTTATCTATAGTTAAATACAATTAAGGTTTGTCATTATGAGATGGAAAATGTTCAAGTCAATCACGTTATTGACAGATTATATAGTCTAACAAGGCGAGGGATATTGGAAACAAGCTAGAAGATGGAGGTTTCTTGGAATACTTATATGTAGAATTGCATTCAAAAAATAAACTAATCGACTGGCAAAAAGTAGCACAATATAAAATGCTAATGAAGAAGAAAATCAGTGTTAAACTTTGTCCGGTTGCATGTAGGGTTAAATATGGATGACCGAACTAATCCAAAAGGAAGAGAGAGTAGCAGGAATAAAGGAAACCCTAGAGAAGAGAAAAGGGTTGAATTTTGGAAGAGAAGGAGAAGGTGAGGTGTAAGACTTTTTGTCCTCATAAGCATCACATTACCCACTCTTCTTACCTATAAATCTTGGTCATCCATCCCCAAGTTTTTCCCAACATCGACCTCTTCTGACACAGAGTTCCTTGCTTGAAGGAAGTGATCAATTACCAAACAAGAAACAAGTGATGGGTCGAGCTCCTTGTTGTGACAAGGAAAACGTCAAGAAAGGTCCATGGTCACCTGAAGAAGACGCCAAGCTCAAGGCTTACATTGAAGAACATGGGACTGGAGGCAACTGGATTGCACTCCCTCAAAAAATTGGTATATAGATGATAAACTTGTCTTCTTCATTCAACACGAATAATATTCTGGTTTTGGTCTCCTTAATCATATATAGACTATATTAAGGAGGTTGATAAATTTGTTTTATGTCTTGATGATTCAATCGGTTCTCTTAAGGGCTTAAGAGATGTGGAAAAAGTTGCAGACTTAGGTGGTTGAATTACTTGAGGCCTAATATCAAGCATGGTGGATTCTCTGAAGAAGAAGACAATATCATATGTAGCCTGTATATAAGTATTGGCAGCAGGTTTCTCCTCTCAGCTTTTTCCACAGACTTTACAGCCTTAACTGTTTGTCCTTTTACTGTTTGTCCATGATGCTTGTGCTTAGAACATTGAATCTCGGTTCAAAATTCTTTAAGTCCATATATTTTTCAAGGTTTAAGTCTCATATTATTACATATTTTGTTTCTTAAACTTGGAAAACACATACCAATGATCGGAGAATTTCTCTATCTACTTTTAGGTGGTCCATAATTGCAGCTCAATTGCCAGGAAGAACTGATAATGATATTAAGAACTATTGGAACACGAAGCTGAAGAAGAAATTGCTCGGTAAGCGCAAGCAATCTAATAGCAATCGACTATCTTCCACCAGTGCTGAAGGGAATGAAGAAAATCCATCTTCACATGCTTTAAGCAACTCGGCTCTTGAAAGGTTGCAATTGCATATGCAGCTCCAAAACCTGGGAAACCCTTTGAGTTTCTACAACAACCCTGCACTTTGGCCCAAGTTGCACCCTTTTCACGAGAAGATGCTCCTCCAATCTTTAAGTGAAAGCTCCGATCCTCTCATGCAACATATCTTGCCTATCCCTGAAGAAGGGAATGAACAAAAGTCCGAAACCTACCAGCATGTAACCAGTTCTCTTACATGTCAACAAGACTTCACAATTTTTGACAATTCCAAGGTAGATGGTTCAGAGAATTCTTTGAATCTCGGGACATCCTCGGATAACTCATTTCCTTCCAGCAACGCAACCAATGTAATGGACTCAACTATTGTCTCGAAACCAGAAGCTGTAGAGGAACCTGTCGTGCCACTCGAGCCTGTTTCGTCATTCCAAGCTGAGCTCGAGGACCTTCTTCGTAACAAAACATCTGGTTTTATCGCACAGGAGGATCAGATTTCCAATTTCGATTGTTTCAAGGAAATGAATGGTACCAAGGACAACTTGGTTTGGTGGTCTAACGAGTTCGAGATCAGATCAACATCATCGAACTCTTGGAACTGCAATTCTGTTCTCCAGTCTGAAGGGATGTTTCAAGATTATGAATTGGGATACATGTAATGAATAATATTAGGGACTTTAGTTTAAGCTTATTTGATGGTCATAAGTTGAGCAAGAGAAGACATATGATAGATAGCAGGTCCTGTAAATTGTGTGAATAACAGTGTTAAATTGTACCTCATGGCTAAATCTTCCAAACTTATCAAGCTTCAAGCACCTATTTGTTTCCCTCTGGGCTTCTCAATTAAAGCTTCTGTCTGTTGTAATGTGAAATTAAGTTACACTATAGATCTTCAACATCAATCCATTAGTTTAAGGTTTTAAATTAGAAATTAAGAATGACATTATAATTATAGATAATCACAATAATAAATCTTTAAAGCTGTGTTCTAATCATAAGTAAGTTACTAACACTCTATATTAATAAAATTTTAAAATCGTTTATAATCATTACATATAAACGTAATTTTTAACATTTAATTCAAAATATAAGACTGAAAAATGTTTGAATAAAATTTAAAATATATCACAATAACATATGAATGTTTTTTACATGTGAGAGTTTGTTTTTTTTTCTACCACCATTTATGGCTAAATAATTAACTTCGATGGCAAATGTAGAATTCTCCTATTATATTGTAAAGCTAAATGATCAGCAAAGATTTAGATATTCTGAATAATTCAAGTACTACAAGTACAACAATCGGGCTTCGAACACCAGACACCAGAGGTAGAAAACAATTAAATATTTTATTAAAAAAACTAAAAACAAGTTAAGGATCAAAGTGACTCAGACAATATCTGGGCTGAATGGCCCATCTAAAATCTAAAATGTACAGAACAAAATCTTAGCTTCAAGAAAGCCCATGGGTTCACTCCATCCAAACTTCAAAAATTTCGAACATCAACTTCATTTCAGGGTCTAAACAAACCTAAAAAGACAATTTCAAAGAAAATGACAAACGAGAATGTGAGAATCTTTACCGACTGTATATTTAATCCGACTTACACTCACTGGCTATGGCTATGGCTATGATTCTTTTACTCATTATATGCACATGTTGTCTATTTATTTGCATTTCTACCCAATGTTATGAATACCGTATCGAGTTTGGTACCGGATTGAATTCTGGAACGGAACTGTACCGGTACTGGACGGTACCGGGTACTGTTTCATGATATTTTTTAAATTTATAAAATAGTCCCTAAACTTTTTAAAAATTGCAAAATAGTCTATAAAACATAAGGTTAACCATAAGTACCAAATTATCATTAAATAAAATACATGTACAATTAAACATTTCAAATTATCAAACTCAATCTCAATTCTTAAATTCAATTGCTAAAAGCCTAAAATTCAAATTCAATTTTATTGATCAATAATTCAACAATTTAATATTAATACAATAATGCCAAAATCAACAAATCCAACCAGACCAACTCGAGTCTTCTGATTTTATAATTTAAGATTTTATACAAAATTAAGTCATTTAAAAATTTTAAAAATAAATTTTATTATACAAAATCTCAATCTCTTCACGTATCTTTCTGAAAACCTGACCTCCTCTGCTATAGCTTCAGACCCAGAAGCTCATAATAGCCTTTTGTTTCATCATCACCACATCTCTTTTACTGTTCTCTCTCTTTACTCGTTAGCTCTATCATCTTTAATTTCCCACTTTCGCTTTCTCTCTTCCTTAAGTAGTAGTAGGAGTCTTTCTTTGTGTCTGTGTGACCATGGCGGAGGGTTACGAGCCCTACCATGTCCCATAACAAAGTAGAAGAGATAAGCTAAGAGTTGTGGCTCAACAAAACCATCATGAACTTCTAGCTTGTGCTGGTTTATTTCCTATGTATGATCCCTCACTACTCTCTTCAGATTTGCTTGCTTCGTGTCCTAAGCTGGTCGTGCCGGCGACGAGGAGGAGTGATTGGCGACGACGAGGACGAGGACGAGAGAAGGCGGCGTCGAGGATGAATGGGCTGAGCTGAGGGATTGGAGAACATACCACGGTCAAAGACGAAGGACAAGGAGAACACGTCGATGGCGAGGAGACGGCGGCGAGATGAGATCCGAGGAGGGAGGAGCAGTGACGAGGAGAGGAGAGGAAGGAGAAACCGAAGAAGAGAGAAGAAGATTCCAGATTAGGTTAAAATTTTTTATTTTCAATTTAGTCCCTCGAAATTTTAAATTTTACGGAATGGTCCCGAAATATGCTGGTATTGGCGGTACCGGCCAGTACCGACCGAAATCAGCCGGTACCTACCGGAATTCATACCCGGTACCATAGATGGTCGTTCCGGTACCAGTTTTCGGTCTGTACGGAACCGGCCAGAACAGTACGAAATTCAGATCTTTGGTTAAAAAAGACATCGAGGTGATTTTTGGCAAAGAATCAGCCAAAAAGATGCCAGAATTGCATTTACTCGACGACTGAAGAGAGAAATTGTTGAAGAAGTAGATTGCTGCTTCTAAGATGTGTTAGCAATAGGTACTTATGTTACACAAGTGTGCAGACAGCTGGCGCATGCAGGTGACAGTTGCAAGATGCATGTGTGGCACCTACAACTCACATGCTCATAGCAGTGGGCGCACTTATGCTTCGTTGTTGTGTGAATTTTCAAATAATGTTTATTGATATTATTTTTTACACTAATATGTGATAATGAGTTTGTCGATATGGAGTTTGCATATATGAATGGTACATTGTCACATATTATATGCCTATGTAGGATTGAGAGGATAACACACATGTGTGTCCCTTGGGCTTGTGGATCTATTAGGGTACTAATGAGAATATAGTCACCATAATGGCCTTTCAAGTTAGCATTTGAATTATTCTACTTGCATGCTTGGGGATGTCTCTGGTCTTATGTTTAGTTATTCTACCCACAAGTATTGGCTTTATATGAGACTCTAAGATGTGCACAAAGGCATTAGATAGAGAGTCATTGCTTAAGGGATCTATTCACCCATAGGTTATAGAATCATAAGAGTTAATGATGTGTTGTAACACTACCCCTTGGGAGGATATGCAGATGCTACACATACTATACCAACAAAACATATCATACTAACAATTCCAAGCATTCTCAAGAACTCAAGCACCATACATTACATTACATTTCATTATGTTTTAAACATACTATACATAATGTAGTGACATAACAAAAGACATATTACATGTTTGAAATCCAAATTTCTTCCTATTTATAAACATTACAAACCATATATGTGAAGTACAAACTGTCTCACCATTTATCATATACAACTAAAAAATGAACAAACTCAAGTATACATTTTGTGAAGACAAAACTTAATCTCCTTGGCCATTGTGGTTAATATTGTCATAGTCTCAAGTCTTCTTAACAAAACCTACACGGGACAAAATCCACTATGCTAAGCATATAGCTTAGTGGGGAAAAACTAAACACATATAATCTGACAATTGTTTTTAACAATCGTCTAGTATTCATATACAATAAATCATATTAAATCTCAGATAACCTTTAATTGTTGAAATTACTAAACATCCCAATATCATTTGCATCAGAACATAATATAACATATCAGAATAGAATACATAATATACTTGCTTCAAACTTACTCATATCCAAACAGTATATCAAAATCAAAAAATAGAACCTTAAAGTATCTGAATAAATCTTATTTACATCATAACAACATTTAGCTGTATCAGAACTGAACTTAACTTATATCAGACTTGAACATGTCAGAACACAAAACAAGTTAGTCTGTTAATTCTTTTTACAGAAGTGGGTAACGGGACTAATATAGGAGATGTTTGTGAATCCTTTTTATAGAAGTGGATAATGGGACTAATACAGGAGATACTATAATCGGTATCACAAAATAGGAGAGACTTTGGTCTCATTAATAGATGACACCGAAGTTTTAGTAATAAGAGACACCGACGTGTCAGTAACAGGAGATACTGAAGTGTCACAGGAGCACCTGTAGACCCTTCTAGGCATGCCTATTTACCCACGACTAGGACTTAACAGTTTTAAAAACAATCCATTTCAGATTTTACAATCACAAGCAAAAGATGTTATGTCATTATTCCACTTTCCTCAAATTGAACTTATAAATACACATCCAACTAATCTTAATAGCATAATCATTTTCAATAATGTACCCTTAAAGGCATTATGTGTTTACACATTCTATAACATGACACAAAGTTCCATTTGTAACAATCATATTCAATTCACATAACATAAACCTTTTGAAATACATTGGTATTCAAAAGAACACATTCACCTTTAAACATATCAATCCTTTCAACTTTAAACACAAGATTAACTAACCTCATATTCTTTAAGTAATTACCTCCATAAATAAACCATAACTCATTTATCTTTTTCTCTATTAATTTAACATCATCTAGGTTCATTTTAACCTCAACTCAGATTAATTAAACCATTGTTAAAAGTCCTAACATTATATATGTCAACAATTACATAACCAAGTTTAGCATTTTGTTATTTCGAATTTTCTTAGGATAGGTTTCAAGTCATATTTGTATGGCTATTTTGACATAGAAAATGAGGCTTCTAAGCAATGTATTCTTCTAAAAAAATGTTCCTCTATGTCTTAAGTTTCTAATTAACTATAGTTCATACAATTAGGTTCATTATTTCTCAAGTTATCCGTAAAATACTACAGACTATTGTTAAATAATGACAGAATCCAAAACTCAACTTCAATCAAAATTTCAAAGCTCTTAGAGACAAAAATAAAATTCTATTCCTTCATGAAAGTTATAGAACTATGTATTTAGTTTACTTTACAATTAAAATCACCCCATTTTGACATCTTCAGGTCAAGTAATGGATAAAATACCAATGTCTGTACAGTGAAAACTGTTCAGTGAAACTACTACAATTAACTCACATCTTACACCTACAACACCCCTTCACCAAAATTCATAAATTCCACTTTAATTTCACCTTATTAATGGCTCAATTACAAATCAATTTTTTGTCCAAAATCAATTCCAAAGTCATTCAGTAAACAGCTCACAATCCTTATATTTTATACATTAAAACCGAAACAACATATGGCAAACCAGAATTATTTTTCTAGCACCTAATGTTCAACATCATAACATGTATTTTTAGGCCTCAATTACACATCAAATTTATGTCCAAAAATAATTTCAAAGTCATTTAGCAAGCAGCTCATAATTCTTAACTTTCAGACATTAAAACTGAAATAGCATATGCCAAACTAAAATTATTTTTTTCCGGCATGAAATGTTCAACATCATATCACATATTTCAGGCCAAATTACGTATCATAAAACTTATATGAATACATGCTATCAATTGTAGAAATCCCTTACCTCTTTAACTTCAAATTCCTACTTTCAGCCGAACCAATGCTTCTAAACAATCAGCACACATAAAGATTTGCAAGTGAAGATGATCCAAAACCAAGCAAAATTCTACAAGTTGAGAGGGGGTGAGTAGTTTTGGTTGAAAGGAGCAGAAGTTAGTGAGTAGGCTGCCAAAATGAGTTGTAGTGATTCAACTCTTGCTTTGCTAGGTGTCCTCAAATTATCAAGCCATATGTCTTAATGTATGTAATTCCATTTGCCTAATTAAAATGCTGCCACCAGTCACCTATAAAACCAGTCCACATGCCAATCATCCAATGGTGCCAAATGCCATTTAAAGTATAGGTGTAGTCATACTAATTTTCATGTACCAACTTTACTTGGATTTGATACTTTTCCCAGTCCAAATATACATTTAATGACCTTAATCCTCTAATGGTATCAATTAATTCCAATTTACTAACTATAGTCCGTCAATACTAAAATTCAAATCATATGCCTTTCACATTCAAATCATAGCATAATTTTAATTCCTATCTCACATATACATTCATAAACATGTATCATTTCAACTAGTGTATATTTTGGGGCCTTATAATTCTCTTCCCTTTAAAAGAATTTCATCCTTGAAATTCACACCTGATTAGAATTGATGAGGATACTAAGCTCTCATGGTCTCTTCTGGTTCCCATATTGCTTCTTCAAGTCCATGGTGTTGCTAGAGTACTTTCACCAAAGGTATTTGCTAGTTCCTAAGTAGTATGACTTCTGTAGCTAATATAGAAATAAGCCCTTCTTCATAAAACAAATCCGATTGTACTTGAAGTTCTTGCACATGAATCTTATGTGTATCATCAGACTGATATCTTCTCAACATAAAAACATAGAATACATCATTAACAATTCTTCAGGAAAAGCTAACTGATAAGCGACTAGTCTGATTCTTTTAAGAATTTCATAAGGACCAAACCGAAATATATTCTTCCACAGTGACACTTTCAAGAACACCTTATCACCTACTTAATGTTGAATATCCTTCCTTTTTAGATCAGCATAAGACTTTTGCCTATCATTGGCAGATTTCAATCTATGTTGATTAACCTAAACTTTTTCTTCCGTATCTTTCACAATATCAGGCTCGATCATCTTGTTTTCACTCAAGTTAGTCCAACATACTAGAATTCTACACCTTCTACCATTCAGTGCTTCATTACGTGCCATGCTAATGCTAGTCTGATAACTGTTGTTGTAAGCAAACTCCATTAGAGCCAAATAATTGTCCCAACTTCTTAGAAACTCTAACACACAACCTCGAAGCATATCTTTTAATATCTGTATAACTCGTTCAGATTGTTCATCTATATGGGGATGGAAAGCAGTACTGAACTTAACTTGAGCACCTAAAGCCTTTTGTAAACCTTTCCAAAATCTCGAAATAAATTGGGGATTACGATTAGAAATAATAGATAACGGTACTCCATTCAGTCTCACTATCTCATTCACATATAGATCTGCAAGCCTATCCAAAGAATAGTCAGGATGAATAGGCAAAAGTGAGCAGATTTGGTAAACTTATCGACAATCACCCATACAATATCATGTTTCCTTTGAGTGAGAGGAAGTCCAGTGACAAAGTCCATAATAATGTTATCTCATTTCCATTTAGGAATAGAAATAAGATATAACAAACCCGATGGAACCTGGTGCTCAGCTTTAACATACTGACATGTCAGATATTTAGCTATATAATCCACATCATCCCATTTCATACCTGACCACCAGTAACGTTGCTTTAGATCTTGATACATCTTGTTTCTATCAGGATGCATAGTAAGACTGTATTATGAGCCTCAAATAATAGCTTTTTGTTTAGTTCATCATTAGCTGACTCACATAACTCATCTTTATAATACAATTCACCATTTCTTTTCATAGAAAAATCAGGTTGTTTACCTTCTTGAGTAGCCAAGATAAGTTGTTGTAACTTATCATCAGCTCTCTGAGCATCACAAATCTCTTGTCTTAAAGTATGCCTTGCTTTCAATTGAGCTATTAAAGCTCCATCAGATATAAGTTTCCATTCACTCTACTTCATTCATAATCCTAAAATGGTCTTCTGACTTAAGGAATCAGCCACAACATTAGCCTTGCCCGGATGGTAGTCCATAATACAATCATAACCTTTAAATAGTTCCAACCAACACCGTTGTCTCAGATTGAGTTCTTTCTAGGTAAGTAGATACTTCAGACTCTTATGGTTTGTGAAAATTCTACCCCATTCACCATACAAGTAGTGCTGGCTAATTTTTAAGGCAAACACTACTGCTACAAGCTTCAGATCATGTGTATGGTATTCTATTCATGTGACTTTAGTTGCCTAAAGGCATACCTTTCCATCATGTATCAAAACATAACCCAAACCATTTCTAGATGCATCACTTGACAAAACATACTCCTTACATGAAATAGGTTGAACCAATATAGGAGCTTCAGGAAGCATACATTTTAGTAGATCAAGACTATGTCGAAATCTATCAGACCATTCATACTTCACTCCTTTCCGTAATAGTTTAGTTAAAGGAGGTGCTATCACCGAGAACCCCTTCACAAATCGACGATAATAACCAACCAAATCTAGAAAACTTCTCACTTTTGTCACATTCTCTGGTGACTTCTAGTTAACAATTGCTTTTATCTTACTAGGATCAACTCTAGTCCCTTAAGAAGTGACAACATGTCTTAGAAAAGATATATTTTGAAGCCAGAAATTACACTTGCTCAGCTTAGCATACAACTATTTTTCCCGTAGGGTCTATAACACAATTTGGAGATGCTCAGTATAGTCATGTTCATTCTTAGAATAAACCAAGATATAATATATAAACACCATAAAAAGCTGGTCTAAATAAGGCCTAAATACTCTATTCATTAGATCCATAAATGCTACTGGAGCATTAGTTAATCCTAATGGCAATACTAGGAATTCATAATGTCCATAACGGGTCCTAAATGCAGTCTTATGTACATCCACATCCTTTACCCAAAGTTAATAGTACCCTAATTGCAGATCTATCTTTGAAAACACTCCTGCATGTTTCAACTGAACAAATAGGTCTTCAATCCTCGGTAATGGATGCCTGTTCTTCACTGTGACTCTATTTAATTGCCTGTAATCGATGCACATGCGTAGTGTACCATCCTTTTTCTTAACAAACAAGATTGGTGCTCCCTATGGTGACACATTGGGTCGAATAAACCATTTATCTAGAAGCTCTTGTAACTGTACCTTCAACTCCTTCAATTCAATAAGAACCATTCTGTATGGTGCTCTAGATATAGGAGCAATGCCAAGCATGACTTTAATAGTCAATTCCACTTCCCTTTCAGGAGGGAGCCTAAGTAATTCCTTAGGAAACACATCCGAAAATTCATTCACCACTAGAATATCTAGCAATTTACCATCCTCTTTCTTATAATAAAACAAAAAAGCTAGATAAGCTTCACATCTCTTCCTGAGGAGCTTTCGGGCTTGCATAGCAGATACGACATTAGTTAAAGAACTAGAGTAGATGTCATGCAATACTATTTCAGGCTGATTAGGCTTCCTAAATACAACTGCCTTAGCATTATAATCAACTACTGCCTAATGCTTGGACAACCAATCCATACCCATAATTAAATCAAATTCATGAAAAGGCTATCTAATCAGGTCTGCTACATATTCATTTCCTTGGATCATAATAGGACAGTTCATAAACACTTGATTAACCAACACACTACTACCTAGAGGACTAGTTACATGAATGTCATACTCTAGCTGATCTATAGGCATCTCCTTATCAAGCATTTCTCTAACACAGATATAGAAATGAGTAGATCCAGGATCAATCAATGCATGCATTTTAGAATTAAAGAGAGAAACAACACCAGCAATGACTTCAGATGCATCCTGATCCTCATAAGCTTTCAATGCATAAGCTCGAGCTGAAGTAAAAGGCACAATTGGTCGATTTATAGTTTCTAATTGGGTACTCAAATTAGGTCTATTATGACTAGATCCTCCTCGACCTCTACCATGTCCTCTGTTCCCAGTAGATGCATGAGAGACCTCCCTATTTGCTTTCTATATCTGAGACTGTCTTAGAGGGCAATTGGCTATCAGATGCTCAGTGTTGCCACATTAGAAACATGCACCCATAGCCCTCTAACAAATACCCCAATGGTGTACACAGTAATGAGGGCACTTCGGGGCACCCGAACTTTAGCCCTTAGAGGAACCCCTATCAGAAGTAGTCGAAAAGGGAAAATTTTGTCTCCTTCCTCAAGCCATAGATCTTTGAGTAAATTCTGGTGTGGAGGAAGCATCTTCCCGACTTCGTTTACCCGAGGATTGACCTCTTGTAGCAAAGCCCCTTCGTTGACTCTTTTATTTCCTGACCATCTCTTGCCTTTTTGTTTTTATAGTAACTTGTACTAGCTGATGGTAATTCACCTGTTGTAAAAGGGAAAATGTTGTCAGATGCTCATTGATGGAATCATTCAAACCATCCTTGAACTGATGACACTAGAACTCCTCAGTAAGTACTGATTAGGGGGTTATACTTGCTGAGTCGATTAAATTCCTGACTGTACTCAATAACTGACAAGTTTCTCTACTTCAGGTTTAGAAATTGCTTCTAGCACCCATAGGTTGCTCCTTGAAGAAGAGAGACAACACAATGCACCATCTGATCTGATGGACATTGATTTCGTCTAACACCCTTTTTCCTTTCTCTATCCAAAACCCAGCTCTTTTAGATTCCTCCAAAGATGTCCCAGTAAATTCCTCAACTCCAAACTTCTGAAGCTAATCAATTGGAGCCTTGGTGTAGTCATACTATGTAGTAATGTCATCATATCCTGAGATAACTAACACCTCTCTTTGAGCTAGGGGAGAAGGTGGCACCTCAGCTTCTCTTCGATTAACCCCAAAGGTTCTAGATATCGATGCTTGAGATCGATCAGGATTATTACTCTCAATAACTTTGTCAATGGCTTCATGAGATCTTTCCATCTTTAATTCTATAATCAAAACATGGGACAAACTGCATTAGGCCAAAACATAACTTTTACACTCAAGTAAAAGCAGGAGTTAAGTGTTGGTTAAACTAGAATCACCTAAACCATGCTTTGATACCAAAAAGATGTAACACCCATATACCCCCTAGGAGGATATGCAAATGCTACACATACCATACCAACAAAACATATCATACCAACAATTCCAAGCATTCTCATAAACTTAAGCACCATATATTACATTACATTTCATTATGTTTTAAACATATTGTACATAATGTATTGACATAACGCAAAACATATTACATGTTTTGAAATCCAAATTTCTTCCTATTTATAAGTATTACAAACCATATATACAAAATACAAACTATCTCATCATTTATCAGATATAACTCAAAACTAAAGTAAACATTTTTGTCAAAACAAAACTCAATCTCCTTGGCCACTGTAGTTGATATTGTCCCAATCTCAAGTCTTCTTAACAAAACCTACACGGGACAAAATCCATCATGCTAAGCATATAGCTTGGTGGGAAAAAACTAAACACATATAATATGGCGATTGTTTCTAACAATCTTCTAGCATTCATATATAATAAATCATATTAAATCTCAGATAACCTTTAATTGTTGCAATTATTAAACATCCTAATATCATTTGTTTCAGAGCATAATATTATTGGAGTTAAGTGAATATAGTGCCCTAGAAAGCAAGTGTATTTACATGTAACTTAATTTTCTTCCAAGTACAATTTTGTAATGAAACTATTTATTATTAATGGAATAAAGGAGTTTGGTTTTATATGTATGAGCATTATATATCTAGTCAAAAGGTACCGAGATTCTTTTGTAAGTAATATACATATACATAGAGATGTATGAGAAATATCTATATTATTATAATCTAAATTAATTGATTCACCGTTGAATAATCAAGTTGGTCGCTTAATTATGGTTTAGACTATAGTGTTGCAATTTATTTCCATGTAGGTAAAGGAGTTTACATTAGGGAATAATGAGTTTCATATCATGATAGTAGTTGACTATCGATAATGGAACTATTAAATGAATCTGGAATCAAGTATGTTTTAAAGAATAAAGTGGGTCGTTACTTTAATCTTAAAATATATAACTTAAGCATTCGTTTATTATGGACCACAATCTTGATGAGTGGTGAACTCATATATGTTTCATTATAATTTTTAATATCATCAAAATGGATTCTTACAAAGTATCAATCTAGGGTCTGCATGTTGGAATTATTAATTGAAACATGTATCAAGGAACATTTACTTAAATAAAGAGTTTATAGTGATATCATCACTTCTAGATGTTTTACGAAGGTTGGTGATTAAACTGACGCCAATAGTTTGATGAACTAGCTACCCATTAAGTCTTAACACCGTCTTAACACCAAGATGAGATCTTGTATGTTAATCACCATATAGAGTAAAACGGGAGATCTAGAAGGAAAAACCAGTATAAGGGTAAAATGGTAATTTTACTCTTTATTGTGCGGATAGCTATAATATGGTTCATATTAGAGTTTGCAATTGGACGTCTTATTTGAAACATGTGTTCTCATAATATTTAGTAATTCAAAAGTTTAACTAATTGTCTTTAGTAGAATGACATTTAGTTAATAAGCGGGAATTAATTCTAATAAGATTAATTAATTATAGGCTTATTGGAGCATGAATTATATAAGTCTAATTACTTTCCACATTTGGTTTCTAGGAATGTTATCAAGCAAAGTCAGAAATACAAATAGAGGTTTTAGATCCTACGATTGAATGTTTGGCTTATTTTAATTAATTGTTAATTATAAGCCTATATGAACATTTAGAAATAGGCTAGACTTTGGTTTAATTTGATTAATTAAATTAAAACAAAGTAATTAAAGATAAAAGGCGGTGGATTTTCTGTTTTAATGGGCTAAATGTGTAGCTGCACATTTAACATTGGTTTGCTATATTAAAATGGTTTTTAACTTGCTTTATCACCATTAATTGGAGTAATGATCTTATCATTAAATGATTTAATGGTTGTTTTTTAATGATAGCATATAACTATTTAGCATTCATTGGATTAAAGAAGAAAGAGGTGCATTTGATGAACCATCTTCTTTCGTTCATCACACAAAATCGAGAATGAGATGTATCATTTAGGTTATTGGTCTTTTCATATAGCCATCTTAAAACAAATGAGAAGAGTCTCATTTATTGGCTTCTTTACGATTGATTAAGGAAGGATGTGATCCATTGGATGCACTTCACTTCTTTCTTTGAGGCTTAAACAAGATTGGGAGAAGGAATAGAAGGTGCTGTTGAATTTTTATCTCTCTCTCTCCTATCTTGCATGTGTTGGCTTAAATTTGCATGACAAGTGTCTCATCATTGGCTTCTTTCTTATAAGGTAAAATCTCTTCAAATTTTCTTTTCCTTTCCCACCAAAGGATCTTGCTAACCAAGTTATCCGAGGAGAACAAGTGGTAAATCAGATTAGTCAAGGATACAATAACAAGAAGAGGATACATTACCTAAGAGAGGATACATTGTCAAGGATAGGATAGCATAGTGAGGAGTTAAAGCTGTAGCGAAGGAGTCGGTAATAATTTCCATCTTGTTGTTTATGTAAATTATTTTTCTTATACCATATCATGTATGGCTTGGTTATATTACTTCTGCTGCAATTTTGATTTCTAAAAAGTTTTGAAATCTTCCGTTTTAGCTAAATTGTGCATGCTTAATTTTTCGATCTAACAATTGGTATTAGAGCCAATTTTCTTATGCATGATTCGGTTCCTATATATGATGCATGGGTTGGAAAATTTTTGTATGCTGTATATTTTTATGTCATAGATATATATATGGTGTATGATTTGCTCTTTTGGTTGTCCATAGATTCTAAAGTTACCTTGTACGTTTTCTTCATTTGGTTTGTAACAAGGAGGGTGGCCTATCATCATTATGTTTCCTCCTTGATTTTATTTTTATGTTTTCTTTGATTATGTAATGTACAAAACCATGTAATGATGAAGATGAAGAAGTCATCGATTAAAGAAATGAAAAGGTAAAGTTTAGGTTTTGATTATGATAACTTGGCTAAATTTCAATTTTGGTGAATAACAAGTGCAGATTTTCGTTTTCATTCGAACAAAAATTTGGTTTTATGAAAATCAAAATTTTGTTGGAAAAGAAAAGCCATTACACACTTTTTACCGAATGGGTCGGGTCATGTGAGCGAAGAGTTCAAAGCGTAAGATCCAAGTCTAAGAAGAAATTGTTGGGCTTAAAAGCCTTGTAATTTTATTTATGTTTCTAGGATGGACAATCAAATTTGGCTTTTAGTTCATAAGATGAATGGATAAATGAATGCAAATAATATGTGATATTAAGTGATTGCATGCCATTTAGAAAATTGCTAACCCTAAGCTTCGCCATGCATTCATTTTGTATGAAATATATAATGAAACAATTTAGGACGGATAATAAATTGCATCTAAACAAGATGGTATTTATTAAAACTTAAAGCCCAAAAAGATTGAGTAGGAGAGGATGCTCATGTGAGAGTCCACGGTCTCCATATGATGGCCCATTTGCATGTGGTGAAGTGTTACTCCCTACTGGAGGGCATGAATCCTAGATCTTGCATGGTTTGGGTCTCCTTAAATATAATTCCATTTATTGGTAGCAAATATGACCTCCCACCGAGGCATGGTTTACAAGTGCCTTTAGTGAATAAATCAAATGGTTATACACTCAACATATTTTATCAATAACCTACCCACCATAGCTCTGTTGGTAAAAGTATGGATCAAATTATAATGCTTCTTAAAAAGTTAGGCATAAAGATGGTTGTTAGTTTTTTGAGTGGGAGGGTCCTAGTTTTTCTTTTAATGGATAAGATGGCCCACGTACTTCTATCAGCGGCATGTTGCAAAATCAAATTACTTGTATGAAAACTGCTAGTGCAATGGTCCATCACCTATATGAGATGTTTGGTGTGAGGACCAGGTCTGCAAGGTGAAAGCTATCCAAACCTTTCACAATCTCAGACCAAAAACTTGGTGAATTTGTGTAGGATTACATGCTCAATGTAATCTCTACGGTCAATGAGGCTGTGATGCTTGGGGCGGACATAGATGCAGACACGCGGAAGATTATGATCATCAATAGCTTAAACTCTTCTTTTCAGCAGTTTAAGTTAGACTATGAGCTCTACAGCAAGGATTACACCTTGATTGAGTTAATGAATACCCTCTAGAGTATGAAGGAAATATTAAATATCAAGGCTCATGGGCTAGAAGCTAATGTAGAATCTTCTTCTAAGCCCAATGGTAAGGCCAAGTAAAAGAAGAAGGGTCCAATGAAAAAGAAGGCCCAAACAGAGGTCAAGGCTCAACCCATTAAAAAGAAGGTCAAAGAGAACATCAAAGGAACGTGTTTCCACTGTGATGAGATGGGCTACTGGAAAAGAAAATGTCCAGTTTACCTTAAGTCCCTCAAAAGCAAACTAGGTATGGGTTTCCTACGTTGGTTAGGAACTATAAATGTGACAGATTTATCTAATTCTTGGATATTAGATTTAGGAGCCACTAACCATGTTAGCAATTCTTTATAAGGGTTCCAACAAAGGAAATGTAACATCCCATCATCGATGGGAAGGGTAAAATAGTAATTTGAGACGGGTTATGAGTGAGTAAACTAGTCTCGGTATGTTCATGCATAATATGGCCTCCATATATGCATAAATTGTAATTTTTGT
>JAOTIZ010000002.1:31999301-32018866 GCA_027123425.1 Erythroxylum panamense | reverse complement strand
ATGCCACCCTCGCGGGTCACGAGTTCGGATATCACCCTCGATATCGGGTTCGGGTCACGCGGGAGTGGGATGCTACACTACGATCGTGGGATTCATACTAATTCCCACGATTGTAGGATCCCCAACCTAAAGAGACATGCAGGTTTCACTTATTTTTAGGTTCTTGTGACTATAAAATGGGCACAAATCCCTAGTGCTGAAGAGGGTGTCATGATAACTTGTCTCCTTGAGCTAAAAAAACATATTTAGAGCCTAGAGAGAGGTAGAGAATCAAGATTTCCATTCCAAATTGGGCAAAGAGCACACCAACTATAGATTTTCAAGATTTGGGCAAAGAAGAAGAGGAGCTTGATTTATCTAGTTCTTATTTCATTTTTCTCTTCTAGCATTTTTCTCAAACAAAGTAGCCTAAATTAAGTAGCATCTAAACACATTTTCTTAAAGATCGATATCTATTCTTTACTATAAGTTAGACCCTGTATACTTGCAGTTTTGAGCGTAAAACTAGTGAATTGGTTTTGTAATCAACATATACCCATAAAGAGAAAAAAAATCTTTTGTTTAGTTTGGAAGAATGTGAAACAATCCAAAGTTACACATTAAATACTAAATGATGCGTCGATGTTATTAAAAGAAGAATATCCTAATACGAAAATCATGATGCTTATATCATTATGCAACACTTAATTTAATTTCCTGTCAGGAAAACAGTACCAAAAAAAGTTTTTGTCATTTTGAGTAGGTTGTGTGCTTTTTTCAAATAGTTATGTAGTAAAGTCATTAAGCCAGGAGATCTTGAGCATCTAGAAAAGGAAATTGTGGAAGTATTATATCAAATTGGAACAAACTTTCTACCATGTTTCTTTGACATCATAGTCTATTTATCTATTCATTTCCCAAAACAAAACAAATATATTGGTCTGGTTCATTTCAATTTTATGTACTTTATTGAAAGACATTTAGGTAGGTTAAAAAGATATGTCTATAATAAAAGTCAACTGGAAGGGTCTATAGTTGAAGCATAATTAACTAAAGAGTGCAAATTTCTATTGTATTTATATGCATCATAGATATAAATGTTATTGAAGCATCATCTTCATTTTTTTCCAAAAGTTTGACACCTTATTACAGTGAAAGGGAAGAGGAAGCATAAAGCAGTTTGTTTAGACTTAATGACATTTCATCAAGCTCATCAATACATTATATTTAATTCAGATGATAAAGAAGTTGAGAAGTAAAGTAGGTAAGTACAACTATATTATTTTCCTGTCTCAATATTAACTTTTTTTCTCATCATAATAATTAATATATATCATTCTTTTTATTGGTAAAATAAGTTGATAGGCAAGGGCACAAGATCATTGCAATGAGTATCCACAATTGTTTGAAGATAAAGTGACATCTTCTAATGACTCCTTAAACCATATTCGTTGGTTGTCTAAAGGCATTAATGGTGTTGCAAAAGAAACATTCAAATTATGTTATTAATGGATACTAGTTTATGACTAAAAATGGGAGGTAAGATGTAAGAGTCAAAATAGTGGACTTTCTTTAATAATGTTAACTTCGAGTTTTGCAAGTTCTTGAGACCAAAATCCAACACTTGGGAATGTGAATTACTATAGTGAAATAGATGAAATTATTGAAGTGGATTACTTGGGGACAATCAAGTGTAGAGTTGTTCAAATGTTGTTGGTATCAAGAGGAGAAAGATGATTATAGCCTTCCTTGAGTAAACTTCAAAAAGTTATGTTATAAAGAGGATCATTTTGTATTTTCTAACTAAAAACATCAATTGTTTTATGTAGTTAATTATCATGAGGAAGGTTTTCATTATATGGAGAAGAAGGTACTGAGGTATTTGTTAGATATATATTTAGATGATAATGAAAATGTTGAAGAAACATATTAGGGAGAACCAAATGACTATTATCAATAATTTCTTTATAAATGATTGTAACATAGATCCTAATTAGTCTAAGACGAATTTACCTATAAGCACAGTATGTTAAATATCTTAAATAGAGAAACAGAAAATTATAATGATGAAGAAGATTTAGACTTTGATGATAAGAACTAGGATTGGGTAGATCTTGATCAATAATTTGTTGTAGAAGGTTTTTACTTATTTTTCTTTTTCCATTAAAAGTTTTAACTTTTATTCTATATATTTTAGTAAATTTTAATAATGTAACAATTTTTTATTTTTATAGGTCTTTATCATGAAAAAAGGGAAGATGTAAACATATGCAACAAAGTTTATTGCATCAGGGTCTATGACCAAAATTTTTAGAAAGTAGCAACAGAAAACTTATGCATATGAACTAAGATATTCACTTACTTGTCACATGAAGAGCGGGTGCATTTGGATGATAGAGAAAAGCAATACCAAATCAATAAAGAAAACGTATCAACAATAATTCCAACTTTTTTCCATAAAGAGATATATATAATTATTTACTGTCAAATCTAGTTACACATAGTTTCCATAACAATAGTTATTTTTTGTCCTCTTTGTATTGTGAAAATAAAATTTCCAATTATTAATATACACAAATAATCTTATAATTTATTCTTTTTCCATTCCATGGTTTTAATTTTGACAAACTTTAATAGAAAGAGTAGGACCCCTCCTCTAAAAAGAATGACATACCACAACCTTTATGTCCTTTAGGTAATGACGCTAACTTTTTAAGGTGGAAAAAATAAAATAAACTAGTTAAGGAAAAACCATAAACGGAACAAGTAGCTAAAGGGGTTGAACCATGTAAAATTGTTGTTGAAGACAAAGCAGGGGAAGTGATTGTTCAAAAAGAATCTATTTTGATAAGGTGGTAAGAGCTACTAACTAGAATTATAAACAGCAATCAAAACCACATAAAAATGTAGTAGAAGGATAAGTTTATAATCTTCCTCAAAAAATGATTGCAATACAAGAAAATATAAATGATATAAGTATAGATGTGACAAAATTTGCTACTACTCAATAAAAAGGTTATCATATATTGTACTATCATTTAAATGATTTTTCGGCTCTATACTATCATTAATAATTATTTTTAATATAGAACTTGTGAAGAAGAAGAAGAAGAGAAGTCCAACTTTGCTCAACAAGGTTCATATAAGATCTGTGGAATAATGCAAACTAATTTTATTCAATTCTCTTAATCAGGTAGTTGGTACTGATAAGAAGATGTTAATTGAATTTACACTTTTTTTAGGTACTATGGCTTGTAAACAAAGTCTTGTACCTCTAAATCATATCAATTGGTATAAGATTGCCAAAGAACCTACTTAAGAATATGTTAATGTAAGAAACCATCATACTAATACTCTTTCTTTTTACATCATACTAACACTCTTTCTTCTTACATCATACTAATACTCTTTTTCATTTGATTTATGAAATTTAAATGAACATTTATTTCATTACATAAGATATAGATTCTACCATTAAAAGGTAAATAATAGACTTTGAAGACTGTTAGAGATGCTTGGAGAAGTTATAAGACTAGAGTGAAGTGAAAGAATTTTAAAAAACATATGACAGATATAGAAAGAATGGCCAATCGTCCCAACTTCCAACTATATAAGCAAAAGTCTTTGAGCAGCCCATTTGTTATTTGAACCACCCAGATGTGATGGGATGACAATTACTAGTTCTTTTTACAAATTATTTTCATGACATCTAATAAATATAATGATTCAATATGTAAATTGCTTAAAAAATATTTGAAACAAAAAATAATAAACTAAATTATACATAATTGGTCCTTAGAGTTTTGCAATTATTTACTCTAAGTTGGTAAGTTCTTCAATGAGTTATAATATATCAAACTATTTCAAAATTTTAAAATAATTGTTTTGTTGGATATCAAAATGCAACAGAGGATAAAATTCCAGTCTCTAATGCTATCTTTAAACTTTTAAAATAAAGCCTAGAAAAGCGCACAAACAAGATATTAAAGTTATAAGAGAGAAAATTGTGAGTAGCGTTTTGTCTTATAAAAATTTTCTATTTTATTGTTACTTTAATTGAGATGCCCATATTTATTACTCGTTATACATGTTTTTGATCTTATTGTGTTGTTATGCTATTTATATCACCTACATTCCATTTTATTTATTTATTCATTGTTGATCTATTTTTCTGTTCAAAATGAGTTTTTTTAGTATAATTGGAATTATAATAGGTTTAATTATAATTATATATATTTGCATTCATTAGTGTGTTTCAAGTTTCTTTGTTTCCTGTTTGAAATATAGGTATTGTCATTATGGTTTCTAATTCCCATAAACCTGAAGTTACACTAATTAAGGTCAATTTGATTAAAGAAGTAACACACTACTTTTCTTTTATAGGCTTATATTGGATAAGTGCAAAAAGAAAATGGTAGTCAAAAGCTTTATAAAGATATGGCTAATATGGGACTAATAAGGCCTAGACGTAATAAAATTTTTTAAAATAGTGTGAAAGCATCTTACATGAAGGAAAATAATACAACGAGTGAGGCTTTGTACAAAATTCCTAGTGAGCATCCATGGTCCATCAAGAATGCATTGGAAGAAGAGATGAATGAAAAAGTAGAAGTTGGAAAGGAGAGAATAAGAAAGGACTTAGACAAAAAGAAAGTTTAACTTTTGGAAATGAACAGGCAATTAGAATATGATAAAGCAGATGGAGAAGAAATGATGAAACAAATTTTCTCTCTCATTCAATGTTTGTTTAGGTAACCTAACACCACTAACATCGTCGTGCTTTGTAAATTGATTGCACTTAGTCAATCAAGAAGAAAATTTTCTATTCCTCTAAATCATACTTATCAACAAGAATAATACCAGGTGACAAATTTCCTTAATTTACTGTTGTTGTACATCATCTTGATGTCTATGTTAAGATTAATTACTTATTTTCCCATTTCCAAATCTAGTGCACCCAATATGCATTGAAATTTTCATGCTTTCTAACTTTTTTCATAAAAAGAACTGAATCATTATGTTGTTATTTTTTTAGACTACATTATTTGACTTGATTAACTAGAGGTCACAATAAAGTAATTAATAATTCATTCATTAGTTATATCAACCTATTTATGAGCATTATAGTTTTACAATAATTCTATTCTAATAGAACTTTTTGTGTACGAAGTTGATGATAAGGAATAGATAAGAGGTACTTGGTGAAGGATTTTAGAGTACCCATACATATTAGTTATGTTTTGTATTTTAGTTAATGCACTTATATTCCATTTTAACTTCAAAAAGATAATATATTTGTATATTTTAGCTAGTGATGTTGGCTATTGTATTTGGATTATGTTAAAGGTTGAATTCTATAAGTCCTTGTGGACTATAAGACAGAATATATAAATGCAATGTTCTTGTTATTAACATGTGAGTACGTAACTAAGACATACATTAATATATGTCTGCTACTTTTAATGTATATATGGATGTTGCCTTCTTAATGACAAGAGTTTGCTTTTACATTAACATGTTATTAGTAATGAAAAAATAAATTGTTGTTTTTCTTGTTCCATATTAGAGCCTAAAAGAATCACTTTACTTCCTTATAAATACTTACATTGTTGATGTAACCATTTAATATTATTGATATAGTTTGAAACTATTGTGTTTCCTTAGTCAAAACTTAAAGCAACATTATTAAGTTTATTTCCTTACATTTATAACAATGTCACTTTATTTAACATTATAGATTTTGTTGTTTTAATGAAATAATAATAATAATTGCACTTTTAGTTACGCATTTGTCTACTACCAAATACTTTTTTTGTTGCAATGAATATTTTATAAAATGATGAAATACATGACTTATCTTTTTGAATAAAGTCTAATTGAAAACATCAAGTATCATATTTTCCATTCTCCTTTAGATTTTAATTTCCTTATAAATATGATTTATATTTATAACTTAATTTATGAAAATAATATACATATAAAATGTTATAAATAATTACAATGATCCACTAGAGTAAATGCAATTTTTATGTTGGACTAAATGCTGGTTGGTGTTGTTCTTCTTCCATATGAGGTCCTTTAAATTTTGATGTGCTAAAGCTTTTTTTCCTATTTATGACTAGCTTATTCTTGCTTATATTCCCTATTGTTGTTTCTTTAATTTTCCTTTCTTCACGTTCTCCCTTAACATCTTAACTTTATTTAAGCTTGGTTTTTAACTCTATTCTTATTTAACTTCTATTATCATCTTCCCTTTTCTATTTTTCTTGAAACTTATTCAACTAATTTTAGTCCTGCCTATTTTTTCTTCCATTGTTTTCCTTCAAGTTCTAATTCCCAAGCTTTAGTCAGCCTTTTATATTTTTTTCTATTTTTAGTAATATGTTAAGCCTTATGTCCTAATCTTTAGAGTATTTTCCTCCTCTTGCTCCCTAACCTAACCTTCATCCTTTCCCTCACTTTTTTATGAGCAAAAAATCTCACACATTTTAAATTTGCTAGTCTTTAAAGTTTCATTTAAACCTTTCAACCAGGATATTTAAATGTAAGTATTAGGGGATTCTTCTCCTTATTTGAAGCTCTATAATTTCCCTTTAGTCCTAGTATATGTTAAACTTATAATAGCACTAATTGTGGATATTTTGAAGGAAAATCTATCCAAATGGAAGGCAGCATTAAATAGATTCTTCAGGGATAAGGGACCTCAATTTCTTACTTGAGTATATAGGATTAGAAGCAATAAAAACAACATATACTGAAGGAAGTTCTTGTTGATGAAGATGATTTATTTCTCTTGAGAAAACACAAAGAATTATAGAAGTTAGGCCATGACACTATAAGAATAAGTCAATATTCACTCAAAATAGAGACCTAGAATTCAATTGCAAAGTCTTAAGTAAAGTTAGATCCCTGTATAGATCAACATATACAACATTCCCTTAGAATTTTAGGCCACTAGGTTCAATATTACAAAACCTTTCTATTTGGATGAGACTATAACTAGAATGAAGAGGGTTAGTTATAAAAAGATATATGTCCTTATCGATAGCCAACAAATACTACCATAAACAATTCCACTATTAAAGTTAGATGAAAAGGACAAGTTATTTAAGGATGTGGTTAAAATCACTTACTAATGGAAACCAAACAATGCATATCCTATGAAAGCTTGACACTTTACTAGAAGGAAATTCTTGACAGGGGATTTCTAAGAGCTAATAAACCTATATGAAAATACAAATAGCAATTCAAAAGAGATTGACAAAGAGGAGACTACTAAAATGGAATAATAATAATAATAATAGTCGAGGAGTAGTAATCATACTTTAAAAAATATTTGTAAATAATTAACCCCAAATAAGAAATAAGTCTTGCTTAATCCTAACACTCAAACTCAACATATAGATACTATTACTCAAATAAGCACACAAAATATTGAGGAAAGTTATGTTCAGGGAACCAACTTAGATAAACAAGAAGACAATTCTCTTCTAATATTACTATTACAGATTGTGTATCCCTAGTTGTGAATCCTGTTGAGCCTATAAGTGGTAAGGAGCTAGGCAATTCAGTGACAGATAAGCAATTCAAAACACGTTGTAATAAGTAAATCTAAGATGAAGAATAAGGTCACACTACCAACTTCCCCTTAATGTCTTATCTTATCATAGAATATTAGGGGACTAATGACCTTAATAAACATCTATCTTTATAAGATTATATTCAACATTTAACATTTCTTATTGATATTTTGGAAACTAAGTTAAAGAGAACAATTACAGGAATTTATATTTTGTGAAAAAAAAACATTAGCCCTTTTATACTAATCATCATTATCACCATTATTAAAGAACAATAGTAAATCTTGATATATTAGAGTTGCACCAAACTAGTATGCCAAATCAATTGATCTATTTAGTTGTTACCTTGAAACAACAAAACATTAAGTTTCATATTACCTTTGTATATGCACTTAATTATACTTTCCAAAGGATTTCACTCTATTGCAAATTAAAAGAAACTGAAGCTTCTATGAGAACTTTTTAAATCATTTCATGGGATTTTAATAGCATTTTATACCCCTTAGAAGTTAAAGGTAATGCTAATCTTAGGAATTATATTGAAGATTTCAATGATTATGCTAGCCATATTTACTCCATAGACCTTAAAATAGAGGGAGACTTCTTCATTTGGCGCAATAAGCCAAAGGGTAAGTGGTTCTTAAGGAATAAAATTAATATAACAATTCTTAATACATAATGATTGTCTAGCTTCCTTATAAGTAAAGCCACTTTCAATAATCCTATAATCTGAGGCCACTCTCTTATACTAGTGTAGAATCTGTTCTTATACTACTTTTAGATTTAACGATTTCCTATCTAAGGTGGATGGCTTTGAGAAAGCTATTTTGATGGGACTCAACTTAGATATTTATGGGTACAAGATATTCATATATATGAGAAAGATTTAACAGATAAAGAACGAAATTGAAATTATCAATAAGCAGAGTTATAGCAATATTTATTGGTTAGCTTCTGATGCCAAAGAGAATTTTGTTACGAGTCATATCTTACTTTACTATTCTCTCTATGATGTGCACCTCTAGGAACAGAAAAAAGTTTACCTTAATTAAGTACAATCAGGCTATAATAAATAATTACTCCATCTTAAAGTAGAGAATTAGGAACTTATGGCTTGAAGATGATGATAGGAATTTTAATTTTTTTATAAAGATATCCTCTCTAGGAGAAACTTGAATATAATAACTTACATTAATTAATTTAGAGAATGACTCTAAAATTGAATCTTAAAAAGGGACCAAGTATGAAGTTCTCAATTTTTTCTCCAACTCCCTTGGTTCCTTATAAATATCATTTCTTCCATCTAGCCCAAAAATTTTATCATCAAAACCACATCTCAAATTTAATAAGTGAACTCTTTGGCTAGGACTTTTAATGAGAATGATATTGTTACCGTCATTCCTAACAAAGCCCTAGGTCTAGATAGTGTGAATGCTTATTTAATCTAAAAAGTTTGGCATCATACTAAACTACTAATTACAAAAGCATTACTTGAATTCTTTCATCGTGGAAGGATGTTAAGGAAGCTCAATAAAAATTTCATTTATATCATTCTCAAGGTATAAGCTCTTAACTTTCTTAAGGATTTCAGACCCATATCTTATTGCAATACTATTTATAAAATCATTTCCAAGTTACGAACTAATAGGCTTAAAGAGACATTTGCTCACCATATTGATCACTCTCAAAGAGCTTTCATAAAAGGAAGGTATATTAGGGACAATATCTTACTCATTCAAAATCTATTCAAGAATTACAACATAAATCAATTTAAGTAAGAATTGTGTAATAAAGATAGATTTCCATAAGACTTTTAATTTTATTGATTAGAATTTTATTTTTCACACCTTTTAGGCATTTGGTTTTTTTTTATATAACTATATAGGACGGATCGAATAATATATCACTATAGTATCTTATAACATTTTAGTCAATGGAGAGTCTACAAGAATCATTAAAGGAGTAGAGAATAGAGAAAAAAAAGGCCATTTATCTACTTGTCTCTTTATATTAATAATGGAAGTGTTCATAAAGTTGATCATAGGAGCGATTAACTAAGAAAAAAGCTTTCAATATCATTTAAAATGTAAAAGATTAAGGATATATAGCTTAACTTTTGTTGAAGATCTCATCTTATTCTCTAGGGATGATCCTAGCCTTATAAGCATTCTCATGTCTACTTTAAGCACATTCCAATTGATCTCAGACCTCTCTATTATTGAGGAAAAAAGCATTTTGTTATTCTTAAAGAGTGCTCAATAATATTCTATTTAGCTCTCCAATCTGACAAGTTTAAAGGTCATGGAACCCCCTCTAATCTATCTTAGCATTCCTGTTTTTACCAAGAGATCAAATTCATCATATTTCAAACATCTAAATGAAAGTATTCATAGAAGAATATCAAGATGGTGTAATAAAAATCTTATTTTGGAAGATTGAATTTAACAAATAAACTCAATGTTGAATAATTTGGACATATAATGGCTATCTCATATCATGTTCCTTATAAAAATCATCAAGACCATGAAAGTTACTTTAGTTAGGAGACTCAACTAGAAGAGTTTTGGCCAAATTCAAATGAAATGATATATGATTACCTAAAAATGAGGGAGACCTTGGAATTTTGTCCATTAGAGTCACTAATAAGGTACTAATGATTAAGAGGGTTTAAAGCTTACTTATAAAAAATAGGCTTCATAGGTAAGATGGATACATGCTCATTATCTAAAGAGATTTAATTTTTGAGCCATTAGGAAAAAATATGATTCCTCTTAGACTATTGTAAAAATATAAAAATTAAATGAAGTAGTAACTCTATAATTCTAGCATAAACTTGGAAAAAGGATAGTCCACATCCTTTTGGAAAGATAACTAATATGTTCATTGACCTTTAAATAAGTCAAATGAATTAAACTCACTTAGAAGGGACATTCTATATTGGGTATTTATTGAGGAAGGTCCAACTTAGCCTTAGGAAGGGACATTCATATTATGGTTGCTTCTTTAAATTCTAGTGGAGAGGGCAGTTATAAAGCTAATTTACTAATGATTCTTATAGGCAACTTATCATAGACCAAGTCCCTGAAGTTGAATGACGTAAACTAGTGTGGTTCATTCAACTTTGGTTAAGACTTTCTTTTATCCTTTGGTTAGCTATCAAAAGAAGAATACCTTGCATAGAATGAGTAAGTTCCTAATAATTCCAAATATTTGCATTTTTTACAATTAATATTAGGAATAAGTGAAATATCTCTTCTTTTCATTCCCCTTCACTTCATCTATATATAATAGAACTTAATGCCTATGAAATATTTTTTCTCCGATTTCTATTCGGCAAGAATTGATCTAGTGGTAGAGATCTGGTATAGGATATTTCACTCCTTATAATATAACATTGAGTACTATAATTTACAATATGTGGAGGAAAAAGAACCTAAGCTTTTTTTCAAAAAAAAATCCAAATGCAATCCATATTAACAAAACTAATCAAATCCATTAGTTTTTAGTAATAGTTTACTTTAATCATCTCAGGTTGAGTCAATCCACAATGTAGAACTAGTCTTTGTGTACTAGTGTTAGATGGTATAATTTGGGTATGTCAATGCTTGTTAGCCAAGAAACACCTCTCCCCTTTTAAAGTGGCACACTTCCATAAAGAATTCAAGCTAAAGTGAAATTAAGCAACTAAAATAGGCCTTATAGCCTCAATTACTGCTGAGACTATTTCTCTTTTTAGTTCTCCAATCTTAGTATATGATTAAAGTGATTTATCTTTAGTTTCTTAGCTGTTACCTTTTGATGTGAAGTTTATTTCTCTAGTCTAAGTTTAGCTTAAACACTACATATTGATAATTATATAAATAGTATATATTATTAATTATCATTTTATTTTATTTTCTTAAATTTCAAATTTTCCTAATAATGAGATCATAATGATTACTTTTTTCTTATAATGATTTTGTTTTTGGTGGCAATGTAATAATGAAGTCTAATTAAACCATCCCAAAATGAAGATGAATATAGCATTGGTTTATGCCCTACAGCCAATCAGTTGATTATAGTTTAGTGATAAAATAATTTAAAGACATTTTTTATCTTATACCTATTCAAATGTATATGGTAAAGTCCATGAGATAAATATACATTGCAAATGAAATTATAATGAGATTATAACTATTAGATTCATATTATATTTATGTATTATCCTTAAATTGTTCCTAGTCATTTGTCTATTAAGACTAGACATTAGTTGATCTCATAGATTAAATTTTGAATATACTTGAATAAACGTATGGGTGCTTTTTAGAAACCAAGTTAATTAAATTGACCCCATATGAGAAATTTTATTTGGAACATTACTTATATATCTATAGAAATTTTCATTGTGGTGATTGCAAAAGTGAGCTTTTGACTTAAAATCTTCAAAGTTATCTTATATATGAATTGTTATATTATGATAATACTTATGACATGTTCTTGTCAGAGATAGCTCAGTCGATGATCATTAGATGTAGTATGAACTATATACAAGTAGTTGAGTAATCAATAAATGATTTAACATCCTAAAGTAGTTAGGGAGAATGTTTCGTTATTATTAATTAATATTGATTCGAGAAATCCTTGGTTAAAGTGGAATGACATTTTGTAAAATAGTTTACAAATGTCATTAATTGAACTAATTGCTAATGGTTAAGAATTAATATTATTGGACTGAAATATAGTAGACATTAATTTCATGCTTCATATTTAATTGTAGCATTATATGATGAAAAGATTGAATTATACTAAAAAATATGGACAGAAAGGTTAGTCAAAACTACTTTGATACTCCTAAATATTTAGGTAGTTATGATGTGTTGCTAGATGTTAATCTTGCTCTATTACCAACATATTTGAAAATTTAATAAGTCAAATACACAGAACGAGTTAAAGAGAGAAAATTTTAATAAAGTTGAACTTGATTGTAAAGTTTGAAAAACTTTATGATTAAAAATAATATATTTAATAAATAATGATTAATATAATATATTGGATCTTATTTGAATATAATTGATATTTAATTAGACTTATTTTTAATTTTAATTAAAATTTAATTGAAATTAGAATTTAATAAAATGTCAGTATAAGAGAGCTTCTACTCATTACTTAACTCTTTTGTAATAGTCACAAAATTCTCTCAACATGATCTATGAATACCATTAAAGATTTGGTACTTATACAAATATGATGATTGAGATAAGCCTTTTCGAAGAATTAAAAAATTAAAATTTATAATAAAATACAAATTAAAATTCATATTTTTTATATAATTTGTGTTAATAATTTTATAAAATTTAAAGTGATCTTAACTTTTAAAAAATAAAAAACGAAAATATTTTATAAATATTCTGCTGTACAGAAAATCTTACTCCAATTTTCCATCAAATAACAAATTAAAAAAGACCGCATTTGCTGCCTACAGTGAAATCCGATCAATCCCCCAAAAAAATCGTCGGTGCTAGGCATTATTGTCAGTAGCAAGCCATGTTTTGAGAAGTGGGACGTCATGTTCGCAAGCTGCACGTGGATGGGGTTTTAACTTTTAAGGGAAACATCACCGACATAAATATCAGAAATTGTCCCCACAAAATGTTTCGGACACTAACTGTTCAGTATCTACTAAAGTTTCATGTCTCCCCAACGACACCTAACTCCATAAATGTCCTATTCACTCATCTTCCACACATTTTCTTATTCTTTCTCTCAACTTTCGCGTTCTTTGCGCCAACAAAGATAATGGGTTTTCGAGTAAAATCTCTCCTGGCTGCTTTTCTTCTTATCTTCTGCAACAGCAAAGAAGTAGCTTGCATCAACGTCAGTGCAAATGCTCATGCTGATCATGATTACTATCAGTTTCTGCTGGCTAATGGAGTGGCCAGAACGCCACCTATGGGGTAATTGCTTGTATTTTTACAACATTTCTTTTCCTTGCTTGGACGACACTTTCAAGATTTTTGATATAGGGTTTTGAGGGTCCTTTAGTAATTGTGCATTGCGCAGGTGGAGTAGCTGGAACCATTTTCAATGCTATGTAGACGAGACTACTGTCAAGACCACAGGTAAATAAGTCACTATAACCCTTTCTCAAACAGTTCTATTTTTCAATTTTGGGTTTTAATGAGGATGAAGTAATAAAGTTGGTCGAGTTGCTTATATATAATAAAGCATAAATTATAATTTGTATTTTATTCTAATGTTTGATTGTACTTATGTTATATTTCTCTAATCATTTTTAAAATTGATTCATCTCAATTACTTTAGTTATATAAATGTTCGACCTCGAATGTATTCACAAAATAAGTTGAGAGAACAGTACAACTATTGAAGAGAAAGTTAAGCAAGAAATGTTAGCTCCGTTTGAGCATAAGCCTATTTATAATAGGTAAAACTTTGATTAAATTTAAAATTAGAATTATTTCTAATTAAATATTAGTTAGACCCAAATAAGATTCAATATCTCATATTAGTCCTTATTTATTAAATATATCATATTTAATTATAAAATTTTTCAAACTTTATAGTTAAGTTCAACTTGCTTAAGCCATCCTTTCACTCTTTAGCACATTCTTCGTGTATGACCCATTATGTTTTTAAATATGCTGACAATGGACAAAAATTATAATATTTAGGATTAGAAAAATTAAACTTCTTTAATTTATCTTTAATTTTATAACAAAAAAAATTATATCCATAAATCAAGTTTGACATTTAGCATTATATCATGGTCACTCAAATATTTAAGAATATCAAAGTGGCTATTACTAACATTTTTCTGTGTGATTTTTCGTATAATTCAATCATTTTATTATACAAAGTTCTTATTAAATATAGAGCCTGGACTTAATGCCTTCTTTATTTGTATTTCTTCATCTTAGTTTTTCACCATTAGCATTTGATTATATTAATGACATTTAAAATATATTGTCAAAGTATCATTCTACTTTGGCCAAGAATTTTTTGCATTAATACTAATAGAAAATAACATAACATTCTTACTAATTATTTAAGGACAATGAATTCTATATTGATCTTTTAATTATCTTTGTATAATTTTGCTATATCCATTGACTAAGCTACCATTGACTAGAATAGTTCATAATTAGTATCAAAATATAGAAATCCATATATGAGATACTTTGATGATCTCAAGTTAAATGACCACTTATATAATCATCACAATAAGAATTTACATGGACATAAAAATAAGTTTTCAAATGAAATTCTCATATGGGGTCAGTTTAGTGAACTTGTTATGTAACAAATAACCACAAATTTGTTTAAGTATCTTAATACTTTAGTTTATAAGATCAAATACTTCTTTCGTAAGGAAGAAACATAATATATACTAGTCTTTTTATGCTCAATTAATATCCAGTCTTAATAGAACTATGACAATGACAATGAACAATTTAAGGATAATACATAAATGCAATATGAGTCTCATGACTAAGATCTCATCATAATTTTATTTGCAATGTACATTTATAACATAAACTTTATTATATATATCTGAATATGTATAAAAATAAAGAATGTCTTTAAATAATTATTTTACTAAACTACAATCATTTTAATGGTACCAAAACTGGAAAGTTAATAACTATATCCATTAGGCATCAAAACTATTGAAATGATAAATGGCTAGCGAATTGGTATAGTTTAATAGCAAGACTAAGAACAAAAGGACATGTTGTAACTAGACCACTGAAGTAGAAAGTTCTTGAAGAATAGTTCCAAAAGATGGCCAAATCAAATTGTTGAGCTCAATTTGTGGCTTCTCTTGGTTAAACTTCCTTTAGGCCTTTCTCATATGACGAACTTAGTTATTCTTCTATTTTTTTTATTTGAGATAGTTTAATATTATGAACATAAATATGGAAATAATTTAATTATAATGCAAAAAGAAAATTGTATTAATTAGGTGTAAAGTAGAAGGATTCGTTCTACTATATATTTCTTGTACAATGACATCTTCCAAACTTTTTGTTAGACTCTCGATCAAAAAGATAAAATATATGTAATAGCATTAACCTATAATTATTTAGATATCATTTAACTGTTCAATATGGTTCTCATCATATTTAAAATTATTTAGTTCTTTCTTTCTTTTTATTTTATTGGAGAGAACTAAGAATTGTCAGACAAGGGTGAATCTTATGCAAGTTACCTAAATTATTAAATTCATCTTAAGTAGAATTTCCATCTCCATCAGTTCTTAATGATTGGATATTAAAATCAATTTATTTTTAAATCAAAGCTACAAAAATTTTAAACATATCAAAGCCTTATATTATCTAAAAAAAACTTATCTTTCTTTTAAAATCATTAATAAAGAGAATCAAGTAAGGGCCTTTACAAAGAGATAGATGGTTAATGGGACTTCAAATATTTGCATAAATAAGTTCGAGTGGCATGTTATCAAATCAAAAGTTTAGAAAAGCTCTTCTTTAAGTGCTTGACCAATAAGCTCATCTCATGTAGTTGTTCAGGGTGATGAATGATCAAAATGCCTTTCACCATCATTTTTTCTCCTAGAGTTCTAAGTTATTTAAAATTTAGATGACTATATCTTCAATTTCAGATCCATGAAAGATCATTAATGCTAGTTTTCAAGAAAATGACCATTATAGATTGTACTATCAATGAAAATTCCCTATTACCAGTCATATTCACTTTGGTAATAAGACTTGCACCATGATCTTGAAATTAAAAAAAGTATGGCAATATTTGACAAGCATTCTTTAAAAGTTAATCATTGGTTAAATTATTTTTCAAGTTTGAAATAAAGTACACACTAGAGAAACTTATAACCATATATTTTTGTCTTAAGAAAAATCACACTTTTGCCGTTGATCTCTAACTTTACATTATCACTAAAGTGTTAGACTATTTTATGTCCCATGTAATTTATCGTATTGAGTCCTATGAAACGTACCCAAGATAATGGTTATTGGGTATTATCGACTAGGTCTCAAATGGGTCACATACCCTTTTCCTCTCTCTTCTAATTCCAAGAGACATGTCCTTTGGTCATGGTATATAAGTTGTAAAAACTTATGAAACGTATGATTCTTAACCATTGAGAAAATCCGAAAGAAAGAAGACGAGAGGAAATAAAAGTGTTTAACGAAATCGACATCTAACGAACACGAGATCATGGATACGGGTACGCAAACTCGAATCGATCCTATAATAGTTTTACATAAAGCATGTTGTCCCTATCAGCTTGGTATCTAAATCCATAAATTTACTTTTATCACCTAATATGTCATTGCTAGATATATTATCAAGGTATTACATGTTTTTCTCACTTTTTAGCTCATTTTTCAACTCCCATCATCAAAGTGTGGAGAGTTTCTCATACCTTCTTTAATGTGCTCTCGTCCACTATTTTTCTAAACATATCTTCATTCAAACCTTGACAAATGATGTTAAGTGCACTTTAACCTTTTTTTCTTTCTTTTCTATCTTCATAGTTTCCTTTTTAGCTTGAATTAAACCCTTTCCTATCTAGATGTTCTGTGTAGTCTTTGTTTGCTACATCTTATACATCTTATAACTTAATAATGACCTTTATTTTTATTGTCCAATTCTCATAGTTGAATTTAGTGAGTTAAGGATATAAAGGCTCTTTTGATGTTATAGATGACTTTATCCCACTTTGTTAGAAATGAATAACCTCATAGACACTTATACTCACCTTTTCAAATAATGAATTATGATTATTTTAGAAAAGGAAATTATTTTTATCTATTGAATAAAATGAATTATTATATGATTATTTATAGAGCTTATAAATGACTCATTAATTAAAGGTCACTTAATTATAAGAAGATGAAGAAGGAAAAATTCAATGACAATGCAGAAATGAGAAAATACTAATAACTTATTAAAATTTGTATAAAGGAAAAATTGACTATCCTGTTTTTATTTTATTGTAACTTCCTCTAAATGTTATACAACTTAAATTTATATTCATTTGAAAAAAGAATTTAGACATATGTAAATTTCAATAATCTATAAAATAACACAAATTGAATAAAATTTAACCATTCTTCCTCCTTGCATCTCCTTCCTCTTCCCTTCTAACTTCCCTAACTTTATGTCCAATCTCTTCTACCAAAGCCCAATATTTCCCTTCTAGTACTTATCTTCCTCATTCCTCCCTCAAGACTTTGTCTCTTTTTTTTTTTTCCTTTCTTACTTCCCATTTTGGTTCCAATTTATGTATATGGTAATGTATATTCTCATCATGCTCTCCCCTCTATTAAAATACTCATCTCTTACCTTTGGCAACTATCCCTTAGTTATTTCTTTCCTTTTTAGATCCCCATTTGATAGGTGCCTTAGTTTTTCTTTTTTTAGTCCATTCTTCTTTTTCAAGTTTGCTATCTTTTTATCTTGCTTGCTATCGTACCTAATGTCCCTCCATTCCTTCACTTTCAATCTTTTTTATTCTTTTCCTCTTTCTTCTTTTTGATTTCTCTCTTTAACCTATTATCAGTGACTTTTAATTTAATTTTCTTTTCTAGCTTCATATTGATTACCAAGCCTCCGAACCCTACCCATTTTCCTCTTCTTAGTCCTACTTTTGTAACTATTCCCACTAGCCCTGTCATCTCTCCTACCTCTATCAAAACTTTAGCTTTTCTTTTTGAGACAAGGCAGAACCAAGCCTCCCCCTACTTATAGTACTTTTGCCTCCTGCATAACATTAGGTGTATCCTCATCAATTACATTAAAATAAAGGCACTTATTGTTCTTTTCATTAATAGAATTCTAAGGTTTATATTTTTTGAATTCCAGTTTCTCATCTCTGACTTAGGGTTAGCTTTCCTTCATAAACATCAATTAGAGCGTTAGAAGTGGTTAAGAAAGGATGAAACCTATTTAAAGGCATATGCCTATCCTTACCCATATCTAATATAAAAAATTCCATGAGAATAAGAAACTTACCTATTTCGATAGGTACATCTTCTAGTATCCCTACTATACGTTTAAAAGAACAATCTTTCAATAGTCGACAGATAACAGCAGGCCTAAGATTGCCCACCTTGAGCTTCTTGCAAACAAACAGGGATATGAGGCTAGCGCTTGCCCTTAGATCATATAGAATGTGATTTACTCATGTTTATCATAATGTAAAGGATTGACAAGCTATCTTGAGCCTTAAGCTTTATGAGTTGTCCATTATAAGTTGTGATTTTATACTCCTTAGTCAAGATTACAGCTTCATACTCCTTGATTCTTTTCTTACAAGATAAGAGTTATTCTCTAACATTAGAAGAGATTTTCTTTAAAGCGTCTACAAAATACAAATGAATAAAAATCTTTAGAAGAATATCCAAAAAGTTCCCAAATTTTGTGTCTAAATTCACCTTCACCAATCTTTAAAAGAACGATACGGATGGCTTATAGGATGCAGGTGTATGTATCTAAGCTCTTTGTTTTATTTTCCTCTCTTTCAAACTTCTTCTTATCTTTAACAATTTTTCTTCCCTATTCTTCCTCACTTTCGATCTTCTTCAATATAAGGCTCTCAGTCAATCTATACGTCATAGTATTATAGTGTTTCTTAGGATTCTTAGGCTAGCGAGGCAATTAACCAAGTGATCTAATGGTTGCAATAGTATACTGAGTTATTTGAGACTTAAGCATCTTACTGTGGGTAACATTCAAATTCACCGTAAAGTTAAGGGATCGTTTGGTTCTACTTTTGTTTTTCTGTTGTAGTTTTCGGTTTTCAATTTTTTTGATTTTGTTTTTCTTTCAAATAAAAACAAAAACTTGTTTGATTGTTAATGTTAATGTAGTTGTATTTTTATCACTGATAATAATTACATTTTAGAAAAAAAAAAACTTAAAGATAAATTATTTTAGTTAAATAAATTTATTTAATCTCTTATATAATAGTTATTAACAAATTATTAATAAAATTATGTTATTTTAATAAAATAAATAATTTAT
>JAOTIZ010000002.1:31984391-31999201 GCA_027123425.1 Erythroxylum panamense | reverse complement strand
AAATATATAATGTTGAATTAAATTATTCATAATTTTATTAAAAATTAAATAATATATATTTAAATGATAATAAATCATATTATAAAAAAACAAGAAACAAAAATCACTTTTTATGGAAAAAAACTAAAACCAAAAACAGAAATTAAAAACTTAAACAAACAAGATTTGTTTTTCCAAATTTGAAAACAAAAACAAAAAATAAAAAAAATAAAAATGGAAACAAACACCCTCTAAGCTCACCAATCTCCTCCTTGAATTATTCATTATATTTAGCTTGGGTGCTAAGGAAGTTATTTAGAAGGGATTCTGGGTCTAATTTTTTAAGAGTGTTTGAATGGTCTAGATTGGAAACTAGGTGGTTAACTATTTTCAGGCGCATGGTTAAACCTGTTTCCATAAGAGAAAGCAGAATGAGTCCACTAACCAATAATATATATGCTTGAGAACAGATCATTCTTCTAATTGAAGCTGTTAATGAAGTTATCCTATTCCAAAGGAAGGTCATACAAAAATTGATTCCCTAATTAGCAATCTACAGCTAAGTGTGATGTTGATCTATAGATGTGACAAACCACATTAGTAGTGTCAAAAACATTAACATTTATATGATCAAAATTTTTAGATAAAACATATACTTTAATAACCAAAGATTTTGAGTATCTTGATCATATTTAACTAAAATCTTCATAGGAGTGGCTCTCTCACTTAACCGCTAATATTAGTTCTGAGCTATGTCTTATATCAAGGAGTATGCTTCATCTACTTTCTTGTTTATAAAGGCTCCACCAATAGAGGAATCAATAAAGTTCTTAGTGTTGTAGGTCATTCAACTGTGTAAAGTCTAAATGATTGGCCATTTCTCTAACCTATGATGTGGACAAGAGGTCAATAACTCGTTATATCTCTCCCAAGCCTCGTATAAAGACTCGCCTTCGCTCTAGGGAAAAATGGTGATCTAATTCCTTATTTGTACAATCTCGCCTAGAGGAAAATAGTTGGCCAAAAATGCAGAGGAAGGCTAATCCGAAGTAGTGAGTAACCCTGTTGATAGGATTTGTAACCAAGTTCTTGCTTTATCCTTTAAAGAGAGGCAATAATCAAAGCTTAATGGCATTAGAAGACATGCTATGCATTTTTCTTCGTGTTGCAATACTCCAAAAAACATTGATCGTTGTAGGTTGGGAGCTTTATATGATGGGCATCTAAAATGGTTATGGCAGCTTCGACAGTAGACCTCACAATGTCTAAGTTGAATCCCTGAGCATTCATTACGAAAAATTCCTTCAATGAATTTATGTTTTTGATAGCCATCTTTGCTTCCTCAACCTCTATTCTCCTCTAAACAATTCTTCTTCTATACCATCTTCTTTGATTCTCAAGATCTAGCTTAATAAGATACCTTAGATCATCGAAATTGTGCATATAATAAATAATCTAAAAAAGAGAAAGAATAAACAGAAATTCAGTAAATAAATAATAAAACAAAACAAAAAGATCTAGTCTAGTCTATTAGTGAATATGCAAATATTAAAGCTTCATCCCTAGTAATGACACTAAAACATTATTATATTATTTTACCACAAACTCATAACATAGTTGTGGCTAGCATTAGTGAGTACAAGTCCATCCTACGAGGATTATCGATTAACTACACACTTCCCACAAACTTAACAAGCTAGATAAACTGTTATAGATCATTGGCTAAAGAAAATAAAATAAATAACAAACCTAAACATTGAGACAAATTAATGATCAAGAATATTTCAATCAATGGATTAATTAAATTTAGTCAAGGTTTCTTTAGGACTTTACTATATTCATTTCACCTTTGATTTAGCAAATTCTTCTAGCTCATAAACTAGTAAGAGCTCGTTCTTTAGATCATATTCTCTCTTGAGACATACAACCTCTTTTCAAAGGTTAATCAATTGAAATATCTTTAGAATCTAGATAACCTAAAAATGCTTTAATTCGTTCTATGAACTCCCTTAAGGGGTTTTTACCCTAACTTGGGAAGATCTTGTTATTTTCTCTCGAATAGCTCATGCTTAACCCTCATTATCCATGTGCTATGAACTAAAGATACATCTCATCTCTCAAATCTTGATGCATAAATCAAATATCAAATCTTCTACTTTCACTCCTTTGATTCAATCACTATAAAAGCACGAATAATAAATTGAATTATATCACATCTTAGGTTCTTCCTATCTAAATACATAACCTATTTAGTTCATAATCACACAAAGAATATCAACGTAAAATCAATAAAGGGAACAAAATCAAGAAGTCATATTCTTGAATCTTGAGATCTCTTAATAATTATTGAAATCTTCCTCTACCTTTAAAGAAATATGTAATCTTGATCAAAACCAATGCAAAATAATTTCAAAGTGACTTGGATATTCTTGCCCATAGGATTTCTATTTTCTACCTCTTCTTTTTTATTAAAAAAAACCCAAACTATTCACTTTTAATGAATTACACAACCCCAAATTTAGATGTTCTTTATAAATCTTTTTCAGAAATAACAACTCCAGTATAGATATTTTAGGAGACCGTATAAGGTAATGTGTTCTCTCAAGGGCGATATAGAGTTATCTAAGGTATGCAGGAGAAATAGAAGCAACCACATTTTAAGATGACCTTGAACATGGGTCCATGTAGATTATGGTGTTATATTGATGGGTTATCGGTAACCGAGAACTTAGAATAGGTAGGAGAGAATTAGAAGGAGAGAAGTTTTCTTGAAATTTTTGTATGCCTCCCATCATGAGGCTCCTTTCATTAAATAGTTAAGACCGTTACAACAGAATCCGTTTGGCCTATAACTATATTTGTCTGTATTCTTATAATATTCCAGCTCACTACAATATGTAATCGTTTTGTTTCGCTGGTTTCACGTGAATACAAGAGTTCTTCTTCCTTGCCTCTGGGCCTTGATTCTTCCTTTGGGCTGCTACTTTTACTTGGGCTGTAACATTACAACCATCCTCCAAAAATTCCTTGTCCTCAAGGATAAAATCAGGGTGCTCCCTTCGAAGTTCTACCACGTCCTCCCATGTAGCTTCTGGTGGTGTTTGGCCTGTCCATTGGATAAGGGCTTGTGTTGACAGCTGGTTTCCTTTATAGATCCTACGATAACCCAAAATGGTTTGAGGAACAATTAATGGATATCCTTCACAAAAGTCATCTGGCAAGGGCAGCTGGTGGTGTGGGTCCCCTCGACACTCCTTAAGTAAAGATATGTGGAACACATTATTTATGCGGGCAGTAGGTGGCAGATTAAGCCTGTAAGCCATTGAACCAATTTTTTCGACAACTTCAAAGGGGCCATAAAAACGTTTTGACAACTTGTGGAATCTAGTGACCATGACAAAACGTTGACGGTAGGGATGGAGCTTGACGAATACCCAGGCGCCAATGTCAAGGGATTTATCTGTTCGATGCTTGTCCTCTTGTTGCTTCATTCGGTGTTGAGCCCTGGCCAAATGTTCTTTGAGCTGGGAAAGGACCTTAGACCGTTCAGATAGCAAGGTATCGATGGCATCAAGTTTGTAGCTGCCCGTAAGATATTGCAGAAGGCTTGGGGGTGTTCGTCCGTAGACGGCTTCGAAGGGTGTCATTTTAATGGCAGAGTGCACCAATGTGTTATAGTGATATTCTGCCCAATGGAGAAATCTGAGCCAGGTCTTCGGATTGTCGGCCACATAACAACGCAAGTAGTCCTGTAGACAACGATTCACCACCTCCGTCTGCCCAGCGGATTGTGGATGGTAAGCCGAGCTAGTAGAAAGATGTGTCTCTTGAAGTTTGAAGAGTTCCCTCCAAAAAGAACTCATGAACACCGGATCCCTGTCAGAGACAATATCCCTAGGGAATCCATGCAGTCGACCAATTTCCTTCATAAATATTTCCGCAAGTGAAGCAGCAGTGAAATTAGTAGGAAGGGCAAGGAAGTGGGCGTACTTTGATAGCCTATCCACGACGACAAAAATCACAGTCCTTCCCTGGACAACCGGTAAATGAGTTATAAAATTCATAGAAATGGATTTCCAAACTTGTTGAGGAATCTGTAAGGGTTGTAATAACCTAGGTGGTGCTTGATTGCTACTCTTCACCTATTGACAGATCGAGCACTGTTGAACATAAGCCTCCACATCTTGCCTCAATCGTGTCCAATAAAAGGATGAAGAGATTCGTGTAGTTGTGCGCTTCATTCCCGCATGTCCCTCGATGACAGAATCATGGTATTCTTTAAACAAAATCTCCTGTAAGCCTGATTCCGGAGGAACGAAAATCCGCCCCTTAAATAATATGATTCCATCCTGGATCCTGTAGTCTGCCTTTTCGCCGGGGCTATCTTTAATCGTTTTGAACAGAGACATCGTGGGGGTGTGTTGTAATAAATCTCCGCAGGGTGGCCAGGAACCCGCTGATGGGTTTCGAGATTTGCAACTCCATCAACTCCCCATGAACTCGGGACAACGCATCTGCTGGTCCATTCTCCTTTCCAGGTTTGTAAATGATCTCAAAGTCATACCCCAACAACTTTGTGAGCCACTGCTATTGCTCTGGCGTCTGGATTACCTGTGTCATCAAGGCTCTTAAGGGCTGGTGATCTGTCTCAATTTTAAAGTGGGTGCCCAGAAGGTATTGTCTCCAACGTTTGACAGCCATTGTAATAGCATACATCTCTCGCGCGTATGTGGATGCTGATAACATACGTGGGGGGAGTTGCTTACTGTATAAGGCAATTAGTCATCCTCCTTGAGTTAACACAACTCCGATCCCTGTTCCCGAGGCATCCGTTTGTACAGTAAAGGGTTGGTGAAAATCTGGTAGAGCCAAGATGGGTGTAGTCATTAAAGCTTCTTTTAATTGGTGAAAAGCTTGGGTTGCTGCTTTAGTCCACACAAATGCTTCCTTCCGTAGCAACCTCGTCAATGGTTCTGCAAGCATGGCATAATTTTTAACAAATTTCTTGTAATATCCTGCAATTCCCAGGAAACCTCTCAATTTTCTAACACTGGTCGGGGTAGCCCATTCTTTAATTGCTGATATTTTATCCTCATCCACTGAAAGCCCCTTTGGCGATATAACATGTCCCAAGTAAATCATGGAGGTGTAGGCAAACTCACACTTCGTCTGCTTCACATAAAATTGCTTTTCTTTCAACAGTTGAAGAACATGATCAAGGTGCTGCAAATGGAGTGCTTCCGACAGGCTGTAGACTAATATGTCGTCAAAGAAGACAAGGACATACTTCCTCAGAACTGCCCGGAATAAATCGTTCATCTCGGATTGGAAAGCCGAGGGTGCGTTAGTTAAGCCAAATGGAAGCACAACAAATTCATAATGCCCGTTGTGTGTTCTGAACGCCGTTTTGTGAATGTCATCTGGGTGTATCCTCAACTGATGATAGCCAGCTCGAAGATCAAGCTTAGAAAAAATGGTTGCCCCTCCGAGCTCATCAAAGAGTTCCTCTACCGTTGGGATTGGATAGCGATCTCTCACAGTCATAGCATTTAGAGCACGGTAATCTACGCAAAACCTCCAGGTACCGTCTTTTTTCTTTACCAAAATTACCGGTGAGGAGTATGGGCTATTGCTTGGTTGAATTATTCCTTCACTCAGCATCTCGTGGACTAATCTTTCAATTTCTGTCTTCTGCACATGTGGATATTAGTATGGCCTTACATTGACGGGTATGGTTCCTGGCTTCAAGGGAATCTTGTGCTCCACCTTCCGAAATGGCGGTAAGCCCTTGGGTACTTCGAAGACTGTTGAGTGGTTCTGAAATAATTTTTGCAAGTTCTCCTTTAATTCTTGCGATGCTCCATCTCCAATTTTCACCTCTGTCTCCACACCTGCAGGACTTATGAGCAAGTGATAATAAGAAGAAATGGAGTCAGTTTTTTGATTACGAGTGAATTGGCCAAATGTCATAGATGACATCGATGCTTGTTGGATGCCCTGCAAGGTAATCTGCTGTCCCTCTTTTTCTAACTTTATCCATAAATTTTTGTAGTCAAATAGCACTGGTCCCACCGTGGCTAACCACTGAGCCCCTAGAACAATATCTGCACCATAAATTGGTAGTAAGTAAAGGTCTATTGTAAAGTGGTGATTGTTCACTTGGATTGGGGTTTGCACACTCAATCCTGTACACTTCAAGCTTTCTCCATTACCAACAGTCACGTTCATGTGTCTTGACTGTTGTATTGGTAATTTCAGGAAGTGAGCCACCCTCTCTTGCATAAAGTTATGAGTTGATCCTCCATCGATCAATATTAATACGGGTTGCCCCAATACCTTACCATTGAGTCGCAAGGTCGACGGAATGAAATGTCCTTCCAGTGCATGTAAGGATATAGTAGGTATGTCAGTAACAAGGGTTTCTTCCTCAGTTGTGCAGACGTCACTGTCAGATGAGGTTTCTGTATTGTTCTCGCTTTCATCAGCTATAAGGCAATGGAATGTTCTCCTGCAGGAATGCCCAGGTGAGAATTTCTCATTACAATTAAAGCATAATCCCTTAGCTCTTCTTGCTTCCATTTCTATCGTGGTCAGGCGTTTGATAGGCATTTTAGGTGGTAATGGTGGTGGTAGTACCGGGTAGGATTTCTGAAAATTGTTTTGTTGGGTTGAATGGTCCCATGGCTAGGGCCAAAATGCGTCATAGGTTTTGATGCTCCCAGCTTATCTTCAACCATCCTTGCCATGCCAATTGCTTCAGCCATAGTTTGAGGTTTCAAAAGGTATAGCTCATTTTTAATTTCTTCCTTCAACCCTGAAACAAAACAGTTTAATAAACTTTTAGGAGTAAGTCTAGTTATTCTATTGGATAGGGAAGCAAATTCTTGCATATATGCACTCACAGTAGTACTCTGAAATAGCTTGAATAACTGGGCTTCATGATTAATAAAGGGGGAAGGGCCGAACCTTATTTCTAAATGACGAACCAACTCGTTCCAATTTGGAATTTGTTGTGATGTCATTACCCACTGATACCATTGGAGTGCAGGGCCAGTCATGTAAAAGGAGGCAATAGATAGCTTTTGTTCTTCAGAGGTGCGGTGATAATCGAAGAAACGTTGAATCTGAAAAATCCACCCAGCTACATCCTCTCCTGTAAACACTGGAATCTCCAACTTCGGGTGTCATGCGGTTGCTTTGGTCTGCTCCGGTTGTTCCCACTGTGAAGCATGAGCTGCACTAGAGCTGCATGGTAAGCTTGGAGTGGTAGGTGTAGGCAATAATGGTGGTTGTAGGGAATAGGTTATCGGCGATGGTTGTTTTTCCAGCCTTGCAAGGGATTGACACATGGATTCTAATGTTTTTTTGAATCATTTCATTTGCAGAGCTAGTTTTGGCAATTTCTTCCGAGTGTTGCAACATGGTTGTAGAATGCTGCTTCATTGGGTTTGCATCTCACGAAATTCTTTGGCCAATGTGTTGATGGATTCTTCCAATGCCTTATACCTCGTTGTTGCTCCTTCCGCCATGATTCACCTCTCAATGAAAGCACCAAATGATGGATTATCGGTAACCGAGAACTTAGAATAGATAGGAGAGAATTAGAAGGAGAGAAGTTTTCTTGAAATTTTGTATGCCTCCCATCATGAGGCTCCTTTCATTAAATAGTTAAGACCGTTACAACAGAATCCGTTTGGCCTATAACTATATTTGTCTATATTCTTATAATATTCCAGCTCACTACAATATGTAATCGTTTAGTTTCGCTGGTTTCACGTGAATACAAGAGTTCTTCTTCTTTACCTCTGGGCCTTGATTCTTCCTTTGGGTTGCTACTTTTACTTGGGCTGTAATATATATGATACGTCAAAATTTTCAAAATTACTTCAATTTGATCCAATTTTTCTCCAATTCTATTCCCTTTTCTTATAAGGCAAAATAAGATTTGAAATGAAAAATTTTGTTAAATGAAATATTAAATCTTTCTAAATAATTCAAAATATAAGTAATATATCATAAAATAGTGGTAAGAATAATGTATGTCTAGCATAGATCAATATATCTAATGAACGTTACTTTTCTAAAATTTGACTTATTATGATTTCTCATAACAGCTGATGCTCTTGTTTCAACTGGTTTGGCTGCACTTGGATACAAATACGTTAATATTGGTACGCAATATTCTTTCATGTTGGTCTCCTTTTGTGCCAGCACATATCAGAACTATTTTACTATGACAAGATCCCACTATCAAATGATTTAAGAGTATGGTGCAGATGATTGTTGGGCAGAAGAGAACAGGGACTCTAATGGTAATCTTGGGGCCAGACATTCCAGTTTTCCATCTGGGATCAAGGCCCTAGCTGATTATGTCCATTCAAGAGGATTAAAACTTGGAATATATTCTGATGCTGGGTATAATCTTTCTCACGTACCCTGTCTGTGCGCTAACCTGGAATGATCGTATAAGTTGTGACTGATATGATTTTGGTTGCTTGCATCTCCTCTTCTCAGTTACGCATCCTGCAGCAAGAAAATGCCAGGCTCTCTTTGGCGTGAAGAGCAAGATGCAAGAACCTTTGCTCAATGGGTTAGTGTATTTAGTTTTGCTTCCTCCCCAGAAGTTTCTCGTTTCTTTTCAGATATAGCTCTATGGGATTTCAATCTGGGAGTATGTATTCGTAATAGGGGGTTGACTACTTGAAGTATGATAACTGCTACCATGATGGTTCAAAACCTCAAGAAAGGTACTCTTATCTTTGTTACTGAATTGTTGCATTTCGTCAGATAGAAGTCCTAACATTTTGGTGACAGATATGCTAGAATGAGTTTTGCGTTGCGCAAGGCTGGGCGACCAATCCTTTACTCTATCTGTGAATGGTAACTAGTTTGAGTGCATTGAGAACGTTTCCCATAATATTACTTGAACGTTTTTGGTTTGCGTTGTAGTCTTGTAGAAAGAAATTGAAATTTGTACTAGTTCTTTGCTCGTGAGACTCCTTACATATTTCACTCTCATAGGGGAGAAGAGTATCCTGCTAAATGGGCTGGTTGGTACGGTAATGCTTGGAGAACAACAGGGGACATCAAGGACTCTTGGGAAAGGTTCTAAACATGGTCGATGGTTCTGTTTTCTCTTTGGCTACATAACATTGACATGTTCTATTTACGATTTGTCAGCCTGACATCAATTGCAGACGAAAACAACAAATGGGGACGATATGCAGGACCTGGCAGGTGGAACGGTAACCGCCAAACTTTTATTAATATTATCATCTTTCAGCAAAGCACTAGGGATTTAATACTATGGAGAAAGACACTGAATCTGACATATTCGTGTGACATAGATCCTGACATGTTAGAAGTGGGAAACGGAGGGATGAGCCTCGAGGAGTACCGCTCTCATTTTAGTATTTGGGCTTTAATGAAAGTGCGTCAACCTATCTTGCAACGTATTTTTTGTGTCCGTTCTCTTGATGTTTGCTAATCTGCATGTAAAATGATAGGCTCCTCTGGTCATTGGATGTGACGTTCGGTCTGCTGGTAAAGAGACACTCAGAATCCTATCAAACAAGGAGGTGATCGAGGTTAATCAGGACGCACTTGGAATTCAGGGGAGAAAAATACGATCTCTAGAGGGACTAGAGGTATATTCTGATTAAGCTTGACACAATTCTGTAGTTTCTTATGTAACAAAAAGAACCATAACATCCGCTGCCCAAGAACTAAAGATTGCAAATGTGATACCTACATTTGGACCCTGAAAGGCACATAGGGAAAATACTACAACCAACTAGTTAAAACAATAACTTTGAACAGATCATCAACTAACCAAAGTCGGATTGTAGACTACTACTGTGTTTAGTAGACTATTGTGGAACAATATGCTTGTGACTGTCAGTAAGTTTCACGTATGATGGCCGAGATACAACCCTTCTCTCCATGGGCACACAACTTTCAACTTTTCTCTTAGGAACTTTACACTCTCACAACTCTTTTTTTCCCTTTAAAATAATAGTCGCAATAGTATCTACAATGTTTCCCTGTTAAACTCTAATTTCACAATGGAATTGTTTTATGCAGTTGTAGACTATATTAAACTTTCTGATATACAAGATTCTCAGAAGAGGTGAGTATAGAACATACTTGTCTCTGTATAATGACAGATAATAGCATTACTCAAGACTTAAGCTTTCAAGAGAGAGAGAACTTAGAGATAATGGAAAACATACAAATTAATATTCATTGAAATCAAACTTTGAACTTTTGTCTGCTTACAAAGGGAGAGGAACCTTGCTTTTATAGATGAAACAAGGATAGGAAAGTAAAACACTTAAAAGACACTGATTACAACTTTGAAAAAGAAAGCAGCTTTAAGTACAATTATCGAACATTTCACAAAGCTATTTTGAAAAAACAAACAATATGATGATAGAAAGGAATCTTAAATAATAGTTTGTAGACCACAAAGATTCTCTTTCATTAAAAGACTCAACAAGAAAAAAAAAACTAAAAAGATGAGTCTTATAGAATCTAATGCATTATTTATCCCGTATTGGTTTATTCCATGATTGCAAATTGGATCGAGAATCTGGATTACTTGAACTGTCAGTATCATTTTGATATGTCTTTTGTCACATACTTTGATTGAGATCACATGTGTGAAGTTTGTGCGGGAATTGATTTAACTCATTTTCATTAAGACTGTAGTTATCATCATTAGGGTTTTGAGCATCTTGAAAGAATGAGTCAAGAGGTTGAGTAGTTTCTGCAAGGTTTGAGATGAATTCTTCTGTGTCGTATTGAGGACTATTGGGACCTAGTATGTCAACATCTGGTGCTTCTGGTTCACCAGGAATAAAGTCACCTAGATAAGGTCCAATAGAGGAGGAGATGATTGGTGTATCAGGAAAATGATTTATCTTTTTGAGAAAAACTCTAAAAGATTGGAGCACATTGTCTTGATATCGTGGCCAATATAATAAAGTATGATAAAAATGGACACGATATTCAATGTAAAGGGCACCAATATATGTTTCCCGATAAGGACAATAAAGGATGAAGAAACAATTAAGTAGACTGTCATCTAGCAGAAGCTTTCCATAGATATGTTGTGAAATAACCCTAGAACATTTTTGCTTCTATTGGTCTAGTGGTTGAAACCACTCGAGAAATGTCCATAACAATGACCTTTCGTTATTTATGTCATGGAGATGTTGGTAAAGCTGAAAGGGAAATAGGGTGACAGCACAAGCATATAGGACAACAAAGTTCCCAAAGATACCATAATGTGTTTTTAGAAAAAAGGCCATGAAGAAAAGTCACATTAAGATAAGGTGCTTTAAGGTTGAACATTGTGGGGTACGACAACTAATTAACTAAAAGAAAAGTTGATGCCTACTGAATGGATCACCAACTATTAGAAAGTGTTTCATGTGCCTCATCGACACTCTTTTCATATAATACGTAAAACTTGAGATACTAAAGGAGCTAATCTCTCTCCGGAGAGAACACAACCATACACATCTACATGTTGGAGCTATACGCCTTTTTCTCATACTTCATGGAAGAAAGGGAATACCTGCTACAGCCAAGATATCTCTTGTAGACACTTTCTACACAACGTACCAAAATTCTTTGATTAGTACCTTGCTGACTACTCTTACCAACGAAAGTGTCATTTTGACAATAGCACCTGATTTCAACATTAGGTTGGATGATCCCACTTTGTCTGAACGACTACAAGTTCAGATTCAGATCATTGGAGCAGATTAAGATCCTACAGCCATCATGGCTACCTTACATCACAGATGATCTATCGTATGCAGAATCATGCTTTGGACCTTAACTTTCCAAATTCTACTTTAGGTGCTCTTTATATGATTGTTGATCGTTCCAATGATCAGACTACTATCATCTAGATCTCGAAGCAATTACTAGCTGCGGAGCTTGAAAAATTTATGTCTTCTAAATAGATCACTAACTACCAAAAGGGGTTCCACATGCCTCATCGACACTCTTTTCATACAACCACTAAAGACGTTAAAAGAAGGAACGTATGCAAATCCATCGAAGATCCATCTAGACCTTCTACATCCGTTGTTATATTTCTAATCTAGGCCGTATTTTCTCATATGGAAGGTAAATCTAGCCCTTCTATTCATTATTTTAATTCTAGTAGAGATCCAGTCTATGTAAGCCATCATCGTGGACACTTTGTATGGGATGTTAACCCATCCACGTGTGAACCTGACTGTGAAGCCTATTTCAACCCTACATCAGACATTGATGATGATGATAAGTGGTTTGACAGACAATGAAGGAGGAAGAAAAAATCTAAACCTCGTTGTATGCCTTCTCAACAGTATCATCCACACAAGGATGATTTAAATCCAGATGATTCCAACAAATCTAGTGATCTACCCACAGAAAGATTTAGACCTAGATCTCTTCGTGAGATGATGAAATCTTTTACTTGTCAGCCTAAGCTAACAATTCCTATCATTACTCCTACTCCTATACTTTGTATGATGGTTAAGTTATACGAAGAATAGTTTCCTTCTCTATATAGGAGTAAAGATGAAACAACTAGGGTTATTTGTAGCTCTTATATTCGAGTCATATGAATCACTTCACAAGGAACACTTGTCTTAAATCCTTCTAATGAAGTTAATAACTAGCAGATATCAAATGTAATAGCACATAACAAAGTCTTTAGAAGAATTGATTCCAAGTTAGATGGAATCAGCCAACAGACTCATGCTACTCAACATAAAGTTGATGTCGTCTCTAAGCAGATCTAATGACTATATCACTCATGCAAAACTCAGATCTAGCAACTTGATGGTGATCTACAACATTATATTGCTACGCAGTATTTTGGACTTGACTTCGATCTCAAAACTAAAGAACTCAGGAAGATACAAGCAATTGTGCAACACATGGAAGCTGATATGCAATCTGAACAGTCTAAGACTGTATATAGCTCATCCTCTCCAGTATTTCCAAATATATAGTCAATATACACTCCTCATCTGTATCAAACCTATCCAGAAGAAGTTGACTATTCAAAGGTCTTCAAGATCAACTATCCTTTGATCAAACAACATATCCATCCTCAGAAAACTCCATCTAAAACTAAAAATCCAAAATCAAAGCCAAAGCCAAAGCCTGAACAAGTTCCTGAGCCATCACCTTCATATACTAAACATAAACCAATTAACCAGTGGAGTAAACTATTACATATTCATACACCTCCCACATCTCCACCGAAGTCTCAACCTTCTACCTTTACTGGGAAGGATAAAGCGCCTCTGACAGAGTTCATAGTAACTCTTGCACCTACACTTACTGTAGAAGATTCTTCTGCCCAATCAGATAATTCAAAAGTTTGTTTTGAAGCCTCTGTCCCAATATCTGAAATCTCTGCAACAATTTCTGAGTCATCATCTAAACAGATCTCTGAACTATCTTCTGATTCCACAGTACAGCTAGATGATCTATTGGACTTAGCACAAGTCTTGATGACTATGCCTAAACCTACTAAAGTTGAACCAGATATAAGTGAAGCAAAATCTACAGGTACTTAACCTTTCAGACCTACATCAGCACCACAAGTAGCACCAGATCAACCAGTTGCATAGACCAAGTCTACTTCAAGACCTTCGTTTACTTTTGACAATCTTCTCCCAAAGAAATGGAGAGATTGCTTACATGAATTCGGTGTATGGATAGATCTTTAAATGACTCGACCAAATAATCCTTTACAGGATATTTTGTATGAGTTTACTTTTCATTTCACTAGTACATTGCGAGAATGGTGGCAAAGTATTGACAACTATCGAAGAATTCAATATATCCAAGTCACTACAGCCGTAGCTCTTCTTGGAATAATTTATAAGGAGTTCATTGGTGACTTCCAACTTATAGATAAGCAGATCCGTCAAGAGTATTTTGTAATGAAATGTTGTCCCTTGGCAATCATGATCACAGAAGCATTTTCAACGTATGACGGAAAGGTATTATCTTTTGAATAGGTGGACTAATGTTACTCTTCGATATACTTTTATCTCATCCCTTCCAGATCAACTGCAACTAGAGCTACAACAGATCATTGTTTCTTTACAAAGGGATATTGCTAATATATCTCTTGAAAAAATCCACTGACCTACTTTAACCTCTCTTGATAAGGTTTGTGATCAATATGCCTTTTTTAAGAACATTGCTAAAGGTGGTCCACTTCTTAAACAGGTTTGTAGGAAGCCTTATCTTTAGATTAAGTGCAAAGACAAAAAGAACTATGATTATAGAAACAAGAAGAAATCTCATCATAATTATGTCTATCATCGACAAATGTTCCGCAAACAAATGAAAGGTTACAAGCCCTTCAGCAAAACTCCAATGAGAAAAGATGGAACAAATCAAAAGTTTGTTCAATTCTTCAAGAAGAAATCTCATCATTCTCAGAAAGTTGATCGTTGTTTCCTCTGGGGACAACCGGGACATCTTGCACAAACTTGTCCTCACGAAAGCAAAAAAGATGTCAAGTTATTGAAGTAAATGCATTCAATCTTACCTATTTATTCTTCTAATAACTTTGAAGATCTTATTAAGGAACAATCCGCTGAAGATGAAGACACTAAGTTTGTTGTTTCTGTTACTACCTCTGATGATGAATCCTTTGAATCCTCTATCTCCTCTGTTACGACCTGCATGAAATTAGATTGTCCTCCAGTCTAGCAACCATATGTTCAGACCATAGTAGTTAATAGCGGATAGCGGCGCGGAGCGGCCGACCCCGAAAACGCTATAGCGGAATAGCGGATAGCGGA
>JAOTIZ010000002.1:31966056-31978286 GCA_027123425.1 Erythroxylum panamense | reverse complement strand
AGCTTCGGAATAAGGTACGAATTAAATTCCGCTTTATTATGATTCGTGTTAATCATTTTATAGAATAAATAGATCTTAGTTTTCGGGAAATCAAAAGTCACGAAAAAATTTTATGATTATTCCGCTGCGGTTCGGATTAAATCCCAACCCGATTTCCTAACATAAATTAATAAAAAGATATTAGTAAGATAAAATAAATAAGGGAGCTAAATTTATTAATTGTAAAAGGAAAAAAGGTAAGAACAAAGAACAAAGAAGAAAGATGAAATTCTTTTTAAAATCCGACATATTTTAGAGTAGTCATATCTAAGGGAAACCTTGGTCTGCTTCTTTTTTTGTATTTTCTTCTTCTTCTTTTCTTGACATAATAATCTCAACACATTTTTTTTATCATACCATCATTTTGATTATTTCTGTAACAAGATTAGCTTGATAAAAAAAATTGGGAATAAATCTTGCATAGATGAGTCTTGAAAAAGAAGAAATATAATAAAAGCATATTTTAATGTATGAGTAAAAAGAGAATTTTGGTGAAAAGTTAAAGATTTCAACATTTAATGAATTAGATTCAAAGTCAATCGAGTGGTAGAAATTAATCATTTAAGTGACTTATGTGTTAAAAGCTAGTTAGAGATTTAATAATTTATTTAAGGCCCTTTAGGTTTTGGCCCATTATAATGGGGAGTTTTGCAACTGATTAATCGTTACCAATTTATTAAAAGTATAGGGGTTCTGTCTCTGCTTAGTAAGTTGTCTTCTCACAAAATACCATCATAAACAAAAATTGAGATAGAAAGTTTGGGAAAGAGATAGATCGAGTAATGAGCTTACTGCAAATCGTTTTTGCATCACTAATAATAGAAAAAGGTTAGTATTTGAAAATTTTATCTTTGTATAAGATTAAAATTCTAAATATTAATGACTATAAGTGAGTTCTATATATTTCTAGATCCTATGATGTTTATGAAAATTATGCTTACTTGTGGAATTAGAGCAAGAGTCATAAGAAATTTATGTTTCTCCTTTAATGTAGATTTTTCATAAATTATAGAAACTCATGAACCTTATTTTAAAATTTTGAAAAACCCTAAATTTCATTTTATATGTTTCTAAATTATATGCAAATCTTTTTATTTAATGATTTTGAATGTTGAATCAATTGTATGTATGGAATTAAAAAAGAAATGAAACGAAAGTGTTAGGTAAAGGATCCTAACACTAATGCTAGGCACTGGGAATAAGATCCCAACACTAGCATGCACTAGCCATATTACCGATACTAGGCACTGGGAATAAGATCCCAACACTGGCAAGCACTAGCTATATTACCAATGCTAGGCATTGGGATATCCCAGCGCTAGCTATGTAGCCAATGCTAAGCATTAAAACAAGTTACCAGCACTGGCACAAGCCATTATTAATTTTTTATTTTTATTTCAAATATTATGTTTAAATTTTAATTGCTCATAATTTGATGCTAATGAATTGTAATGTTATGGGTAAATTGAAACTCATTGCTACAGAATGTTTTTGAAGTTGCCCAAAGGTAGTTTTTTATTTCATAGTTAATGATAATGAATGTAGGTAATGCATACACAATTAGTTATGTTTAAATGTCCAAAGATAGTAATTAGTTTTAGTTGGTATATATGTGATTACCAAATTATGTACATATTAGTCTATTATGTTTAATGTGGTATATTAATGGATCACCCAAAATGTAAAAATTAATATACAATTTATAAAAATTGTTATGTGTTGTATGGAGTGTTAATGGATTGCCCAAATGTATACATTAATATACAATTTATGATATTTTTTTCGTTTGTGTAGCATGTTGTTGTATGACACAAGGCATTAATGTTAAGTCTTAATTTAATGTAGTAGCTATTGCCATACATCCAAATCTCTTATTTTTTACAATGTTTAATAGACTGAACTTCTCTAAATAAAGTGAACAAGTCCAGTTCTATGTGAAGTTTTGGAATTAAATTTTGCACTAAATCTAAGAAACCAGATGCCCTAAATGTTTTGAGCACAAATGAGGAGAAATTTCATTTTAACAAATGGGACAGATCAAACAAATTGAGTCTGATGTATATGAAGATGACAATTGTTAGCAATGTTAAATATGAATTACTTAAGTTTGTCCAAGACTGCTCTCAGGTGTCTAGAGAGACTCTTTCTGGGACTCTTATGGTACATTAACCACCATAAAGCTTGATGGATCACATATTATGCATGAACATATAACTGAGATAACAAACATTGTAGCAATACTTAAGTCGTTGGGAATGAAAGTGGATGAAAGCTTCCTTATACAGTTCATCTTGAACTCATTACCATATAAGTATGGCCCTTTCCAAATAAACTATAGTATCATGACGGATAAATGGTATAAGCATGAGTTGCACAGTATATTAGTTAAAAAAGAGACTAAACTTAAAAATTAAGGAAGCCACTCTATTAATATGTCAATAATGAACGAGCTAGTAAGAAAGGTGGAAAGAAGGATGAGAAGAAAGTGAAAGGAACCCTGAAATTTAGTAGGAAATCCTCTTGGATCCACATGAAGGAACATTATGAATGCAGATGCCATTTATGTAAGACAGTTAGGCATTTCTAAAAGAAATGTTTTAAACATAAGGGATGGTTTGAGAAGAAAGGTAAGCCAGTGCTTATATATGTTTTGAAACAAGCCTTACTGAAGCTCCTTTTAATAGTTAATGGATTGATTCTTGTTCTACTAATGTTTTTAATACCTTGTTGAGATTCCTTATAAATCAAACCACAAGATCAAATGAAATTTTTTTTTCTGTATAGGTAACGAAGTGAGAGTTCTAGTGGAAATTGTTAGGACTTATCGTTTCATCCTAAGTATTGGATATCATTTAGACTTTTATGAAACTTTTTACATACCTAGTATATCTAGGAATTTAATTTCTTTATATAAACTTGATATATCTGGATACTCACTTACATTTGGTAGCAACAGTTTCAATTTTTATAGGCATAATCACATAATCAATAATGGTGCGATGCTATTTATGGTGAAACTTTATCTACTTTGAATCCTATTATCAATATTAAACTTAGTTTGATTAATGATAGATATGTTTATTTGTGGCGTAAGCATTTGTGACACATTTCCAAAGAAAGACTTCAAAGATTAGTAAAGAATGAAATACTTCTTGAATTGGATTTTATCGATCTTAACATTTTTTTGGATTCTATTAAAGGTAAGCAAACAAAACAAAAAATAAATAAAGAATCCACATGAAATACTCAACTTCTTGAAATAATTTACACTTGTGTATGTAACAATTGATGTGCCTACTTTTAATAAAGAAAAATATTTTATCACCTTTAAAATGATTTTTATGCTATAGATATGTTTATTTGCTATATGATAAATCTTAGGTTGTAAATATCTTGAAGGTTTATATTAATGAGGTTGAAAGGAAATTAGACAAAAAGGTCAAATAGTTAGGTATGTTAGAAGTGGCAAATATTATGGTAAGAATAATAAAAGTGATCAAAATCTTTGCCCTTTTGCTAAATCCCTTAAAAGAGTGGTATTTGTCTGCAATACACAATGTCAAACACACCTTAACAAAATGGTTTAGTAGAAAGGCATAATAGATCTTTATTAGATATAGTAGGAGTATGATGTGTAATTCATCTTTTCCCATTTCTTTGTGGATACATTCACCAAAACTGTCATGTACTTGTTAAATAAGGTTCCTAATAAGGCGGTTCTAAAGACTCCATTTGAAATGTGTATTAGAAGGAAACCTAGTTTAAGGCACCTGTATGTTTAAGGTTAGGAAAAGAAGATTAGGCCATATAGTCCATCTGAAAAGAAAGTAGATGCAAGAATAATCAATGGCTATTTCATTAGTTATCTAGAGAAGTCTAAAGGGTTTGTATTTTATTTTCTTAACCATGCTATAATAATTATGAAAACTGAGAATGTCAAGTTTATTGAATATGGTGAGACTAGTGGGAGTGAAGCACCATGTATAGTGGATATTCAAGAAATAGGAGTGGAGTCCTTATGGTTGTGTAAGTCCTGGCTTGTACATCTACTTAAGTTATTATTCTATAAGTTATTGAACCAACTACTTATTATAAAGAAAAAAATTAATGAACATAATGTTCATAATGAAACTGAACATGAAGTGAATAAACCTATAATAGAATAACTACAACAAATAGCATTGAGAAGGTCTCAAAGAGAAAAGGACCAACTATTTATGAAATCTCAAAGAGAAAAGGAGCAACTATTTATGATGAATATAGGGTATATCTTCACAAATCTGAAAATGAATTGAGAAATGAGGATGACCCAGTAACTTTTGCACAAGCATGAACAATGAAAATTCTAATAAATGATTAGATGTAACGAAACATAAGTACAAATCTATGGAACAAAATGTTGTTTAGGACACTATGGAATCATTAGAAGGTTACAAGAGAATTGGTTATAAATGGGTTTTTAAGATCAAATGTTATTATCTTCGTAACCTAGAATGTTATAAGGTCAGACTAGTTGCTAAAGAACTTACTTAGAAAGGTTACATTGATTATAAAGAGACTTTTTAACTAGTAAGAAGGACTCACTCAAAATTATTATGGCTTTAGTGGCTCACTATAATGTGGAGTTACACCAAATGGATTTGAAAACAACTTTTCTAAATGAGGATTTAGAGGAAGAAGTCTATATGACCAAATAATAGGGTTTATAAAGGACAAATGGAATGCATGGTGTATAAACTGAAGAAGTCAATATATGAACTTATAAGTTTCTAGACAATGGTATCTTAAATTCAATGATGATATTATATTCTTTGGATTAAAGAAAACACCATTGACCGATGTATATATAGAAATTTCAGTTGGAGTAAGTTTATGTTCTGGTTTTGTATATTGATAATATCTTACTTGCACTAATGATCTTGGTCTATTAAGTAAGAATAATAAATTTCTCTCTTCATTTGGAAATGAAAGATATAGGTTAGGCAAAATTTATAATAGGAGTAGAAATATTCCATGATAGAACACAAAGATTAGGTTTGTCTCAAAAAGAATATATTCATAAATTGTTAAAGAGATTTAAGATGGACAAATGTTCAGCATCAACTGTTCCAAGTCAGAAATGACAAGATTTGCCTTATACAATGTCCAAAAAGTGACTTAGAATGGAAGCAAATGGAATTAATTCCATATGTATCTATAGTTGGGAGCATAATTTATGCTAAGACATATACGAGATAAGACATAAGCTTTATAGTGGGGATGTTAAGGAGATACTAGAGTAATCCTGGTAAATAACACTGGAAGGTTGCAAAGAAGTTTTGATATATCTATAAAGAACTAAAGAGCAAATGCTTACTACTATGAGGTTTGATCACCTTAAGGTGGTTGGATACGTACATTAAAATGTTGTTAGATATAAGAAAATATACTTTTGGCTATGCTTAATTATTAACTGGAGGACTTATCTCATGGAAGAGTGAGAAGCAGTCTGTAATTGTTCCATCCACTATGAAGGCTAAGTTTATGGAATGCTTTGAGGGCATGATTCAGGTTAAATGGTTGAGCAAAGTTTATTTCATGGCCTAAGATTTTTGTCACTAAAACCAAACGATTGAAAATTTACTGTGATAATTATGTAACAGTTTTCTTCTTTAAGAACGACAAGTATTCCAAAGATTCTAAACATACAAAATTGAAATGCTTTGCCATTAAAGAAAAGGTCCACCAGCTTAGAGTTCCAATAGAGCATATTAGTACTAATCTTATATTAGCTTTGACAAAGAAGTTTAGTTCCCAAAATATTTTCTGGCCTTCTAAAAAATATGGGCATTATATGTGCTAATAATATATTAGCTCTTACTATATATTTGACACTCTTTATGCATTAATGAATGTATTATTTCTAAATTTCTTATTTTCTTCTTTATTTATTTAATTGCAATGTATTTTTCTGAAAACATAACTGGATTTTATATCCCATTATGTATTTTCCATTTAAAATCATTATTAAATAGAAGGGCTAATATAGTGGCTCATGGAAGGGAATATGTTGAATTTATCATATATGACAACTACGATCCAAATTAGTTTTATACTTGATTATAATTGCTGATGATATCAGTGTATGTGAATGATGACTATTGTACATTATGATTGTTTGAAATATTGATCCAATATATAACCTAAAGTCACATGAGTCAAGTGGAAGAATGCAAAAAATTAATCCCTTAAGTAGCTTATGTGTTAAAAAGCAACTAAGGGATTTAATAATTTATTAAAGGCCCTTTAGACTTTTGGCCCATTATCATAGAGAGTTTTAAAATTAACTGATGGTTATCAATTTATTAAGGGTATTATTAGGGTTTCATTTCTGCCTAATAATTTGTCTTCTCATAAAATACCATCATGTATGAAAATTGAGATAATAAGTTTGAGAAATAGACAAATTGAGTAAGGAACTTACTATGAATTGTTTTCACATCACTAAGCAATGGAGAAAGGCTAGTATTCAAAAGTTTTATTTTTGTATAAGAATTGAATTCTAAATATTAATGAATATATGATTTACTTCAGGGTTGACATGAATTGGATTGAGACTAATTAGGTTAGATTGAATTAAGTCTCCAACTCAAATCAATTTCAATTCGACCGATCTTACTAAGTGTTGTTCCTTATATTTATCTCACATATATGTACATTCTTTACCCTTGTCATATTTGGATATAACAGACCCCTAACTTCTAATTTGTTTATTCCTGATCTAACATTTTATTTGTTAAAATCAAATTTCGAACATTTTATGGTAACTGAAACCAAAACTAATTTAATGATAACTTCAAAAAGTTTTGAGTCGTTTATCCGAAAAGAGTTGATTAATATAAATTATTCTTTTCGATATGAAAATTTGATATCCATTTTATGTTAGAAATGATAAATATGATTTTTATTTTCTTTTAAAATAAGAATCATAATAATAATGTTTCGTATGGCTTGGTAAATTATCAATTTATTCAATTCTTCTAAAATATAATTAATGTAATTAGAACATATAATCTATGTTATAGTTAAATACAATGCATAAGTTTTAAGTTACATAGAGCAAAATGGCACGTAACTAGAGCGCAGTTTTATAATAGGTGAAGTCAGCTTCTCTTTATGCTATTTTCAATCATTAAAAAATAATGTTGAAGCATAAATGTGATCTAAATCTTAACTATTTAATAATTAATTGTTATTTTGATATATTTATAAAAATAAATCAAATTTATTGTACTTATTAACAATAAAAATAATGTTTCTTTTTCAATAACTAGAAAGTTATACTAAGTAAGAAAATCATATTTGAATTTTCTTAAGTACATGAACATTTTTTTTAAAGTACATGACATTCAAACGAGGGAGTTCGTCCAATTTATAAAATCCACCGTCTAGTGATACTAATCTACCACATTAAAGCAAGTCTTGAGTACTTTTCTGGGACCTTTTTTTAGTACATTTCAAAGTATATATGTGTACGGTCACTTATTTATCAATTTTTTTACTCTGCTAAGTTGAAGGATACCCAATGTTAAGAATATCATACTAGTGTCAGTACTTAATTTAGTTATAATATGATATTATATCGATACCAGTCAATACCGAGTATCATTTCGGATAATTTTTAAAATTTATAAAATAGTACTTAAATTTTTTAAAATTACAAAATAATCTTTAAATATATTGTACTTTATAATTTATAATTTTACATATAGAAATCTAAAATAACAACAATTTATTTATTTTATTAATATTATTTTTACATATAAATAATAACCAAAACAAGTTCATTTAATCATCATGTAAATATAAAATTAAATACAAAGTATTTAAAATATTACAATTTTATTATATAATACATAATAATTACATAAAAATATCAAACAAAAATATTTTTTGACAAAATATATTATTAACAGTAGCTCGATATCGGAATTTAACGATTCAGGCTTCATTATTGAATAAAATTTTGTCACATACTCAGTAGGTAAAATTGAACTTAAGATGTAACATTTATTATTCAAATTATTTATTAAAATCCAAAGTATTTAATTTTGTGACTTAACTTATGGAGTAAATAAGTTGGTTAATTTATATATATTTAGTCAATAAAATTTCAAAAATGAAGAAAAAGAAAAGAAAATACTTTAACTTTTGTGTATAAACTTTGTTGATCTAATTGATTAGTAACACAATCATATTTGATCTTTGTAAATGGACATGTTGTATGATAATCCTTTACTTTGGGTTAACAAGTTTAACATTCATTATTACTCAATATAATTTTGAACAACTCTTATGGTAAGTATTCGATCTTTGGTACATTTAAACTACTAATAAAGATTTAGGAAATACTTAGTAATTCAAAATAATTTTGGGGTAGTATTCATTTAAAATAATTTTAGATTAATTCATTATATATTATTGGATAAATTATAATTTAAATTTATAACTTCGTCTAATTTAATAATACTAGATACAATTATAAACTATATCAATCAAATATTTAAAGTTTCAACTTATTGCAAATATATTATTTTTATTATTAATGATATAAAAGACTACATTTTATGTGGATTATAGAAATTAAATATCAAATAAGTAAAACTTTTTTGTCCCTTTACTATGTTCTCTCTCCTTGAATACGTTTGACTCACCACCATCATCACATGCCTTCCATTGACTTTCTTCTATTTATCTTTTTCTCTTGTGTTTTTTTTAGTTATGCATTTGTTCTCTAGTAAGTTTCAAAGAAAAGGGTTGATTACGAGTATCAAGTTTAAATTTACAACAACAAGAATAAGCGGTGTTTGTGGAGGCTTGCATAATTAGCTTGGGCTTTAGGCATACACGTGACGTGACGAAGAGACGATCTCGGAGTAATAGCCGATGACAGTAACAGGTGAGGTTGTGAGAGAGAGATGATAGTGACAAGAGTTGAGTTGGGAGCTACAAAAGACAAATAGGAGAGAGGAGAAAAAAACAAAAAATGTGACAGTGAGAGAGATAGGTTAAAAGTACAGTTTCTTTCGATAAGTTTTGTACCGTTTTTGATCAGCACAGTACCTTCCCCTCTATTGTGTTAGGAACAAATAGGACTTAGATAGAGCTGGATCGCAACTAAAATGAAAATGAAAATATTAAAGATAAAATAGACATACAAATTTTACGTGGAAAACTCCTAAATTAGGGTAAAAATTACGGGCAAGGATAGAAGAATATTACTACAGGAAAAATAGAGAATTACAAACTAGATTCACAAAATATACAAAATATTTTGTCTCACTTTTTTTTCTTCTCTCTTTTCTCCCTCACTCTCGTTTCTTTTCTCTACTAATGGAATGATTTGCTATCTTCATCTCTTGCTTATTTATAGGCAGGAGACATGTGGGATAGCTAGCCATTTGGCTAGTTATCCTTGACGTTTATTTATTTATTTCAACTTTGGTAGGTACCGTTTAACAATTCTCTCACTTGAAGATTTGATTGAGAGTCAATTAGATCTTCACATTGTTCTTTCTACCTTGTCGCTTCATGTTGCTTACATCTCTGTCAGGCTACACGAGGATCGACATCATATAAACTTGTCACCATTAATTGCTTTTGTCATAAATCTACCAAGTTATCCATTGTATGAATTTTCTATATGTCTATTGTTCCTTCTTCCACTTTCTAGTGATATTGAAATGTGTTTTGTCTTTGATTGAAATGTTGGATTCTTTGCAAGATGCAAAACACTTTGGTTATCACAAAACAAAATAATGTTCTCTTATTTGCATTCGAGTTCTTCCAACATCAACATTAACTACACTACTTCTTTACTAGCTTATGTAGCTGCTACATATTCTGCTTCTATTGTTGATGTGGCCATAACCAATTGCAGTTTTGAAACCCAGCTCACAACTCCTTTAGCTAGTGTAAACACATATCTTAGAGTGGATTTACTTTTATCAAGATCACCTGCATAATCAGCATAAACATATCCTTTGATAGTAAAATCTGGTCCTCCATAACATAATGCAACATCTGAGGTTTCCTTGATATGTTTGAGAATCCTTGTAACAGTATTCTAATGCTCTCAGTCAGGATTTGCCATGTATTGACTAACTACTCCCACTGCATGTATAATGTCGGGTTTTGTACAAATCATAGCGAACATTAAGCTTCTCACTACTAATACATACGATACTCGAGACATCTCCATTCTCTCTTCTTCATTGCTAGGACTCATACTTGAGGATAACTTGAAATTAACAGGAAGAAGGGTATAAATTGACTTACAATCATGCATGTTGAATCGCCACAAGATCTTCAAATAATTCTTCTGAGAAAGTCAAATCTTCCTATTATTTTTGTCTCAGTGAATTTGCATCCCCAAAATCTTGTTTGCTAGTTCCAAGTCCTTCATTTCAAATTCCATAGCCAATTGTGCCTTTAATTCTTTGAGTTGATCATTATTGGGGCCTGCTGCCAACATGTCGTCTACATACAACAACAAAACTATAAAATCATCTTTCTCAAACCTCTTGAAATATGCACAAGTGTTTGCATTCAGTCTGTTGTGTCCAAGGCTCATGATGGTGGACTCAAATCTTTTATACTGACCGCGCGTCGTAACGCTAGTCAAAATTAATTAACTAGACTACTACTATAGCAGTGGCGAGTCTAGGTCGATCCCACAGAGAGTGCGTGTAAAGTTTATGAAAAGAAATTAACTGGTGTTTACACTAAATGGGGGGTTTTGGATTTTTAAAAGAAGAAATAAAAATAAAACTAACTAATAAAAACAAATTAAAGAAAACATGCAATAAAATGATAAAAGTGGGGAATTCGGTAGGGACCCGGTTCTTCGGTTCAATCTCGGCCTACACCCTGACTAAGCATATTTTATTAATTTGTTGTTCTTTGACCTCTCCTAGAAATTATTAATCGTGGATTAAAATTAACCCGAGTTTTCCCTTAGGTTTTGTTTAATCAAGATACGATCATTGATTAAACCTAACCACTTAACAATGTAGGATATGATCTCTAGATTTAATTAGGCAGTAGCATTACAAATTAGAAAAACCTATTAATCAAGGCAACAACCACATATGCTCGGGTCATTTAACCTAGGTCATGTTATCCCTAATGATTACGAATGGTTAGTCGCTACACATGAATTTCAACATAACAATTATGGATTATATCGAAATTCTAGCAATGGGTTTGAAATTAATAATTCAATGAATGCATTAAAATCATCAATTCACAATACCCAACGGGTTCATGCATAAATAACCGAATAATGACAAAAATCCGATTATCTATACAAAAACCTAATTACTTAAAATAGGATAACACAATCAATTCCTAATGAGAGAAAGAAACAACAAAATAATAATAAAATTACTTAACCCAGGTCATCGGCGTCAATTTTACCTCCGAACCGGCGTAGAGATGTTTAGCCTTTCATGGATCTTTCCTGATAAAAATGCTTCAGCCCCATTTTACTCATCCCTGTATTGTGCCGACACTGCTTTGCTCCTCACTGTAGCTTTATATCTTCTGTTTGTTGATGTGACCAATAAAAGTCACTATCAACTAAAACATTGCTCTCCACTCTTTACATTCTCTCTGCTTTTTTGCTTGTTCTCCAGTGCCAGCACTATTCCCTCACTGTAGCTAGCTCCCCACACAGGCTCCAGCCAAACCACAGGCGCAGACGTTCACGCCAACGCAGCTCCAAGCCGTAGCCGCTACTCTTCTTCTTACGCCGCCCACTCCTTAGCTGTCCCTTGTTTTATTCTTGTGTCTTCTTTAGCTTGATGGGACCAATAAGGGTCACTTGTCAAGCCCTCTTAATTCATTTGCTCCTTGTTCCCCTGGCTTCCAAAACGATGCTGCCTTGTCTCTGCTAAAACGTAGCTGCTGCGCCGTTTCTTCATCTACGCAGCGTTACGCTGCGTTTTCTCCTGTACGCAGCGTTGCTGTGTTGAAGCAGTAAACGCTACGTTTTCAGCCAGCGTTAATGCTGCTTGAATAAAGCAGCAACGCTGCTTCAACGCAGCGTTTTCACTATGCTAAATTCTTTTCTTTTTCTTTTTTTTTCAATTCCTTGCATTAAAATTTCTCTCCTTCTTTGTCTTCCAATTTTCATCTTTTAATTTTCTTTG
>JAOTIZ010000002.1:31892652-31915553 GCA_027123425.1 Erythroxylum panamense | reverse complement strand
CTAAATAAAATTTAATTATTTTATTTCAAAATCGTAAAAATATATTTGACTTAATTTAAGGACAATTTAATCAATTTCAAATATAAATTGAATTTATTATTAAAATTTAAAAATTAATGTCAGCTCATAGACCTATATCTTTTCTAATTTCTATTAATTATATAAAAAGTAAATAAAATATTTAATTATTTAGTAGATAAAAATTTACCTATAAAGTTATTTTTAAAATAAAAATAAAAATTCTTAAAATGGTATATAGAAAATAATAATCATAATTCATGAAAAGATTATATTATCAAACCAAATATAAAAAATTATATGATTGATAAGATCTAAGTACTATAACGTTTATGTCAATATTAGTTGTGATAGTGTAATTCTCAGCTAATTCCCTCGGGATGACAGGTGGTCGGGAGGGCATGGGTCTATAACCCCAACTCCTTTAGCTGTTTTCATTCAACTAATTATAATTAAAAATTTTAATTGAAAGAGTCAATAATGTAATTTTTACTAATAAGAATAATATAAATCATATTGTTATTTATTATTGCATGAGAATCTTTGAGATTATATGAATCTCAAATTAAAGTATTATTTTTACTCGCATTCTTATTCCAAAAAATTTATTTAGTAGGTCTTACCTTATAATGTTACTAGAAAACCATGACTAATTCAATACAATGAGACATTCTAAAAAATCAAGTTAAATATCATTATCTCAAGAGAGTTTTAACTCTCGATAGCTATTGAAGAGAAAAGGTGTTGGTTTTAACAGCTGGATGTGATTATTTTGGCAACTTCAGAATGTATAATTAACCAAGTTTACCTTATACTAGAAGAAAACACAAACAACAAATTGAGAGGCATAATAATAATAAGCCCCTCCTCTTTTATCATTTACAGTTTGGTAACACAAGGTGTGCTATAAATCTGCAGTCTTTTACTATTATCTCAGACTATCAACTCTACACGTCTATCTATACAATAAAATTGGAGCTATTAAGTAGAACTACAAAAACAAAAGAATAAAAAATATGTAAATCATCTTTGTGAACAAAAAGCCTAATTCCCTGTGTTAAACCCCTTTTGTGAACAAGTCAGGCAAGGTTTCGTATACAAGCTGCACCGGCAACAGACAGCCAAGGGTCTAGATGCATACATCAGCCGCTGAAAAAATTTCCTACAGATCATCTGGTGTAAGTCAAGAAAAAAATCTGTCAATCATTGTATTCACATATTAAAGAGGTAGTGCAAGTCTTCCACTGTTAATCGAGTCTGCTGACCACCAGTTTCATCCTCTCCAAATGCATGTGATACCATCTCTCTCTTCTTTTGCTGCAAAAGTAAAGCATTCATTTAACAATTTTAGATCCCGGAGAAAACTTGCACTAAAACTTCAGAGAACCAGCTTGGTGATGTAATTCTGTCCTGGTCTTCTACTAACAAGTTAATCCCATTTTACTATTTACCGTATTTCAATAACAAAATATAGTCAGCATTTGGACAATCAATTAAGGTCTGCTTTGAATACAGACAGACATTCTCTCGTATCTTCTGAAAGCCAACACAATGATTCATAATGAAGACACCTAAAACTATCGTTGTGAAAACAAGTAGCCAAAAGGTTACATTCTATACCAGACTGAAGTAGTTTAAACTTGGAGCCTATTACAGTACAAACTCCTATTACAATGATTAATTCAGCAACTAAGTCAACAGAATTGATCAAAAAATCAAAGTTAGCCGTAATCTCCTGTGCCTCATGAATTCAAAAAACTTCTCAATGAAGCAAATACGGCACAATGACAGTAGTACCTGTAGAGCTAGAATACGATCTTCAACGGTGTCTTTTACAGTTAATCTCAACACAGTAACAGGACGTGTCTGACCAATTCGATGAGCCCTATCAATTGCCTGATCTTCTGTTGTTGGATTCCACCAAAGATCTAGCAGAAGAACACGGCAAGCTGCAACCATGTTCAGTCCAAGACTAGCAGCTTTCAAAGACATAATCATAACAGTCACCTAGAAAGCAGAAGTATCAAATGTAAGGGAGCAGCCAATAACACTTTCTCATGCAAATATAAAATGCAAGCAGCCACTAACACCTGAGAAGGTAGATAAAGTAAAATCAACAGAATAATATTCAAATAACAACAAACCTCTGGCAGCGTGTTGAAATCTTTCACTGCTTTATCTCTTGCAACAACTGACATTGTACCATCAAGTCTTCTGTACTGAATAAAAGAAGATTTAAGACGAGCTTCAAGCAAATCCAACATCCTTGTCCACTGTGAAAACACTATAGCTTTCTCCCCAAGTGGCTTAGTTAAATTGCTTTCCACTAGCAAACTTTTTTTATCAGTACAATGACCATGAGAATTTTCCAAAACAAACAAGTTTGGATGAGTTGACACAATTTCATCAGATGAGTTTTCGGAAGTACTGGTTGCAGATATATAATTCCGTGCCCTAGTCAGTGACTGCAGTACTTCGATTGCAGCCCTTATTTTTGAAGAATCACAGACAGAACCCTCACTATAAGATTTGAACAACTCAGCAGACTTAGAACTAGAACCATCTTGATCTGGATGGTTAGAGAGAGAACTGCTCAATGTGGCTTTGGAAAACACAGAAGACATATTTAACCGCTCTTTGCAGTTTGAGACAGGACACTGGTTGTCATCGCCAGTGAGATGTTCACAGATACATTGATTGCAAAATACATGACTGCAAGTTGTTACAGCTGCATCTTCGGGTGGGTCCTAAAAGTGAAAAAGTTATTATCAGTAACAAACAAAAAATAGACTCATCAAAATAAAATGCAGATAGAGGACAATGTAAAACTTTCAAAACAAAGAGAGAAAAGAAGCGTTGGTGAAAAGGAAGACTTCTTTACGCCAAAACTAAGAACAACAAAATATTTCCATAAATTTTCATATCTATGTTGTAATTACTGATAATAGCATCTTACTGATAATAGCATCTCAAATACCCAATACAAAACCAGAAAATTATGCATAACTCTGCAAGTTGAGTGAAAAAAAAATATGCAAAACTCTGTAAGTTAAGTGAAAATCCATTAAGTCCTTCATCATACTCACTCCCGATCCCTTCGCCCACTTGTTTAACTGTACTGTCACATCGAATATGGCATCAGCTCCTTAGCAACAGAGACAGCAAATCCAGGAAAAAGCACAATTTATGTTCAAAGAGGAAATTTCCGCATCTAATTTTTTATGGTGATGTTCAACTTTTATGCAAAAGTAATCTGTTCAAAAAGAACTCGACAAGATTCATATAGACAATAAACTACTCTAGGGCTCTGAATAGGATTATGATACAAGAATAGGAGTAAATTGTTCTATTGAAGTTTTGTTAAGAGAAACAAAGAACATGATGTGTGTGATTGCATACATTGCAGATGCCACAGATTGCCAAAGATCCTTCCAAACAATTAAGAAGGTGTAGTTGCTTCTCCTGAGAAAGCTTCTTTGCCATCTCTACTGATGATCTCCCAAAGGTGTTTGAGTCCAAATCCCTGACCAGAAGTGGATGATCACAAGCTTGACGTAGTCGCAATAACATCAGTAAGATGTTAACATAATTTTGCTTAACAGTTCCAGCAGCTGCATATTCCTAAGCCAAATTTATAGATGTCAAAACAACTAAAATTCACACATATTATACAGCATCCAATTAATAGCGTTAACAATTCATAATGATTTGATCAAGCACAAAATACTAGGATTAAAAGCTTAACCAAAACAATTCATAATAAAATAATGTATATAAAATTGAAATTTTAGTGTTTAAATAATCAAGTTGATCCATACTTTAAACTGAGCACGTGAATCAGTCTCCAGTCTGGTGTAGAAATCACGCTCTTCCTCAGTAAATTCTACTTTTCTCAGTTCTATTACCTTAGGAGGCAGGGTAATAATTGGTTCACCATCAAGAAGAGTGCCTAGAGAAACATTAACAGCAATTAAGCATATCACAGCTATAACACAACTATCATTAACCTAGCAAGAAATCCTAAATACTGAAATGTGGACTGAGTTAGAAATAAAAAGAATAATGAGCACATCAGAAAATTTGCAGCAAAGATGAAAAATTGTCTCCACTACAATCAAGCTTTAATTGCAGCCATTGATAGATTATATGGCATGAATAAAGCTTAGGAAACATTTTACTTCAAGTAGAAATCAGTTAAAACAAGTATTGGGATTCATATTCAGGGATCTCCAAGTCTATAGAAGACATGCAATGACTAACCTTAAAAAAAATATTGCCAGTATAATAAACTGTCTTTCATTAAATGAGTATATGAAAATGCCATGTAACTAACACTTGAAAATTGTAACAAGTTTTCAACTATAAAAAGAAAAAGGACCTCAGCCAAGTGAAGCTTCAACAAGCACCACAGAAACAACAGATAGCATCTAACAGTTTCAAAATCAACGAGACATAAGGTCACAGTCTTCTTGAGATGATGATCGAGCACAAGCCCGTCAGCACGAATGTTTCAATATCACATGCAGATTAAATTTGACATCATCATCTATGAAATATGTGACAGCATTTAGACGAAACACATGCAATCAAACCTTTGGTACGTCGAAGCATTATTGTCTTCAGAATAGCTTGCAACCTTTTATAACCATTTACTGGATTCTTTTGAATTGGCACCTTCAATCGAGAGCAGAATTCAGGGTAGGAACAGTAAGGATCATATCTGAGGAACTTGAAGTAGCTATAAAGATCATCAATTGCATTCTGGAGAGGGGTCCCAGACAAGCACCACCTGCGTTTTGCACGAAGACCCCAACAAGCTCTAGCTACTTGAGTTCTGCGATTCTTGATGCTTTGAGCCTCATCCAGGACAACCCTAAACCACGAAACCTTCGCAAGTGGTCGGGCAAGAGAGTCAACCAATATACCATCTAATCCCTTCTTATTTTTGGAACCATTTTTTCCAGAACTGGGTGAATGCTTTCTTTTTTTACCAGATGAATATTCAACAAGTGAAACATCATTTCCTTGATCTTCTCTTTTCTCCTCATCATCTTCACTGATCACAGATTGTTTCGGCACTTCCATACTTACAATGGAATAGGTTGTAAGGACCACATCATATTTTGCCAGCTCAGAAGGATCCTTTGTTCGATTACTTCCATGGTACACTAGAACAGACAGATTAGCTTCACTAGAAACTTTCTTATGCAACTCCTCAGCCCACTGACGCAGAACACTCGTGGGACAAACAACAAGAGTCCCAGCAGCCGGCCTTCCCTTTGATTGCCCTAAAGAATTTGTGATCTTCAAAGAACTGGATTTAACTTCACAACCCTTACTTACTTGTTTCATTCCATCAACCTCAATAATACCATCATCATCCCCATCCAAATCGAAAGTTTCAAATTTTTCTTCCTTTATAGGATTTAAATCTACTTCACGAAATGGAGGTCTCTCCTTAAGAATAAGAGCAATAGTTGAAATTGTCTTTCCAAGTCCCTGAAAAGTAACAGTTCCGTAAAAAAAATTGAAATATTGTCTCCCAACATTTTTCATGGATTAAGTTCAACAAGAACATCCACCTGGTCATCCGCAAGAATCCCTCCCAAACAATTACCGATCGATGTTTCCATCCTAACCATCCATGACAAAGCAATTCTCTGAAGAAGAAATTATCAATTTTGTAAGGTGAATAACCTTATCATGATCATGTAAAAAAAACAAAACAAAACAAACAAGAAAGAAATATGCAACCATGGGAAGTTGAAGAGATGTCACTGCAAATAATGTCTTGCCAGTCAAGATTACTATACAATGAAATTGACATGTAAAGCTCTTTCACAGAAACTAAAACCTAATTAGTTGATTACCTACACCAATATAATTTACAGATATGTTATCTTCTGTAATGAAATTTAACCTATTTTACTAGGGAACAGGGTTATCAAAAACCAAATTAGGATATCACAATGCAAAAACTTCAAGCATATTATTGGTGGGTGGTCCTTAAAGAGGGACATTGCCCTCAATTTGGAGTGTCAAAATTTGCCCTCAATCTGGAGTGTCAAAATTTATATACCTACTTGTATTTAAATAAGATCACATGCATGTGGTGGTTGTCCCAGCCTGCTAGGCAAAACAAAATCATTATTCTAAACAACTAGCACGCAAGTTTATGACAAAATCATCAAGCATACCGAGGTTAAAATACGAACCAACTGGAGCTATGTTTTCTTCTTGAAACATATGACAGAACTAAATGGCATAATCATAGTATCCTTGACATTCTATTTTCATTCATGAACTAGAACATCAATTTCAAATCAGTTGGGGGCTCTTTTCTCTCTGGGGAATTATTAAAAACATAATCAATCTCATCAAATATGTGTAATTTCGACAGATAGGTCATTTCGTATATGCAACTCTCAGTCATTGCTATTATATTACGAGCATACACATACAACATAAGGAAGGTGGAGGAAAAAAAGTTTGCAAACCTGATGTCTCAAAAGAGATACTGTCAAAACACCCTCCGGTGGATTAGCTTCAGATTTTGGCTGAGAAAGATCCTGTCAGACAATCTAGAATCTTTAGTTTCTTATCGAAGCAACTTATACCAACTGTCCAAATGTGCATACTAGATCAAATCCTTCACTTTCACTCACTAAAACCAAAGAGTGTTCCAAGATACAGTAAGTATGAGCAACCTTTTAACTTTTACCGAACAACAAAAATCATGAGAATATAAACAGCAAATTTAACACATGTAAAAGCCCAAAACCTAATCTTTGAACAATATCAAAAAACCCAAAACCATGGAGAAACATGAAACATCATGAGACCATACAGAGACATGCCTTCACATGGTGTCACACAAATCACCACACACTAATGAGCATGCATTTCTATGGTTCAGGAGCAATCAAACATTCCAATTATATCTTAGCTCTATTTCCAGAGACAAAAATTTCCCTTCACATCAGAGAATGGTGACCGAAGTTTTGTAAATATTTGAACACATCAGGTATAATTCCTAACTCAAGAAGCTAACCTGCAATGCAGCTTGGTATAGAACCCGTTCATCAATAATCTTTGTCCTCAAGGCTCCCACACCTGGATGATGGATGGTGTCACCATATGCAGAATAATGGAAAGGATCAATGATCTTTCCATGAGATATAGATTGGTTTGAGAGAGGAGGTTGACTAATATCTTCAAGAATGCAAATTTCAGAGTCATCATCAACATGAGATTTGCTCCCAAGTGAGTTACTTTGTATTGATTCAGGACTGACTCTTGAGAAATGGTTACTATCCAAGCCCTTGGATTTAACTACTTTAACTTCTTTCTCATCCTTAATATAAATGGGATGTTTGCTGGTTATGACAGATCTCTGAGAACACTGCAAACTCTGTCTTGCAGCATTTAAAGTCGCATATGTACCATCAGCAGCAGAAGTAAGAATCACATCTCGTTTCTCATCTTTTGCATGAATTAATGGCTTGTGATGAAAAATAGGCAGTGACAAAGAGGATACTGACTGTTTTGGGACATTCTTGACAAAAGAATTGTCAGTCTCCCTATAGGAATACTCTCTGTTGAGAGCCCCTTGAACAGGAAGCCTCATCATACTCTTACTTGTAACCACCTGATCAACTTTCCTATCCTCAAGAGAAACTGATTGCTTCTCACTGATGCCTGATTTAACATGACAGAATGGCATCAGCAAATGTTCACCATCAACACCCCTATTATCAATACTACTTTGACATTTAGCATTCTGCTCCTCTCCAGCAATGTTATCAATCATAGACACCTCTGATGCGTAGTATGCATTTAGAGTTTGGGACTCCCTTATTTCGTCCTTCTCTTTATTCATAGTTAATATATGATCAAACTTGAAATCACCACAAACACTATACTGAGGAGAACCCCCAAATAATGAGTAATCAACATTCATGTCAAACTGCGGAGCCAGATAATTAGAACCTAATTCATTAGTGATGGTAGAATTATGACAGAAAGTAGAACCGTTCAAAATTGCATCATATGAAGGAATATTGGCATTCATACAAGATTTATCCACATAATTGTTATCATCATTCTCAGGTACTGATACTCCATATGTGTTTTCAACCACATCACCAGGGTACCCAGACTTCTCGTCCATACTTTCTATCCAAATATCACACGAAGCACCTGCAATAATCACAGTACACAATGATGATTGTTTACATAAAAGTATCAAACCCGTGAAAACAAGAAGAAAAGAACAGGTCTAATCATTAAATATGGCAAGCATACTTGTGGAATCAACTGCCCCTGCTAGATGCCTGAACAGAGTTCCAGTTTTACCCAACAAAAGATTGACATCCAAATCATCAGAGCAATTTTCTGAACCAAGGGTAGAATTTACTTCATCAAAAATAGATGCATTAGCAGATTTGTGAATCTCAGATTGTGAAATTCGAAACACATCTCCTCCTTGACCACCTTGAGATGGTGAAACCCAGTCACTAAAATCTTGACAGAGAGATGTCGTAGAGGAGGTCATACGCAATGAATCTTCCATTTTTAAACCATCAAATGCCATAGTAAAGTTTCCCGAGTCTGAAGCTTCCAGGTTGTATGAGGGATAATGCCCAACAGGATGCAAAGTTTCAGGCTCTAACAATTGGGAGCCCGCTGCAGTTTGACATCCTAAACAGAGTCAATGAAATATAAACGACCCTATTCACTGGACATCAGAGCTGAAAAGGTATATGATCCTTAGTTTAATTCAAATATAACAATTATTTTTGTCATAAAGCAGTTACCACTATGAAGTTCCAAGCTCATATTGCCGCCAACATCAGCAGTGGACTCAACTTTCAACTTACCAGACGAAGGTTCTTCATCCTTAGTCTGCAATTTGGAAAACATTAAACGAAACAAAATACCAATTAAAAAGCAACCAACCATAGATCAGCCAAAGTATAGGAAAAATGCATGGATTGTTCAGTCCTCACAGGCATTTCCCATCCAATAGTCAAAACAATTTAAATAAACTCAATGAAAGATAATAACAATGCCATGGCATAAGGAACAATCACTTACAACTGAAAACTTTTAGTCCAAGGAGTTATTAATTTTGCACCACACATAAAAAAAAACGCACGAGACGCTCAAAATTACGAAAGCATTTAAACCAACGAACTAGTAGTAGCAGTAGTGGCAGGATAAGAAGAAGCTCATACCAGGACCGACAAACACCAAATTCAAAGATTGCACCAAAAATCTCCCAAGTTAAACAGAATTACCTGACAAGGATCGGAAGATTCGTCAAGTATGTGAAAGAAGGTGTCGAAATCCATGGACAGGTCAACGTCGTCATCAACGGCGCCGGGAATGAAACCCAAAGAATTCGCCTCCGTCATCATTATCATAAGACACGAAAACAGCACAAATCCGTGCAAACCCTAAGAATCCCAAATTTCCCCAAACCCCAATTATTCCAAAAGCCCCTTTTAGACTTGAACGAATTGAGGTGCAGGAGAGGAGGGGAAATTTCAAAGGAGTTTCCGTGTTCTTATTTTCCTCTATTTGTTTTTGTTATATATATATATATATATAAATATATATATACATATATACAAAGTGAGAGTAGTTGTAATAAAATAAAGACTTAATATTACTATATACTAACATAGATATAAAAGTAAACGAGTTTTACTTTTGGCAGGAGGTGGGGTGCGTAGCTTAAGGAATAAGGAGTTGACGCGTGAGTCTGCGTACGTGCTTCATGAGGACTAGAACGGGTGAGCGAGGCAGGCTGGGGTTCTGTTTCTGTCTTCTTTTGACGATCGGGTGTGAAACGGGAAAAGGCTTAAATTGAATTTTAATGAATTATCTTTTTACTACTTGTCGTTCTTGCACACTTAATTAAATAGATATAAATATTTACAAAAATTTCGGCGTATCCTACAAAGTGTCAGAACATGTTTTCAGATTGACTCGCGAAACTTCCAGGTCGTTTCAGGTCCCTCTGTCAACTTCCAACGGACAAGATTTTTTCTTCTTTTGGTTTCAAGGGATTCCAAGCGTGTCGACAACGTTGTGAAGAACATTAAAATTTAAAAGCTTCCAACCACACTCACTTACCGTTGGAGACTTCTGTCTGGCAACTAATTTACCTGATGTTTGTGATTTGATGTTTCTTCTAAACGCAGATTATCATGAACATTAATTTCAGTTACTTGCACAGTAATATTAGAAGTTAAAACTATGACCATCTTACCAGAGCACAGACAATATCTAAGTGTATATCATAACTCATTTATTAATTATCATCAGCCGCTTACGTTTATTTGATTGGAACTTTGTAATTCTTATATTTGCTCAATAATTCATGAGACTAATATACAATGAAAGCTTATTGGCATATATCTATTACGAATTTATAACTTCTCAGCTAACAAATCGATGCTTTGAGTACATTCAATATATTATACTCTTATTCATATCTCACAATTTTAATCTCTTTTAATCTCATTTACTTCATTGAGTCTTAATTATATTTAATTATTTTACTAAGAGATGAGCACCGCTTTTGAATATATTTTTTATACGAATTATTACTCAGAAATGACCATGTTATAATTTAAATTATTTCAAATGAATTTAATTTGCTTTTATATAATTGTCTCATAAGATCGTATCATGCATGATCTTCGGATAACATTTTTAAAAAGCAAATGATAAATTTAATTCCTAATAATTAGATAAAAGTCATAAGGGTATATGAAGGCTCCCTCTAGGGTCTCACTAAATTGAGATCTCATGCCTTATATCAATCTCATTTCATGGTTGTGTTTTACGCACATTGTAAGAGTCATATGCTAAAATATTAACTCCCTTTCATTTAAAGCATATGTCTATTATTAATGCAATATCATGTAGATGTTAGTTCAAGCATACTTAGTATTTAACCTGAACTCTCATTGTACTTAATATTCACTAGCCTACTCTTAAGTTCAAATCACCTAAGGCAGCATTTATAGTTTAAGTTTTTTGCTCTTGCTCTCATTTATCATATTGATAATAAACTTAAAATCCACCTCATCTCTAGCCATCAAAACTACTAAAGATAATTGTTCATGCGAGAAAAACATATTTTACATATGAATTGAAGAGTATGTCAAACAAATAAGAAATTAGCCCTCTCGCATGAACATATTTTAGAATCAAGATTACACATTGCTTATCACTTAATAAACAATATCAACACAGGTTTACATTTAGGCATCATAACAAAATGAATGAACATAAATGGATAAATGTTTATCAATTATATTTCAATATCTACATAATCCTAGTAATGTTATATGCTCAATATATGTAAGTCCTAAATTAGTTTTGTTGTTAGGTTTGTCAACATATTTGGTGTAGATGCATACTTTATGATCACTTCACCCTATGCAGTTATATCTTTCACATAATTATACTATCTATATGATTTGTTTTACAATAAAATTTGAGATCTTTAATATAAGTAATTGTTATTTGACTATTACAATTGATTATTCCTCCATTAGTCTCATTCTTAGTGACTTATAAATTAATCGTGAATCATCTAAGTCACATAGCTTCTTGTATTGTATCTAAAAATGCATAAATTCATCTTCAATTATTAATAATGCAACATAGGATTGTTGATATTGCACCATTATCTAGTAAGAAAACAAATTTAATGTTATATTTTCTCTCATTTGAATATCCTCCCCAACCTATATGTGTATATCCTTATATACATAGGTTATTGCCTAAATAAGACAATGCATAACCAATAGTACATTTTAGATACCTCCACATTCTCTTTACTACTTTTGTGCTTATTTTGGATTTAGCTGATATTTGCTCATCATTCCAATAGTATAACAAACATCTAGCTTTGTACACATCACCAGACTTATATCTACACTATAATAAGGAACTTTCTTCGTTCCCTTATCTTATGAAACTGAAGGTACCCCTATCTTAAGGACTATTTTAGACCATAAATTTTAGTAACCTACGCACTTTATGTTCTTAGTTTGTCATAATGAAACCTATAAATTATTCTATATAGATTTCTTCTTCTAATTCTTTATTTAGAAAAGTAGTCTCTTTTTTTTTAATGGGAAGTACAACGAAGTAAATTACAGAGTGAGTCGGGAAACATAACCCGGACATATCCTCTAGAAGGATAGAGTGGCACCGTATGGGTGTAGTAGTTCAATAATGGATGCCTACATCAAAATGTTCTGCATAATTCGCTAGCCAGTCGGTGCATCTGTTGCCCTCTCGGTATATATGTCGATGAGCAACAGTCTAATTACGAGTAAACAGTTTGGTAATTTCCATGACGATGGGATGGAGTGCCCGAGAATGAATATTTGAGAAGGATAGGAATTTTGCCACCACTGTATAATCGACTTCAAGCTTTATCCAGTGAAACCCCATATTCCAAGCGAGAGTAAGGCCTAAAAAACTCCCTAGAGTTCTGCAGTCAGTGCTGAACACCATCTGAGGTTGTGCGCGAATCCTCCAATTCAGCTGCCTGCACTATCCGTAACAGTCCATCGGCTGTAGCTGAGGATGCGGATTGTTTACAGGCTCCATCTGTGTTTAATTTTACCCACCCAGTTGGAGGTTTGGTCCAACCGATGGGTCTTTCTGGTCGAGGGAGATCTGCAGTGGGAGCTCGTCGTTTCCACACGGCGACCTGGCAAACCTGATATACATAGGACAAAATAGGAGAAGAGGGTGAGTCAGGCCATGTAAAACGATCCTCAAAGAGGGACAAATTTTGCCAATTCTATAGGAACTAACATGTAATGCCAAAAATAATCGACCATTCATGCCCAAGGACATGTCGGTGGTTCTGGAGATTGGTAGTGATCCAATCTGGGGTAGACATAGTGAAAAAATCAGTAGAGATGACGTGAGGAGGGAAAGCGTACCACACTTGGCGGGATTGATCACAGTCTCGCATCACGTGGAGTGAGGATTCGAGTAAATGGCAATGGGGACATCCGTCGTCTGTAGTGATGTGCTTGCGAGCACATTGTTGATTAGTTACTAAACAATCGTGTGTAAGAAGCCAGAGGAAGGAACAGATGTGTTGTTAGCCGTTCCACTTCCAAATTTCCTACCAAAGATCAAATGGGGAGTTGTCGTCATGTCCCATGATCATGGAATAAGTGGAAGCTACAGTGAAAAGGCCAATATCAGAAAGTCCCCAAATCAACTTATCCGGTCTTAGGAAGGCTTTAGGGGGAAACATGCTGGCTATGGCTCTACCAACCGAAGTCGGGAGGTAATGCTGAAATGTGTCCCAATTCCAAGTCCCATTGCTGGTCACAAAGTTTTGCACACTAAGGTTGTGATTGAGATTCGGGGGAGGGGCTATAACAAGGGGTAAAAGCGGTCCAACACTCATAACCCAAGGGTCGGTCTAGAAGCGAGTTCTGGCGCCATCTCCTATCATCCACTACATGCCTTGCAGTACTATATGCCACGTCGCCTTGATGCTCCGCCAAACCATTGAACTCCCTTTCACCTCCAACGAGGTGGGGAGATGGTTGACGTCAAAGTTATACTTTGTATGGAGAACCTGGACCCAAAGAGCGTGTGAATTGGCTATCAGGGTCCATCCCAGTTTCGCAAAAAATGCATCGTTGGTCTCACAAATTTTTCGGATGCCAAGCCCCCCCAATCCTTTCGGTTTACAAACATCTTCCTAAGAGACTAAATGAACCCTCTTCTGCCATTAGATGACCCCCCATAGGAATTGTCTAATCTGTTTCTCCAACTCGTCACAAAGGCTGCGAGGGAGACGGACAGTCTGCATGGTATAGCTGGGAAGAGCCGTAATGACAGATTGGGCCAGCATGACACGGCCAGCAAAAGACAACAGATTGGCTGTCCAGCCTAACAATCTGTGGTGAACTTTATCCAAGATGTATTGATAGGTACATTTGCTGACTCATTCGTGCAGTAGCAGAACTCCAAGATATTGGCCTAGATTCGTCGTCTGTTTGAATCCTAAAGCTCGGCTTAAGGATTGAGTTACCATAGGAGGAGTATTTTTGGAGAAGTAGCATCGAGACTTACCTGGACTAATTCGTTGGCCTGAGGCAGCACAGAAGTTGTCAAGAATATCTCGAATGACAGAGACTTGAGCGATAGAGGCTTTAGAGAACAAGATAAGGTCATCCGTAAAGAATAAATGGGAGAGAGGCGGTCCATTATGGCCTAACTTAACAGACTTCCATCGTCCTTGTGTCACTGCGTTGTTAATGGAATGACTTAGTCGGTCCATACAAAGGACAAATAGGTAGGGTGATATGGGGTCACCCTGGTCAATACCCCTAGAAGGTCTAAATTCATCACCCAGCTCTCCATTCCAAGTAATTTGAAATGAGACTGTAGAAATGCACTTCATTATGAGATTGATCAGTGACTCAGGAATCCCGATATCAAGTAAAGTATCTTAGATAAAATTCCAGGATAGCCGATCATAAGCTTTCTCGAGATCCACTTTCAGAGCCATGATTCCTTTATGACTCGTTTTCCTACGCATTGAGTGTATGACCTCCTGAGTAATGATTATGTTGTTCATAATTAACCGCCCTGGAACAAAGCTGCATTGGGTAGGAGCGACCAGATCGTTTAGGTAGGGGTTTAAGCCTATTAACAATGATCTTGGTGATAGCTTTGTAAAGTACAGTGCATAAGGCAATGGGCTGGAACTGCGTAATCTACATCGGAGACGACGTCTTGGGTATAAGGATCGCAATGGTCCGATTGAGGTCAGATTCCCAAGTGTCATTTCGAAAAATGCACTGTATGAATGCGGTCAGAGAAGAACCTACACGATCCCATTGGGATTGGTAGAACAGAGCTGTGAACCCATCATACCCAAGGGCCTTATTCGGGGCCATAGAGAAGAAAGCCAACTTGTTTTCCTTAGGATTGGGTGACTAGCCAGATCCTCTTTCGAATGTTGAGGAAGGGTGTCGACTTGGCCCTGAAACTGCCAGGCTGGAGGGTGTTGACTTTTGGCTATGTATAATTGCTCAAAGTAGCTTTGTGCTAGTCTCCGAATATTCTTAGGATATGAGATCATAGCTCCATTCTCATCTTTTAAGGCATGAATTCGCACTCGCCGATGTCTGACCTTAGTGATAGCATGATAAAACTTGGTATTTCTATCTCCCTGACCTAGCCACTGGCTACGGGAACGTTGATGTCAGAAAAGTTCCTTTTGATGTAGGACCTGCTCCAATTCGGATTGTAGGTGCTCCCCAAGCTTACGGAGAGAGAACGAGTCAGCGTCCCCGAGATGTTTTCGGATGCCTTCGAGCTAGGCCATGAGTCGCTTCTTGCGGTAGAAAATGTTGCCAAATGTGGAAGAGTTCCAAGTTTGTAAGCTGTCCGAGAACATTTTCAACGCTCCACTAAAATCCAAATGGGAAGGTTTCCAATTCTCAGCTACAAATTACTCAAAGCCAGTATGAGTAAGCCAAGCAGATTGAAATTTAAAGGATCGACTAGGCTAAGGAGTGTCCCTGAATTTAGAGTTGACTATAGGTTAAAGACGAGAGCCTCCTCGTTTATCCTGGTTCTCCAATTTAGCGTTGAAGTCCCCACCTGGAAGTCAAGGGGTAAAGGTGTGCCGAGCAAGATACCTAAGGTTTTGCTATAGGTACTTTTGTAACGAATACGTCGGGCTGGCATAAATAGCCTTAAAGGTAAAAGAAACCTGATCCCAAGTGATACTGGCATGCACAAATTGATGGTGAGCTAGCAAAATCCAGACTTCGATGTTTGTTTGCCATAGAAGCCAGATACCGCCCGAATAACCTTCTGCTTCCACCCTGAAGGATTGGACAAAACCCAATTTCCTGATAACCTTAAGCGCATGGGTCCCACTTATGCGTGGCTCCAATAAAACAGCCAGGAGAGGTTAATGGATTTTAATATAGTTTTTAATGATGGGTTTGAAGGTTCGACCTCCAGCCCCTTGACAATTTCAAACGAAAATCGACATGAAAATGGATCAGGATGAAGCAATTGCGGTGACTGCATTGTCAGTCAGCTCTGGAAGCGAGACCTTCGTATGGTCCTGGGATGTCTCTGCCATTTGGGTATCGGAGTTATTGTTGGGTGTAGACGTTTCTGGGCAGTCCGGATCCGGATCTGGGGGTCGCGGTGGGTGAACTATGGAAGTATTGTGGATTGATATTTTGATCTGGTATGATCATTACAGTATGGGAAGGGATCGTCAGGGCTGCATGGGTTGACGTTGGGCTTGGGGTAGCTGGGGTTGTGGGGTGGGCTGAGCTGGGAGTAAGGGGGAAGGCTGGTGAGTGGGGGCCTTGGGCCGAAGGGGAGGGCTGGCTTGTTGGGTTGGGGTTTGCTGCAGAAGAGGAGCACATGGCGTCGTTTTAGGGCGGGACGAGGAGACTTCATTTTGCGCATGAAACGACAGAACTTGTTGCCGCTTCCTCTTAATGGACACTGGAATTAGGCATTTCTCCCTCATCTGCTGCGGATTCGACATCATGGAGGTGACAACCGGTTGCTGCGCGTTAGCCATTGGAGGGCATTCCTGATAGGGCTCCAACGGTTTGATTGCTGACAAGGCTGAGTACCTCGAGCCTTAGCATCCCACGTGCGTGGAGTTTGGGTGTCTGACGGTGGAGGTAGTCGGTAGGGCGGAGGATGGGCGACGTTGTCGCCTTTGTACCTGCATCCAAGGGTCGAAGTCCGCTGGACGGTGGTTGCCCGTGGGAGGAGGTTCGCGGTTGGTGGGGTTATCGCTCGACTGGGGGCTGTCGTTGGTGACCATGGAGTCTGGTTGTTCGCAGGGATGGGAGGGGTAGTTCAGTAAGCCATGTTCGACTAAACCACAAGCAAAATAGATCTATGGCAGACCTTCATACGCCACCTTGATCGGTTTGCCATCTAACTCGACAATGGATTGGAAAGGAGAGCTGAGGTCTGTGTTGACCGCCACCCGAATGAACTTACCACGGTGAGTTTTTTGTGTAGTATTGTCGATTTTAATTGATCATCCCACTAAATTACCCAGGGCAGTAAGGATTGAAGGGTGGTATCTCGCTACCGAGAGTTCTGGGAACCTAACCCATGCTACAACTTAGGTGATTTTGCCATTGGAAGGGTGGAAGGCTAGGTACCATGGCTGCACTGAGAGGACATGCCTAGAAATGATCCATGGACCCTGTATGAGGGTCTGCTCATAGTCCTCCATTGCCACAAAGTTCACCAGGTAAAAATCATTGTCCAGATCAACTATTTTCATAGATCTTGTAGGTTTCCAAAGTGAAAGTAGTCTGGATTTAAGCATGTTAAATCCCATTCTTCTGCCCAGTAGCTTAATAATCACAGCATTGGCCCAAACTTGATCCAATTTTTTTAAAGGTGTTTGATAATTCTATACCCAGTCCAAGCTCTTCTTGAATGAGAGAAATATCACCTTCTGAAATTTCAATATATTCTTCTTCAGGCCATTCAATTTCCTTTGTGTTGTCTGTAGGACCTGTTACCACTGCACTATAGCTTATTGGTTTGGTTTGTGGATTAGGTGCAGGAGGAGGGGGGTCTTCCTCCCTCTCTCTGATTCGGACTTGTTTTGTAGCATGTTCCATGAGAATCTGAAGAGCTGGCTGTGTTATGGAAGCAATGAACAGTGATCTTCAAAGCAATGAACGGTGTGTTTTGTTAAAAGTATTCTTTACATCTGTTTGATGTAATTCAAGATTCCAATCTCCCATTACGACTAGATGAATGAAAAGCAAACCTCATAACAAGTAAAATGTTTCATTATAATCAATTCCCTTTTATTGTGAATATCTTTAGCCACAAAGCAAGTCTTGTATCTTCCAATACTGCCATCAAGTGTTCATTTTAATTTAAAATCCTATATCTTTATACCTATTAGGGAGATCAACCAAGTCCAATACTTAATTTGAGTTTAGAGATGTCATTTATTCTTTCTTTCATTCATCCATTCTTCTTTAACAAGACTTGTAAGAGCCTTTTTTACATTCCTTAGCTCATTCGTTTCTTATGGGATAATCAAGTGAATCCCCTTTTATTTTAAAATGAAGTCAAGGAATTACTCTGTCATTACTTTAACATAAAGGAGGTTCATGAAATAGATTTATAAATGCCATGATTACTCTTAATCAAATTAGATATAATAGGAAAATTTTCAATGGGTTGTAACCTAAAATGACCTTAGGTTAATCCTCCAAGTCATAAATTTCTCCCACTCAAATAAAGTCTTTCTTTATGATTACCCTTAATATAATCATTTTGGTCAAAGGTTTTTATATAAAAATAGATCCTTTTCTATTTCATCATGCTCTAAAAAATCATTTGTAAAAGGTGATATATCACAATTTAAATTTATTTACTCCTTTATTACCTTGTTCACGTATGAACACATGTTCTTTTGATTTTTCGGAGTATTTAATGAGGATAATTTAATTCCCTCTTAGGCCTAATTTTCCATATTTATGAGAGAGACCATGAATGTAGGTAGCACATCTATATTGGTATTAGACCTTTTATATGAATTTTTCTGCCTATTTATAACTCATATAAAGTATTTATAATTAATTTTTTGGATACCCAATTAAGTACATAAATGGATGTGAGCAATACATCTCCTTAATAGGTGATTTGTAAGTTTTCTCATGCCATCATAGGCCTAAACATTTCTAGTAGGGTTCCATTTTGTCTTCGCACAATGCCATTTTATTATGGAGTTTGAGGAATAGTCAACTATTTTTCTATTCCTTTTTCATCACATAGCATCTTGAACTTATGAGACAAGTATTCTTGTCTTTGATTAGTTCTTAATGCTTTTATATTCTTATCTAATTAATTGTCTACCAAATTATATACTTTGTGAAATAATTTAATTCTTATGATTTTTGAGAAATTAAATAGATGTGACCCTACCGAGTATAGTCATCTATAAATATGATCAAATACACATCCTCATGTCAGAACGAATTAACTATAATAGAAAGGAAGTTTGCTTTCCCTTTTCAAATGGCTTCCTTTTTATTTTACCAACTAGACAATATCTATAAATAGGTAAATCTACTTGAGCTAAATCGCCTAAGAGGTCTTCTTTAGCTAATTGTCTTCTTTGATTTTAACCAATGTGACATAGTCTAGTATGCCATAAAATTTTATTGTTAGTCCTTAATAGCACCTAAGAGGAGGGTGAACTAAGTGTTTACAAAATTTAAGAATTTTTCTAACCTTTTCTAACCAAAGTACTAAAATAATAATAATCAATATAAATAAGAAGTAGGAAATTGCTTAATACAAATTAACCAAACATTGAATAATGATTTAAAGAGGATAAGGAAGAAATAATGAAACTAATTTATAGTGGTTTGACAAATAACCCTTACCTATATTCACTACTCCCAAGATTCTTTTTAGGATTATACTATAATCCTTCTTGTAAAGTGAAGAATAGCCTTTGCACAATATTTCTCGACAAAGAGGAACCCTTTTATAATTTTTTTCTAAGGTGAAGAGAAACTTCAATTATACTAGGATCACCCTCAAATACAATAATATAACACCCCAGCTAAATATTACAACTCAAAATACCTTACTTTATCACTTGATAACTCTAAAGAGGCTCAATCACGCAAAGATGAGACAATGATACTCAAATGATTGAAAAATACTTAGAAACGTGTGTAAAATGCATCCAAATGTTCTTAATGCTAAAACAAATAAGACAAAAACTATCTATAGTGTTTTAGGACCTTACTATCTATTGAAGCAAAGAACTATCCATTAAAATGGCTACTTGCAGTGTACTAGTCAACTAGTATATTAGTCAACCAGTATACATTGAATGCACCAATTTACTAGTTGTTAAGACACTGGTCAACCATTAGGTAATTGATCGATTGATATGACACATTAATCAACCAATACATTAACCAATGTTACAATAAACTCAAGATGCATCAAATTTAACATCTTTAACCTATATTATTATACCATTATCCTATATAAGTCAATCTATCACCTCAAAAATATAATTTTAAAAACTTTAGATGCTCAAACTTAATTTTTATTAATGTAATTATAGTTTAAATACTTCTCAAAATGTTCCCTAAAGTTTTCTTGAAATATCAAAAGGCTTTTCTATTAAAAGACTTTTCTATTAAAAACAATAGCTTCATTGCCTTTTGCTGAATATAAAGACTCATTCAATAAAATGAAATGAAATATTTATTCAAAGTGAGTCTTTTAGGATCAAATTAACAAAATATATAAAATGTAAAAATGACCTTGATGAACCTTGATCTTCTTTCTTTACTTTTTTTTAAAAGGAATTAATTGTATATATGAATGCATTTATAGGAGTTAGTCTTACAAAGGATACCCATCCTAAAACAATATAGTTTTGACTGGCATACTAAGTGCGCCATTGAGAAAAACAAACATTACTCAGATAGTAACTACAAATTATTTTGTCTAATCCTACAAAAAGGATAACCAAATTAGGGCCTCCACCCATTTGGTTCTCTCCGAAGGGCATGCATTGTCTTATCGCTCAACATGTGAGAGTTTCATCACTTCTTGATTGTGCAGTTACCTAGATCTGAATCGTAATCTTCTTTCCCTTTCTAACAAAATCCCTCAAAGATACAAATGGAGATTACACCATAAGACCAATAGATTAGGAAGAGAGTCGAATCCTCTACGGATGATAACATAACCTCTCCATGCAAAGGTTGATTATTCTTCATGTAGGAGATTTTCTTCACTCATGCATCAACCTCAAGAATGTAACACATTGCTTAGATGTTCAAGGAAAGAAGTATATTGGTTCTGCCATCTGATGCAAGGTTCTTCAAAATAATGATTTCTCTGGTCCCATTGATAACTTCTGTGATAAGTGTTGTAATCGATTTATACCTGGCCTGAAACCATCTAGCATTTCTCTCTTTCCTAATTGCTCACACACAAAGACTCACAACTATTGAGTAAATCTGCTTCTCGGTCTTAGGAATAGAACTTTATGTAGCTAACTAGTGAACTATACTGGAGATGGAATTTTTTGAAACATTCTATAGGCATTTCTACTTCACCTGTTCCTAAATATCCTTAGCCACTAAACACATGAATAGGTGATCCTTGGATTCTTTACGTGCAGAACATAGAGGGTAGCAACTATTTACTTAGAGATACGCGAGTCTGTCAGCTGTATTTAGTATATTCCTAATGATGAGTGAAAGAAGAAAGGAAACCCTAGGAAGGGGGTAAAGCTTTGTGCCACTTAACCATAGGATTCCTCTATAATCGAGTCCTTAATGAGCCTATTTGATAGTTGGAAATTGGTTGATCCTTCCAATAAAAAGTATCAGCTTTGGATGGATCTAGGAGATATTGTGGTTGTAAATGTCTAAGAATATCAAAGAATAGCCAGGAATTACCATTAATGAAGAAGCTAAGCTTAGTATGAAAGGGAAAGGTGAGGAAGTTCATAGTTGTGGCTTAGAGATGGATCAGCGAACCTTGATCAATCCAATTGTCAAACTATAGAGCGATTAATCTCCCATTACCAATTCTACATGAAACATCATCTTAGACTAAGTTCGTCAAGTGAAGTATTTGTTCAAAAAGTAAGAGTCAGAAGGACTTTCCTCCATCTCCTATAGACATCTTCCTTTGGGAAAGTAGGAATGTAGCCATTCAATTCATAAGAATTTTTTGTGCTCTAGTATCCACCATAACCTCTTAAGGATAAGAGCTTGGTTAGTCAATTTTACTGAAGACATGTTTAACCCCCCCTCCTCCTTAGGAAAGCAACCCCTTTAATTCCATTAGAGTGATTCCATAAGAAATTCTTGACTAGTCTTTCCATTGACCTTATTACATTTTTTAAGAGGAAGATGTGTGACATATAGTAAATGTTCAATGAGTTAAGCACTAATTTAGTAAGTTGGGCCTTGCTTACATAAGATAAGAATCTATTCACCCATGAATGAATCCTTCTTTGGATTTTTTCAATAAGTGGAATGCATTCAAAATAACTTAACCTCCTGGTGGAGATAGGGAGTCTGAGATAAGTCAAAGGTGGAGTTTTCATAATCATCCCAATGATGGATGTTATTTGGGATTCCATAGAAGAAGTAGCTTTTGAAATAAGGAATTGGCTTTTGTTGAAGTTAACCTACAACCTAGACAAGCGTTTGAATCTATTCAGAGCCTTCATAAAAGCTCAGATGGAATCCAATTTAGCACCATAGAATAGAAGAAGATCATCTGCAAAGGATAGATCAGTAACACCAATTTTATTACATCTAAAATGGAATCTGAATCTAGAATTAGCCACAACTTCCTGCTTAAATTATAGAGTTAAGAGTTTCCTTGCACAATATAAATAGGTAAGGGGAAAGAGGATCCCCCTGCTTGTGATTTTTAACAGCCAAGAAATATTTTAAGGGGTTTCCATTGATCAAAACTGAAAAGCTAGTAGTAGATATACATTCTCTCAGCCAATTGATGAAGATTCATGGGAATTATTGAGCCTTCATCACCTTCCATAAGATATTCCAACTAATACTAGCATAAGCCTTATGAAAATCAACTTTAATAGTACAATTGGGAGTAGACATGGTTCTAGAATGCCCCTTTAATAGTTCTTGGATATTTAGCATAATGTGTCCATTCTGCCTATTGCATATGAAAGCACTTTGATTGTTGGACCCTGAACTTTTCTTGGAATTTAGAAATATGAAATGAGAAATTTTGGCGATTATTCATGTGTAAAGAATAGAAGAATTCTT
>JAOTIZ010000002.1:31879038-31889624 GCA_027123425.1 Erythroxylum panamense | reverse complement strand
AGGGATTATCTCCTATTTAGAGAAGTAGTCTTCTCAACCTCCGGATATACGAAAAAACAGAAACAATTGAAACAGGAATACAATTACAATTCTCCCATCTTTCTTCTTCTTTATTTTAACATGGTATCAGAGTTATATCAATACCTTCGGGACTAAGTTCTAAACCATCATCATCGTCCCAAACCAACCAAGAATGTCAGAAATCGTTGAAACCAAAAATCCCTCACAAGAACTCACGATGAATCCGCTGCAAAACAACCCCAATACAGACAATCTGTCAATTGGGATAAAACTCAGCAACGAAAATTACCCAATATGGGCAAGATTAATGCGAATGGCAATCGGAGGCAGAGGCTGTCGTTCTCACCTCATCGGAACCCCTCCCGCCCCAGAAACTACAGATCTGAAATACGATCAATGGGAACAAAGAGATCAATTGGTGTTCACATGGATCATCCACAACATTGAAATCAGCCTAATTAACAATGTCTTACAATACCCAACAGCTAAATCCCTATGGGATGGTCTCGCGACCACTTACGGTACGGGCTCCGACCCACTCCAACTCTTCGACCTTCACCGAAGAGCGAATACCCAGAAACAGGGACACGAAACACTGGAGGAATTCTGGAACACCCTCCAAGGAATTTGGATGGCAATTGATCGCCGACAATCCAACCCCATGAAATGCCCGGAAGATATTACATCTTTCAACAAAATTATTCAAGAACAAAGACTCTACCAGTTTCTTACCGGCATAGACGAGAAGTACGATCACATCCGGCGAGATCTACTGAAGCTTGAACAACTTCCCTCAGTCGAATCGGCCTATGCCACTATCCGAAGGGAGGCTGCTCGGATTCAGATCCTAAATCCGGAAACCGGTGGCAAAAGCGGTGATTCATCACAGGGAATCGGAGCAGGGTTGGTGGCGAGAAAAGAGAAGGGAAATCGGCCAAAGAAACAGGTTCAATCATCATCGCGGGATGACAGGTCCGAATTAGAGTGCTCCCACTGCGGGAAGCCTCGCCACACAAAAGAAGGGTGTTTCGAGCTTATTGGGTACCCGGAATGGTGGGAAGGAAGCCGGAAATCCAAACAAACCACCACGGCGGTAGGAGGCGGCGGAAATCGCCGCGTGAATATGGCGGTGGCAGAAACTCAGAAGGCAGCCGTGAGTGACACACCACGGGAAACCACCACCGCCGATGTCACCAGCACGGCGGCGACGGAAGCCAGCGGTGGGCGGAGAGGTTACGCAGCCGCCATCACCGGGAGAGGATACGCAGACAACAATGGAGGTAAAGGGTTTGGGACTAAAGACCCAAACCCTCATTACTCTTGCTATTTAACCCCCACTGAATGTCACTTTGCAAATGTCAGCCCCAATTATTTAAATAACCCTTCAAATGCAAACCCAAAATTGACCGAGTGGATCTTTGACTCGGGGGCGACTGATACTATGACTTTTGATGCCTCGGACATAATTAATCCCATCACTCCGAGCACGTCCCATATCCAAACCGCGAATGGGGACTGGGCAGAAGTGAAACAAGAAGGATCAATTGCTATATCTCAGAAATTAAACTTAAAGAATTGCCTTTATATTCCGTCACTGTCTTGTAAACTTCTATCTTTAAGTCATGTGACGAAGGAATTAAACTGCGTGGTATTGATATATCCTCACTTCTGTTTGATACAGGACATTCATACGAAGGAGATAATTGGGCGTGGTACTGAGCGGGATGGCCTCTACTACGTGGAAGAAATGGAATCTCCCTCGAAAGTTTTTTTGACCAAAGGAACAGCTGAGAGACAAATTTGGCTCTGGCATAGACGTCTTGGACACCCGTCTGTGGGGTATTTACAGTTGTTATTTCCTAGTTTATTTCAGAACAATCCGAATTTAAGTTTTTATTGTCAGACATGTTCGATTGCTAAAAGCCATAGAGCTTCTTTTAAACCCACCCACACTCGAGTTCAGTCTGTTTTTGATTTAGTGCATTCGGATGTTTGGGGACCGGCCCCCGTTACAATTCAAAGTGGTTTTCGATACTATGTGATATTCATTGATGATTTTTCCCGTATGTCTTGGGTATATTTCCTTCGGCATAAATCAGAGGTGTATGATACGTTTGTGGCATATTTTGATATGGTTCACACTCAGTTTGGTCAGAAAATAAAAATTCTTCGCTCAGACAACGGGCGCGAGTATGTTAATCAACAAATGGCCGAGTTTACCAAGAAACACGGTCTCATCCACCAAACAACCTGTCCAAACACACCCCAACAAAATGGCGTGTCTGAGAGAAAAAACCGAACCTTACTCGAGATGACTCGTGCCCTCCTAACCGAATCTCACGTCCCAACCTATTTTTGGCCTGAAGCAGTAGCCACAGCAACATACCTCACAAACAGATTGCCTACAAAAATACTTAACCACCAAACCCCACTCTCTGTCTTCCAAACACAACTACCCATCCCACAGGCTCTTACTCTCCCTCCTCGAATCTTTGGATGTTTCGTCTTCATCCACATCCCGAAAACTGAACGCACAAAACTTGACCCGTGTGCGATCAAATGTGTGTTTGTGGGCTATGCACCTCATCAGAAGGGCTATCGGTGTTACAATCCAGTCACCCGACGAATCCATGTCACCATGGACTGTGAATTTGTCGAAACAGAATATTTTTTCCAGCACCAGCACAGTGCTCAGGGGGAGAAATTCAGTGACTCACTGTACTGGCTCAGTGATCTTGAGAATGGGAACCCACCAGAAACAGATCAAAGCAATGAAGACCTCAGTACCACTACCAATCATCCTCCCTCGCATGGTGTCCCAACCGAGGTAATTGAACCTGTAAGTTCTTCTTCTCCTGCTTCAATACATAGTGAAGTTGTTCCTGCAGTTACAGTTAATCCTACTTTAGATGATGCAGTAAGCAACAGGTTCAATCTGCCCCCCAGAAGCAACAGGGGGGTACCACCAGCTCGATACTCACCTGATCGAGCATCTCGAGGGAGCCGATACCCAATGGGAAATCTAGTCAGGGGGAGTGTATCTGTGACAGCAAAGGAATTCTTTGGAAATCTCTGCAAAGAAGAAATTCCGAGGAATGTCCAAGAGGCGATAGAGAGTCAGGAATGGTGGAAAGCCATGAGGATAGAGATGGATGCCTTAGAGGAGAATGAAACCTGGGAGAAATGTGAACTGCCCCCGGGAAAGAAACCAGTTGGCTGCAAGTGGGTGTTCACCATCAAACATAAGGCAGATGGAACGATTGAAAGATATAAAGCTCGACTGGTGGCGAAGGGGTACACACAGACATACGGAATTGATTATTCCGAGACGTTCTCACCAGTAGCCAAGATTGATACAGTTCGAGTTCTACTTTCGGTGGCAGCCAACAAGGACTGGCCTCTCCATCAGTTCGATGTGAAAAACGCCTTTCTACACGGGGATTTGGTAGAAGAGGTATACATGGAAGCTCCGCCTGGTTTTTCTGATCACTTCAGAAGCAATGAAGTCTGTCGACTCAGGAAAGCTCTGTATGGACTCAAACAGTCCCCACGGGCATGGTTTGGACGATTTACATTAGCCATGCAAAGGTACGGGTATAAGCAGAGCAACGCTGATCACACCTTGTTTCTGAAGCATCGAGGAGACCTCATCACCTGTCTGATCATATACGTTGATGATATGATCATTACAGGAAGTGACAAGGAGGAAGTCGAGAGTCTGAAAAAGAATCTGTTTAATGAGTTCGAGATGAAAGATTTGGGAGGATTAAAGTACTTCTTAGGGATCGAGGTATTACGATCCAAACAAGGGATCTTCATTTCGCAGAGGAAGTACATCCTTGACCTTTTGACAGAAACAGGAATGGTGGATTGCAAGCCAGCAGATACCCCAATCCAGGTCAACCACAAACTGATGATAAAGGAAGGTGGGAACCTCACAGGAAAGGAACAATACCAGCGACTCGTGGGGAAGTTGATCTACCTTTCCCACACCAGGCCCGACATCGCTTATGCGGTAGGAGTTGTCAGCCAGTTTATGCACCAACCTCAGAAGGAGCATATGGAGGCAGTGATGAGAATAATACGGTACTTGAAAGGCTCAGTAGGAAATGGGATCTTGTTTGGCAAACATGGACATTTGGACATTGAAGCCTACACAGATGCAGACTGGGCAGGGAACCCGAATGACAGACGATCGACCTCAGGCTTCTTTACTCTAGTTGGTGGAAATGTCGTGACTTGGAGAAGCAAGAAACAGAAAGTTGTAGCCCTTTCTAGCGCAGAAGCAGAGTTTCGGGGAATCGCAAAGGGGTTAACTGAGGTGATATGGCTACAGAAATTGATGTCAGAGATAGGCATGGCTTCGATTAAGCCGGGACGTATTTGGTGTGACAACAAGGCTGCGATTAGCATTTCGGAGAACCCGGTACAACACGACAGAACGAAACATGTGGAGGTCGATAGGCATTTCATAAAGGAAAAATTGGAGAGTGGCGCCATTGAGCTTCCCTTTGTCAGATCAGAGGATCAACTTGCCGACGTTCTAACCAAAGCAGTGTCTCGGAAGATCTTTCAAGAAACATTGGACAAGTTAAGCATTGGAGACTCCATCACTTAACTTGAGGGGGAGTGTTAGAAGATACGGTCTAATTTAGGAGTTTGTTTAATTACCTAAATAAGCGCTTGATCAATCCCTGACTTGTAGGGATTATCTCCTATTTAGAGAAGTAGTCTTCTCAACCTCCGGATATACGAAAAAACAGAAACAATTGAAACAGGATTACAATTACAATTCTCCCATCTTTCTTCTTCTTTATTTTAACAGATTGTGGATAAAGGGAAAAAAGGAGATAGAGGGCGCAACAGAGGAGAATGAAGCAGCAGAGGTAACCATGGTGATTGGTGAATGATGCGAAAGATTCAAGAAAAAGAAAAAGGTGTTTAAACCACACGGCTAAACTGATACCATGTAAAGAAAAGAGTTCTAATGGTAAAAGGATGTATTCTCATTGAGTATAATCAGATATATATACAAAGTGTATCAGAAAAGATTGAGATAAGATTTACAAATATTTAAATTTAAAACAATATCTTAACAATTAATTAGCAATATCCGAAGGCAGCAAAATCGGGCTTGACTAATTCGTTTCCTTAACAGTAGTAAGTCATTGGTGAGTCAAGAGGTAGTTGTTTAAGGGTCCGTATTTCTTTTAGTGACGAACTATAGTCCAGCGAAAATTGTGGAGACATTTGATGGGAGTTCCGGTAAGGATAGAAGCCTTTTGTTGTTGCTTATATGAAGAACTTCTAGTCATGAAAGTTGTTTAAAGGTAGCAGGGATTCTCTCAAAATCATTTTCGCTCAAATCTAGTGATGTTATAAAAGATGGAACACTCAAGTCCTCGGGCAATTCCCTCAAATTACTATTAGAAAGGATTATTCTTTTTTCACAACTATCTTTTGGAAAATAATTTTCAGAGTTTTTGTAGAAAACAGACTTCGAGCATTTACTTATATAGTCCAAAATGATGGCAACTTCTGTATAGCTGTCTCCGTTAGGTTAAGAACCATCATCGGAGTCATAGGCTCCAAGATTTCAGGAATCATCTTAAAGCGGGAGCATCCACTCATATCAAGTTACTTTAATTCGCTTAGGAGTTCAACTGATGATGAATGTAACTGTTTTATAGCAGTCTTACTTAAAAGTAACACCTTTATGTTGATGAAATTTTCGAAAATGTATTCAAATTTGAACAACCGCAAAGATTATGAACTTCAAGAGCTTCCAGAAATCCACTTTTACTGTTGGGAAGACGAGTTATGCTTTTGTTCAGTACTAAACTTAGGGACGTTAATCTTCAAAAATTATTAACAATTTCATATTTAACTTGAGATAACACAGAATCTTCCTATAATTAACAAAAATAACAAAGGAATTATTAATTCAATCTAGTACTAATTACAATTTTTATTATAGTAAATTTATAAGTTGTTTAGTAATATAAAATTTTCGTGCCTTAGCTCAGTTCCATAATTATTTGATGTTGCTGTTATTTAATTGAAGTACCACAAGATTCTTTGGTATAATTAATTAATTATGTTATAATTAATAAACTAATTAATAATATTTTAATTAATTAATTATTTAGTTATTTAATAAAAATGTTATAAAATTATATAGGAATAAATTAACAACTCCCATGTTACGCCTTTGACTATTAAGTCACATGTGTAACTACTTAAGCTATATATATAGTGAAGAGATATATATACTAAATATTAATATATAATAATTAATAATAATAATAAATTAATAATGCAGGTCATGACTAATGTATATATTAACTATTAGCATGTACTACTTAATTAATTAATTATGTTCTAATACATCAATTAATTAATTAATTAATAATTATAACTGAATAAACGTCACAATTAATGATTAATAATTAATTTATAAATATATTATATTTTAATAAATCAATTAATTTATTATATTTTAATTATTATTAATTATATCAAATTTAATTAATTAATTTTATTTTTTATATGTGTTAAATATATTATAGGAACAATATAACAATTCTTACATCATGCATGTGACTATTAAGTCATGGACTACTTAAGCTATATATAAATATACGGAAGATATATATATATATATATTGAATATTAATATATCATAATTAATAATAATAAACAATTAATAATGCAGGTCATGACTAACATACTTACTAAATATTAACATGTATTACTTAATCAATTAATTATATTTTAATATATCAATTAATTAATTATTATTAATTATAATTGAATAAACTTTACAGTTAATGATTAATAATTAATTTATAAATAAATTATATTTTAGTAAATCAATTAATTTATTATTATTTTCAATATTATTAATTATATAAGATTAATTAATTAGTTAATTATTTGTTTATATTTGAATTATTAATTATATTTTTATATGTGTAAAATATATGATAATTAATTACTTATATCATAATTACTAAACTAATTAATAATATTTTAATTAGTTATTTATTTATTTAATAAAAAATGTTATAACAGTATACAGGTGTTAAGGATATCCATTTTGCAATATATAGTAAAAATTGAATTAATTAAATATTGGGTAAAATTTTGAAATTTAAACTTAAATTTGAGTCAAACCATGTTTTTTCTTTTGGGTAAATTCATATTGCCTTGCGAAAAAAAAAGCTATCCGACTTTTTGTCTGTCTTTGTCTTCGATACAAATATTACCTCTTTTCTTATTTAATTAAACTAAACTAAATAAATTACGTTGTTAATATTCCAAATTTGATAATTACAACCAAGTCCTTTCCACGATTTTGTATTCTATAGATAATAAAGATATCCATTTGGCCTTAAAACAGAACATTCCGTTAAAAAAGGATTTTTTAAAAATATTTATAAACGACGTGGTTTAATAGAAGTTGAACTATTCTTAATTTGAGTTAGACTGTCTTTTTCAAATTCAGATTTTGTATTCAAGTCAGATTTTCTAGTTTATGTTGGATTATATTTTCACAAATTAACTATGAATTAATTTCAATTTTCTAGTTTAAATTAAACTATCTTTTCACAATTAGACTTAATATAGAAGGCTTCTAACTCATTATTCAATATAAAAGAAACTAGAATACGTAAGTTAGTGTTATTGTTTTCAAACAATTATACAATAATTGAAGATACGCAGTTGAAGTTCTTTGTTCTCAATTATAATTCGTACTAAGCTAGAGCACAATTAAAGGTATGTTTATTCTATTGTATTAGCATGATTTCATTGGTTTCTAAATTGGAGAAATTATACTTTTTTACTTTTTCTTTGTTTTTTGTTTTGTTCTCAGGGAAAGTTATGAAGAGTGCAAATAGATGTTGGTCAAATCTTCCGCCGGAGTTATTGAACATTATTGAAGATGAGATTGTGGTGTGTACTGATAAATAACGATTTTCTCGTGTTTGCAAAATCTGGCAATCTATGGTTGAGATACCTAATCAAAATGAAATACCATGGCTGGTGGTACCAAATTATAGATCTAATACCATCTCATCATCCTATGGATTGCATAACTTACTAAACAATAAGGTTTACAGTATTGATAATCTTTTTGATTTTCTGAAAGGTGTTAGAGGTGGATACGATTTTGGTATTTATGATATGGTGGAGAAAAATATTTATAGATTTGACGATTATACATCTAATCAGTCGATATGACCTCCACCAATATGGATTACGTTAAATTCTTCTTAATTTAAAAATAACCCTTCTTTTTGTTATCGTATTTAGTTTTTTGCCTATGTACTCGCTATTTCATATTTTATCTTTTATAAATAAATAATATTTTTTGAATTTTTATTATTATTTTATTTCAATGTATGCATATTATAGAATTTGATTTTAGAAATTTATTGTTGTATAAGTTTTGCTCCGCATATTTAGTTTATTAATTTGGGTTAAACTAGCCTAACGAAAAATATAATTGTTACGATTGATTAGTCCAACAAAAACTATTAATTTTATTAAACTAAACTTAAATAATTATTTTTGTTAATTTTTTCTTTCTATCGTTATTTACAGAAAGTAGAAGCAATTAACATGTAAGAATTTCATAATCCAAGAGAATTATGATCACCAATCTAAGCCTATAATTATAATATAAGAAATTAAAATCGTTTAATATCTAATTTGGGAAATAAGAAGCAAACTTAAATTAAAAAATATATAATTAACCAATATTCAATTAAATCATATGTATAATTTGATAAGCACCTCGGAGAGCTTTTTTCTTTTCGCTAGGTCATATAAATAGAATAATGATAATGCAATTACCTTAGAAAGGTTATCGAACTTCTTTTGTCCAAAAGAAAAAAGAAATTTAACCCAAATTTGAGTTTAAATTTGAGATTTTTACTCAATATTCAATTAATTCAAATTTTACTATACATATAATCCATATGAAAAGAAGTTTGATGCGAGAACCGTTAGTGATTATTTTATCAGCTATTTCAAAAAATTAAAAGGTATAGATTTTATTGTCGTAATCATAGTACGAGAATAGTTGAGCTTGGTAACATTCGATTCATTGAGAATGATCCAATTAGTGGAAGTGGATAATCATGAAAGTCAAGTAAAAATCATTCAAAGTCGAGTAAATTCTACCACATCAGATATGATCCCACCGGTTGTTATTTCACTTGTTGCATCACCAATACGTAAGATACCGGAACAACAAATTAATATTCCAATTAGTCATACTTTTTTGCTGAAGTTTGTTTTTTCATACTTTTAGTATCCTTTACCTACTCAGTCATACTTTTTCAGTTAGTCTAAAGACACTCTTAAAATTTCTTTCAATCGTGCCACATGAAGTGCAAAAGCGGTCATGTACACACCGATACAAACTTGTTAGGAGATGTTAATAGGTACAGAAAGAATGACTTGTGAAACTTCTCCAGGAGTTGTTTACTGATCTTAACTCCAATTAACTTGCATTAAGTAACAGGATAACTGTCGGCAGATATGACAGAGCATTCAAGCCTTCATGTAATCTTAGTTAGATAAAACATGTCCACCTGTTTTTTGATTCACAAACAAAAGGAGACAAACGAAAGGATAATTAACTTTCCCTGGACAACCATTTTTCACACTATGAGCTAACACATAAGAGTCATTTCCACTCCCAATGCAACAAGAGCTAAGCAAAGCCAAACTTTTTAAGTTCAATGCGGATATTCTCATTGGGGTTTGGCAAATTTATGGCATTGAATTAAAGATATTCACATAAAATGAAGTTAAAGTCATTAAGAAAACATTATCTTGACAGGATAGCACTCGTAATAAATGCAAGCTATTAAGCAGAGCAAAACAAATAAGAACTATGCACTGACCGGTCAGTTCGCAGAAGAAACTCAATTTTTCTGGCTTTGTTGTAGGAAAATTTAGGGGAAATCTCTAAATTAATAGCATCCACTCGGAAGTCAAGGTAAGCACCATGGGGACCCGTGGGAATGCCTGCCTGATATCAGAAAGATAAAAAAGAACGCAAAGAAGATCAATTTATATACTCATTAACAAAGATAACCTCCAATAATTCACATGCTGATCAAAGTGAAAAACCATGACGTTATCAAAAATGAGGCAAACAAACTCATCAAGAGAGAGACATGGGGATGGGGGAAGGGGGCTGTGTGGAGGAAAGATGGAGCTAAAACCTGGTAATATAAGGAGCTAGCAAGTGTTGCTGTGCCCTCAGCATAATTTGCAGCAGGAATACCAAACTTCATGTAATCCTTCTCTATGTCTGAACTAGGTAACGCACCAGTATCAAGTTTAAAATGTAATGCTAAAGAAGTGCAAACTGGCTTTGATTGACCCATTTGAAAAGACTATAGCACCTTTTCAATATAGATTCATCCCACATTGCACAAAGATAACAGAATAGTTGTAGGCAATACGATGATCCAACAAAAGATTAGAGGCAAAAGAAAAAGAAACAGTGGTTATTGTGTAAAATGTAAAAGAGCATCTCTTCCTTC
>JAOTIZ010000002.1:31843031-31854619 GCA_027123425.1 Erythroxylum panamense | reverse complement strand
GTTGAGCTTTTACGTGTTTGCATGGGAGTTTCTTACTTACAGATGGGCTTAGGAGAATATGGATTGAGCCCAAGTCGATCCATGGGGTGAGATGGGCCGATCGGCCTATGAGAATCCGACCCAACCATAATTGATTCTTACTATTATATAAAAGCAACCAGGGTCTTTAAGATTGTATCAAGCACTTATTTGACATTTCTTGATACTATCTTTAATATGGTATCGGAGTAAGGTTAGTCCCAAATAATTAAAACCTCGTTTTTGCTCCTAAAAACCTAAAAATCTTTCCTTTCTTACCATAAAAATCCTAAAACCTTCATACTTGTTCAAAACTCTTTTTTCCACCCACCAAAACCAAAAAACAAAAACCCTACACACAGAAGCAACTAAGAGGCACCGATGACCAACATAGTTGTGGCAATGTCAAAAAAAAAACATTCATGAACTAGTGCATGGGTATTACGCATCACCGTCCAGTGACCACTAACGACAACAATCTGATGGGTTAGCTCACCTTTTTATTGTGAATAGGGCAGTCAAATTTGATAAAAAAAAACCTAGATATCTTATCATTAGTATAGTCTTTCATATGTTCTAAAACATCATCAACAGTGTTACTAGCATTTGTTAGTCAACAACTTTGTCAAATATATCAGGAGGATGTCAAACTTTAGCAATAGGTCCTTGATGAGTGTCTCGACAACTGTCTCCATAATGAGTTCTTCCAATTTGCAAATCACCAAACAATGTTTGAATGGTACATCTATTCTTTCTGGTCTAAGAATATATAATAGTTCTTTAAAGGTTGGAGAAAGTAGTACCACCTCACATCTTATCCTCTATTTGATTAAAAAATATTGAAAAATTGAAAAGCAAAAGATGCTCGAATTACTATATAGCCTTTTCGATTCTAAGGAACCTGGAATCTTAATCCTATTCTTTTATGTTAGTAACTGCAGTTGAGCTTCTTCATTCTATTAATATGTTTTACATTTATGATATCTCTGTCAAATTGTCCTAGTCCAGACAAGAAGAAAATTTGATTGAATACCTTGGAGAAGCGAAACATGCATTTGAAGAGTTAAATTCTCTACTTCTTATTGCCAATGATGTTAAGGAGATGTAAATTCAAAGGGATCACTTAGTGACTATAACGTTTCTAGCAAGATTGAAACCTAAATTTGACCATATACGACATAAATCCTAGGAGGAGTAGACCTTCCATCCTTAGCTGAAGTATATTTTAGACTCTCTCATTCTATAACTAAGGTGAATTCACCCAAGAACAACTTTGATAGGTTATCACTTATGGCACAATTTGGTTTACCAGAAAGGAGGCAATATAGGTAACTAAGGAGGACATGGTGGTTGAAGAGGATGTGGCAAAGGTTGCGACTCACTACACACATCATGATAAAGGTGGACATGATGAGAAGATATATTAGGATAAGTATCCTCATTTGCATATGGCTCGTATGGCATATCTTGAAGAACATACTCAGTAACAACTCAACCATTTGTTATCCTCTTCAAGGTAACATAACAACTTGTTATTCATCTATCCTTAGAAAATAGTCATAGGTATTGGATTTTGGTGCCATTGAACATATTTCATATAAATTAGCTAATTTTGATCATATCTTTCATTTGTCCTCATCTCATAATGATAAGTTTATCACTGCTAATAAATCTACTGCCACTATTAAATGTTTTGGATCCTCTCATCCTTTTCCCTCTCAAGCTTTACCCTCTATATTATTTACACAAAACTTTCCTTTCAATCTTATATCTGTGAGCAAATTAACTATAAAAAAAACTTGTTATGTATGTTTCTGTCATGATAATGTCATTATTCAGGATTTGAAGACAAAGATGATGATTAGATAAGGTCATAAATAAAATGGGTTGTACTACTTTAATGAGTTGTAGTCATTTGTTGCATATCTAGCATCAATCTTTCTCATTGATATTTATAGTCAAATGGGTCATCCATCATTAAAAAAATATTAAGAAATTAGTGCTAGGGTTATAGTTTATATCTAGTTTAAATTGTAAGTCATGTCAACTAGAAAAGTATCTTCATACTTTATTTTTCCCTTAAGTCAATAAAAAGGTTAAGAAACATTTTATGGTAGCCCATACAGATATTTAGGGTCCAAGCCGTGTCAAATCCAAGTTGGGATTTTAGTATTTCATAATTTATGTTAATGATTTTTCTCGAATGACTTAGTTATATCTAATGAAAAATCATTAAGAGTTATTCTTTAATTTTTGTTCTTTTTGTACTAAAATTCAAATTTAGTTTAGTACTCAAATCAATATTCTTATTAGTGATAATGCTAAAGAATATTTCACTACTTCATTCTCCAACTACTTATGGCAACAGGGTATTTAACATCAATTTTTTTACCCACATACTCTCAATAGAATGGGATAGCAGAGAGAAAAATCTAATACATTGTAAAAAAAACTAGTACCCTGTTAAGCCATCTGAATGTACCTAAAAGTTTTTGGGGAGATTCATTATATGTTTTCTTATCAATTGAATGTCATCTTCTGTATTGAAGGATAAAACTCCTTTCTCTACTTTCTTTCCTTGCCAAGGTCCTTTTTCTTTTAATCTTTGAGGTATTCAATTGCTTCTATTTTGTTCATTAGTGTCAACCTGAAATGGATAATTTGGACCCAAAACCTATAAATTAATTTTTCTTAGGTACTCTCTTCTACAAAATGGAAAAAAAAAATAGTCCTTCTTTGAACTTTTTTTAATGTCTACTAATGTTATATCCTTTAAAGACACTATAATTTCTAATGCTCATTATGTCTCTATAGACTTTGATGATGGTATGCCAATTCTATTTGTTCCTCGCAAATAGGTCCAAATCATGTTACCCCAAATCCTAATTCTATCACTTTTGAGCTTGCTCTTAACACTAATTCTACTCCTTTAGAAATTCTATCTCATCTTGATTTGTAGGTTTATACTCAACGCAATCATCATGATGTATGACCAAAAGGCTCATCACCATCGTCTTCTTCATCTTCAACTCCACTGTATGGTGATCTTGATCAATAATTGCTTTCTCCAAAGGAATAAGGTCTTGTACATCTTACCTTATCTCAAACTCTATCTCATATGACTCATTATCACCATCTTATGTTATTTATGTGTTTGTTTTATCTTCTATATTAATATATAATTCTGTTACAGAAGTTTTGGATCATTTTGGATAAAGACATGTGGTAGGTGTAGTTTACATTATGTTTTGGTAGGTATTTTATTGTGTTTTTAGGTGTTAATTAGATTATTTATGCATGTTTGGCTTTAAAATTATTTTAATGTGATTGTGTGTTTATGGTTTTGAGTGTTTTGTTGTTTAAAGCATGATGTTGGACTTTAATTTTGTGAGTTTTAGGTGTTTGTCAGTGTATGATCCTAGATAATGAAGATTGAAGGAAGTTGGATTAAGCTTGGACAAGAACGCTAGGTCATGATCATGACATGAGTGTCACGGTCGTGACAGAATGTCTCTCCTTAGGGTGACAAAAGGCAATTTTCATTAGGTCACGATTGTGACTCCTTTGTCACTATCATGACAAGCGCTTGCCAAACATAGAGATCTACTTCTACTTTGATATTTTGAGGGTCTTTTGGACAAATTGATATGGGTTAAACCTAATGTTTACCTTAAATGACTCGTGGGATATATAATAACATAACAAGACTTAAAATTACCTAGCTTCCATTTGCCAAATTGGGAAAGAACATAAGGAATAGTAAGCAGTAGAGAAGAGACGAGGAGCATATGCAGCTATTGTCTACCCACTCTAACCTAGCCATTTCAAGTTCTTTTCTACTTTCTCTTGTTTATTTACTTCATCTTAATGTATGACTTGGGGTTTGAGAATGTTGTAACATATTGTTAATGATGTTCTAATTTTTTTGTGGGATTTATTCTTGAATCATTTTATGTCTTAATTGCTTTTGATGTTAATGAAACGGTGGTGACTAGCCCTTACGGGGATGAAAAATAAAGTCAACATCATGAAATGTTTTTCCGTCTAATTATTATGTGGCATCTGTAGGTTGAAGACTCGAAAATCTAGACCTAAAATGAGACTACAAATAGAAAGATACGAGGAGGGTGGCGGCACATTCTATCATTCCACATTCTACACACCCCAGAGACTTATTCAAGGCAAAAAACAGATAGAGAGAAAGAAGACCGCAAAACAAAGTGGGTTAAGAAGAGAAAAACAATCAGAGCAATTGAGATATGGAAGCAACATGAGTAGTCGAGCATCTGGGTGAGAATCAAGCAGAGGCAGAAGGTAAGAGCTAATGCAGAAAGCTTGAGAGTGGTAGGACATTACTGCAACTCCCTCATCCGAACACTTGTTTACTCATTCTATTTATTATTTCTCTGGTGTTTTACTAAAATTACTCTTCTATAGTTGATAGACTCATACTCTATTAGCCTTTTGATAGTTCTTATTTACTTGGTTTGTTGCTTTAATACTTCTCTTACACTGATAAAGATGGGATTGAAGTATATGAAGATGATGAATCTTGTTATTTCCATTATAGGCTGATCTCTTTTTTTTAGGATTAATGTAGCTATTTTTGACAAATATGAATGATTGAGGGACTGTGTTGTTATCTTATGATTACTATAGTTTCTGAACTGAATGGATGTAATATTATGATCAAACTTTGTATTATTATGGTATTAAATGAAGGATCAAGAGAAGAAGTTTAATAAAGAATGAGAAATTATAGGCATTTAGGTTAAGAATTAGAAATATATTAACTTACGTGGTAATTAGTAGTCAAGTTTCCATAATTAATTTGGATGACAACTTGTCGAATATGAAAGTTAGACTTAGTTTATTATTCGAGTTGATCTTAAAACCTAACTATTAATTTTAGTAAGACGACTACCCAATCGTTTTCCCTTAGTCATGCATAGGAGATTAAATTAGTGAAATTAATTCTCAAGTGTTTTCCAATTAAATTTATCTATTCGTTTTTGCTTCCAATTAAATTAGTTTACTTCTTAGTTTAATTTTGTGATTTTCTTTGAAGCCTTGACTCAACAAATCGGGATAGAATATTTAGGATTGCATCCGTTTTTATTTTTGTTCAAGGTTAATTTTAGTGGACCAATTTCACCTCCATGAAAGATGACCCTGGGTAATCAACTACAGCTACCTCTTATATTAGCGAGTAGGATAGCCTAGGTATTTTTAGAACTTATTTTAGGCATAATAGTTTATTTATTAAATCTTGAGAAAGAATAATCAACCATTCGGAATTATAGGATCGATACTGATTAGATTAAAGGTGATTAAGGTAGCAAAATGATGATAGAATGAATCACATCTTCTCATAATTGTTTGATCTTATCTTATTAGGATTTCTAATTTTTTAAGTGGTTAGTGCTCTATTTTGATTTACTTATGTTAATTTTGGAATTTAAATTTCAATCAATTCATACTCAATTTCTTAATTTTCTATGTAGCTTTATTTTCATTTAAATTACATTTTTTTACAGCCTTAGACAAAGTTAGGATTCAATTATGTCTAGCTAATTCCTTATGGGATCTACCTCTATAACTACGAGTTACAACCTATATACTTACAAAATATTAAGGGTTTTACATTAGATAAAATTTGCTCAACAAGTTTTTGGCCCCATTGCCAAAGAGTTAGTTTAGGAATATTTGAATTCTTTTGTTCTAAGGAATTTTTCACCTTTTTTATGTCCATGCTACTGCATGAACACAAAAGTCACTTGGAGTTCAAATAGGATTGTCAAAACTTTAGCACTTGGTATCATCCGATTAGAGTGAGCAATTCAAAGAGCAAGACGCCAAGAAGAAGAGATCAAAGAAAAAATGGCAAAATAATTCAATCAAGGAGACCAGTAACAAACCTTTATGGATTTGATCAGGATTTAATGTTGCACACCAAGGCATGGCTCAAACACCAGTTCAAGCTGCATCATTTCTAGATTAAACTAGCTTTGCTAGACATACTATAAACTAATGTGTAGCTTTATGGGTTAAATAATGAGGATTCTAACACTCATTTAGTGAATTTTTTGAAAATATGTTATATTTTCTGATATCAGAGAATGTCGAAAGATGTCATTAGGATGAGACTCTTTTCCTTCAAATTAAGGGATAGAGCTAAGGTATGATATGATTCATTAAGCCCTATAAACATCACAACTTGGGACCAATTGGTGTATGTATTTTTGGACAAGTACTTCCTCCTCACCAAGACGAAAATTTTGGTAAAGGAGATCAAAATTTTCCAATAAAGTGATGAGGAGTCATTTTATGAAGTATAGGAACGGTTTAAGGATTTGCAAAGGAGTGCCCTCACTATAACCTATCCAAAGAATTCATTCTATAAACCTTTTACAGTGGAGTTAATCCCCTATAAGAGGCACCACAGATGCAGCTTCTTGAGGATCTCTTATGTGGAAGATAGTTGAGGAAGTAGAAGACTTGCTAGAAGAGATGGCAAATAACAGTTGTCTTTAATCGTGGGACAGAGGTAAACAACAGCCGACTTTCTGAGATCATAAAGGAGTCATTGTTTTCGATTCCATGACAACAATATAAGATAAGATTGACAATTTAACAATACAGCTTAATAGCCTCCAAGTCTCTTCATCTACTCCAATTAGAGTAATTCAGCATAGATGGAATTATACGGGCAAAATAACCATTTTACTGTTGATTGTTTTTTAATGCAAAATAACAATATGGAGCAACTCAACTATATGGATAAACAATTTGGTCAAAGAGAAAAAAACAACACTTATTCAAACAATTACAACTCTGGCACCCAAATTTTTCTTAATCGAACAATGTAAGAGGTCAATTTTAATCTCAAGGGTCACCTGGACTTCAATAGGAGAAACCCAATTCTATGGACTCTAAGTTAGACAAAATCTAGGACAAGCTTGGAAGCATGGATGACGCTTACAAAAGGTTAGAAGGAAGATTTGAATAAGTAACTAAAAACCATGCGCCTTCCATCCACAACTTAGTAGTTCAAATGAGTTAACTAGAAAATACATTGTTTGCACGAAGTGTGGGGAGTCTCCCGAATAATACTGAAGCAAACCCCAGGGAGCAACTCAATGCAATCACACTTAGAAGTGGAAAGGAACTTGAACAACACAAAGAGACACAAGCTATAACCCACAAAGTAGAAAAAGACCAACAAAAGAAGAAAGGCATAGACATGAGTGATTACCCTCCTTACATTGCCCCTTCGCCATATCCACCCAAAATTCCATACCCTTAATGATTACAAACGAACAAAGTGGATTCACAATTTGTAAAATTTGTGGAGAAATTAAAGACTTTACAAATCAATCTATCTTTTGTCGAGGCATTGGGGCACATGCCTAAGTATGTCAAATAACTTAAGGACATATTAACAAAGAAGCAAACTTGGAAAGAGAATCAAAAGGTAGCACTAACCGAAAGTTGTAGCTTTATTATCACTAGTCACATACCTTTTAAGCTAAAGGATCCTAGAAACTTCACAATACCTTATGTGATTGGTGAATTAGAATTTGAAAATTGCTTATGCAACTTAGGCACAATTATAAACCTCATGCCTTTATCGACCTTTAGGAAATTCGAACTCGGTGATGTGAAGCCAACTTCGATGCTTATTTAGTTGGTGGATTGGTCCACAAAGAAATGGTTTGGCATGGTGGAAGATGTTATCATAAAGCTAGACAAGTTCATTATTCCTATAGATTTTATCGTATTTGATTTCAAAGAGGATATGAACTTTCCACTAATTCTTAATGAGCCTTCATGAACACTAGAAAATCACTGATAGATGTTTATAAAAGCAAAGTGTTCCTTTATATTGGTGATGAATATATGGAGTTCAATATGAACAAAGACTTAAACAATACGAAAGAAAGCAGTTCTTACATGAAAATAGATATAATGGATGAGTATATGAAAATGTAAGAGAAGGGATGCTTTGAAGAAGTAAGCTACGAGGAACAGGTGAGAAAGGATATAGAGTTTGAGGAATATTTAGAATTTCTTATTCAAAAAGGGCACTACAAAAATTACTTAGATTCTTCGATTCGATTGATTATGTCCTTTTCATTATCTTCAAACATGTAGCTTATTTACAAGCTACAAAGCTAAAATTGGCAACATGAGAGGACGCAAGCCACTCATAATTAACCCAAGTTGAGTGTGGAAGGAAGAGTGTGTCAAGCTAATGATGTTAACTAAGCACTACTTGAGAGGCAACCTAAGAATTAATATCAATTTTATTTGTTTTATTTATTTTATTAGTATTTTGTTATTTTTATTTTGTAGGGAGTGAATTGATGGAACTTCATGATCGGAAGTATCTCCAAATTCCTTCACTAACATCATCACCACCTCAATCACCATAACGGGTTCATACTCTAACCTTTCTCTTTTATTTTCTTTTTAATTTTTTTTTTCATTTTTAGTTTCTTTTATGTGTTGTTGTTCTCGTCACATTGAGGACAATGTGTGGTATGTCAAGCAAGCTTACTTGCATAAAACCCTCAATAATCTATAAGTGCACAGGTCATAAAGCATAATAATTGAGGTGTCAATCCCACGAGAATTAGCTAAAACTAATTAAATCCTCACTTTGTCTAAGGTTACAAAAAATCGGCAATTAAAATGAAAACAAAACTAAACAGAAAATTAAGCAATTGATTATGGATTAAATGAAATTAAAAATTTGAAATTAATACAACTAAATGAAAATGGAGCACAACCACTTAACAATTGAGATATCACACAAGACAAGATCAAACAATTATGGGAAGCAGGGATTTATTCTATCATCATTTTACTACCCTAATCATTTTTTATTCAATCGGTAATCCTAGACTTTTAATGGGTTAATTACTTTCTCTTAAGATCTAATATCATTTTTTATTCAATCGGTATCGATCCTAGATTTTTAATAGGTTGATTACTTTCTCTTAAGATCTAATCATTTAACCCTAATTATTAATCCCTAATTGATTATGAAATTTTGATTTTACAATCTCTCGATTAACAAAAACAACCTATATCTTCAACTAGTTCTTAAACAATCTATGGGATAATCGGGTCCTCACACAAATTCTCTCTTCATATGATTATCGATTTGATATTTATGTGACTATTAGGTTGTTAGCTCTCATTCACCATCCTAATCATATTACTGTCGATTCAATTTCTTGATTTATTATCGAAGTATGTGCATTCACAAATATCATAATACCCAAACATTTCATTGACGTCAAAATCAATTAAGTCACAAAAATGATTCAAGAATCAAACCCAGGATGAAGTTAGAACATCATTAACAACATATTCAACATCCTCAAACCCAAAGCATATATCAAGATGAAGTGAATAAATAAGAGAAAATAGAAAATAGCTTGAGATGGGTGGGTCGGAGTGGCTGGACAGCAACTGGCTGAAGCTCCTCTTCTCTTCTCTCCTTCTTCTCTCTTCCTTGTGTTCTTTCTCAAAATGCCAAATGGAGGCCCCCTTGATTAGGGTCATTTAATGATCTTATATAATCCTGGGGCCAATTAGGGTAAAAATTAGGTTTTACTCAAACCAAAAAATCTAAAAACCCTTCAAAAATGACAACAAAATGAGATCCTTGCGTTTGCCATATGCCTGTCATGATCATAACCTTGAAATTTGGCTTTTATCATGATCATGACAAGGGTGTCATGATCGTGACCTAGTGTGATCCTTTTCTATCACAATCGTGACCCTGAGGGACACCTTCTGTCACAACCATGATAGGCATGTCACAATTGTGACCTTGTTCCTTTTGTCCAAGCTTTCTCCAACTTCCTTTAATCTACTTCATCTGAGTTCATTCACTAACAAACACATCAAAACACCTCAAATGCACAAAAATAAAGTTCAATATCATGCTTTAAACCACAAAACACTAAAAATCATAAACACACAATATTAACATAATTATAAACCTAATCATGAACAAATCATCTGATGAACACCTAAAAACACATTAAAACACCTACCAAAACATAATGTAAACTACAACTATCATGGTCCAAGTGTGGGAAGGTTTGCATTTGTCATCATGAATGTGATTTTTGCATGTCATGTTGTTATGTTTTGTTTAGGTTGACATGATGTGTAGCATTAGTGTGAATTGTGTAAATACGTCAATGGTTATAACTTGATATAATTAGTTTAGCTTGGAACATAGGTTTTTTAAGTTGTAAAGACATATTAGCTTATGAAATTTGTGTTCTAAGTATCTTTGGTTGAATAAACATGTTAATTAGGATATGACGTTAGTTTGTTCACCTTATGAAATTTGTTACATACATTTATAATTATAACTCAATTGAATAAGTAGCATCATTAGTAACCTTTCATAAGGACGATTAGCTAAAAGAAATGAAGTAGGCTACGTAAAATGTGAAAAAATGTGTGCGTATCTTTAATAAATAACTATTTCACTGACCTTCGGGTTATGAATAGAACTAACAGCTAATTGAGAATGTGATATAGTTAAGTAACTGAGGACATTCATCACAATCTACGTGGCAGAAAAAGATTATAGAACTTGTCATGAAAGATAAAAAAAGGTTGTTGATAAAAAAGGAAAGAATTTCTTCTTTCAAGACAAGTTCTATAATCTTCTGCCACAAAGATCTAACATGGTTTGGTTTAGTAGAGCATTGACCACTACCAATCTACGTGTTAATGGGATGTCTGAGCAGATTGTTTTTTATTAATTTAATGCTAGTAAGATCAAAAGAGTGTTAAATTTTGTTGTGAGAGTAAACACTTTGAATATGGGAAATATGTACTAAGAAAAGCAAACATTAGGTATTTACATAAAAGAAAATTGAAATTATTAACTTGAATTTTGAAATTATACATTAGGTATATACATAAAACAATATTTTGGATTTTCTTAAGTGTTTGACTCTTTGACTTTTGGGTAGAGATAGTAAACAATTGTTGCAAAGCTTCAGATGATAATAATAATTTTGTGAAATTGTCACCATGTCCAGTAATAATATGTAACTTTACTTTGTTGCCCAATGAAATTGTTTTTGTGGAGGTATAGTATAACGCAATCTTACCTTTAATTAATAGAGAAGTAGAAAGAAATGCTTCTTTTAGTTCTAGTTGACGTTTATTTGTTAAGTTTTAAAATCCTTCCTAATTAATTATTTAGAAGTTAAAAGTGAATTATATGTAATCTTTGCTATGTCAATTATATGTAATCTTTTTTTATATTTTTACAAAGAGGCTTTCACAAAGATTAATTAATTATTTAAAGATAACCTGTTAGATTTAGATTGCATTTTCTAGTTTATTTCACAAAGATTAATTAATTATTTAATTATTTAAAGATAACCTGTTAGATTTAGATTGCATTTTCTAGTGTAGTTCTGTACAACATCAATCAGACGACAGCGTTTAGGCACAGTGACACATGACAAACAGTAGAGGGACGTGGAGTGGAGAAGAGTAGAATTCTAATCCAGGAACACCAATGG
>JAOTIZ010000002.1:31830552-31842931 GCA_027123425.1 Erythroxylum panamense | reverse complement strand
AACCTTTCATAAGGACGATTAGCTAAAAGAAATGAAGTAGGCTACGTAAAATGTGAAAAAAAAAAAGTGTGCGTATCTTTAATAAATAACTATTTCACTGACCTTCAAGTTATGAATAGAGCTAACAGCTAATTGAGAATGTGATATAGTTTAATGACTGGGGGACATTCATCACAATCTACGTGGCAGAAAAAGATTATAGAACTTGTCATGAAAGATGAAAAATGGTTGTTGATAACAAAGGAAAGAATTTCTTCTTTGATGACAAGTTCTATATTCTCCTGCCACAAAGATCTAACATAGTTTGGTTTAGTATAACATTGACCACTACTAATCTACGTGTCAAAAGAGTGTTAAATATGGTTGTGAGAGTAAACACTTTGAATATGAGAAATATATTCTAAAAAAAAGCAAACATTAGATATTTACATAAAAGAAAACTGAAATTATTAACTTGAATTTTGAAATTATACATTAGGTATATACATAAAATAATATTTTGGATTTTCTTATATGTTTGACTCTTTGACTTTAGGCTAGGGATGGTAAACAATTATTGCAAAGCTTCAGATGATAATAATAATTTTGTGAAATTGTCACTATGTCCAATAATAATATGTAACTTTACTTTGTCACCCAGTGAAATTATTTTCGTGCAAGTATAGTATAACGCAATCTTACCTTTAATTAATAGAGAAGTAGAAAAAAAAAAGGCTTCTTTTATTCTAGTTGGCATCTATTTGTTAAGTTTTAAAATCGTACCTAATTAATTATTCAGAAGTTAAAAGTGAATTACTCTGTGCACAAGTTTTCTACTTTGCTGTGTAAATTATATGCAGTCTTTCTTAAGTTTTCCACTTTACTATGTCAATTATATGTAATATTTTTTCATATTTTTACAAAGAGGCTGTCACAAAGATTAATTAATTATTTAAAGATAACCTGTTAGATTTAGATTGCATTTTCTAGTTTAGTTCACAAAGATTAATTAATTATTTATTTATTTAAAGATAACCTGTTAGATTTAGATTCCATATTCTAGTTTAGTTCTGTACAACATCAATCAGACGACAGCGTTTAGGCACGGTGACACATGACAAACAGTAGAGGGAAGTGGAGTGGAGAAGAGTAGAATTCTAATCCAGGAACAACAATGGCCGCTCTCGTACACCAAAGCTCTCATCCCACCGTCATCTTTTCTCCTAGTCCTCGACGAATTTGTTCTAATAGCTCAAGAGCTTCTCTTCTCGTTCGCTTTAAACCATTTGCTTCATCCTTTTCACTTTCTGCAACTCCATCCACTCCCCATTCTCACCCTTCGCCTGCCATTTTCCTTCCTCTCCTCGAACAAGAATCTGAAGAACCTGAAGAGCAACCAGCAACCGAAATTCAGCTGTTACTAAATGAGGACGAAGGCGAAGAAGAAGAAGAGGATGATGATTTCGACGACCCGATTGTTAGATTCTTCAGATCCCGCTCTTCAACTAAAGACCCGTCTCAGGAAGGTAAATTCTCCCTCCAAAGCAACCGCCGTACTCACTGGCGGCTGGCTCGCGACTTCGACTCTGAACACGATTCCGACCTTGATGATGTCCCTATCAGCCAGCTAATGGGTTCTGCGAGTGTGGACGCAAGACCGTTACCAGAGGGAATTGTCGGAGAAGTAATGAAAATTGCTAGCAACTTGCCGCAGAACGCGACCTTGGGAGAGCAGTTGAGCGGTTATGAGGGGAGGATTAGCGACAAAGAGTGTGTGGAGTTGTTGGGGTTGATGGGAGACGAGGGTTTGATGATGGGTTGCTTGTATTTCTTCGAGTGGATGAGGCTGCAGGAACCATCCCTCGTCACTCCTCGTGCTTGTACGATTCTGTTTCCGTTGCTGGGAAGATCGGGAATGGGTGATCAAATGATGGTCTTGTTTAATAATTTACCTCAGAGCAAGGAGTTCAGAGATGTCCATGTTTATAATGCTGCTATTTCGGGGCTTCTCTGTTGTGGAAGGTAACGAGGTTCTTGAATCTGTGCTACAGTTTCAGTTTTAGTTGCTACTGAAGTAATTCATTCGTGAGTTAGTTTCGTTCTTCATATAGAGTGTAGAATTTCAATGTATTGATATCTACGAGCAAATTTCAGGTATGAAGATGCTTGTCATGTGTATGAAGTTATGGAGGTAAATAATATTCGTCCTGATCATGTAACTTGTGCTATAATGATTACGGTCATGAGGAGAAGTGGTCGCAGTGCCAAGGAAGTGTGGGGACTCTTTGAGAAAATGAACAGGATTGGAGTCCAATGGAGTTCAGAAGTTATGGGTGCTTTAGTCAAGTCGTTCTGTAGTGAAGGCTTGATGAAGGAAGCTCTTGTTATCCAGTCAGAGATGGAGGAGCAAGGAATCCCATCGAATGCTATTGTGTACAACACGTTGATGGATGCTTATGTGAAATCAAACCAAATTGAAGAAGTTGAAGGTCTGTTTGCGGAGATGAAAGCAAAAGGCCATAAACCTACATCTGCAACATTCAACATTCTAATGGATGCATACAGTCGAAGGATGCAGCCAGAGGTAGTTGAGAAACTTCTTTTGGAAATGGAAGATGCCGGGTTAGAGCCCAATGTGAGGTCATACACATGTCTAATTAGTGCATATGGAAGGAAGAAGAAGAAGAGTGATATGGCTGCTAATGCATTCTTGAGAATGAAGAAAGTGGGTGTAAGACCTACTTCACATTCATATACAGCTCTTATTCATGCCTATTCACTTGATGGATGGCATGAGAAAGCTTATATAGCTTTTGAGAATATGCAAAGGGAAGGAGTCAAACCCACTGTAGAAAGCTATACAGCTCTATTAGATGCATTTAGGCGTGCAGGTGACACTCAAACACTGATGAAGATATGGAAATTTATGAGAAGAGAAAAAGTTGAAGGAACACGGGTTACATTCAACATTCTTCTTGATGGTTTCGCTAAACAAGGACATTACATTGAAGCTAGGGATGTGGTCTCTGAATTTGGGAAGCTTGGCTTACCACCAACTGTGATGACATACAACATGCTGATGAATGCATATGCGCGGGGAGGGAGTCACTCGAAGTTGCCTCAATTGTTGAAAGAAATGACAACCCTCGGTCTAAAACCCGATTCTTTTACTTACATGACCATGATCTACGCATATGTCCGTGTTCGTGATTTCAGGAGGGCATTTTTTTATCACAAACAGATGGTGAAGACTGGGCAAGTACCAGATATTAAGACTTACGAAAAGCTTAGAGCCATATTAAATGTAAAAGCTGCCACCAAAAACAGGAAGGACAAGAGTGCCATACTTGGAATTGCTAGGAGCACCATGGGTTTGTTGAAAGTCAAGAAGAAAGGAAAGAAAGATGAGTTCTGGAAGCACAAGAAATGAGTAGGGAGTTTCTAAGGATGTGTAACACCATGCATAGCTAAAAGTAATATCAAATGAAGGGAAAACCCACACAGATATGGTAGTATATTCAAACTGACATGACATTGGTTCTGCGACTGCTCATTCCAGCATTCTCATATATAGTTTACATGAGTATTGTCATGAATTTCTGTTAACGTTGTCATTCAACTTGTGTAAGCAACCACTTCTGTTGTTTTTCTTTCAGTTGCATGCATATCACTTCAGTCCACCCAGCATTTTGCTCCCAGTAACTGTCATATACGAACTCAATTATGGGGAGACAGAATTGAAACGAGGCAAGTACTTGGTTCTGTAAACTCAAAACTTTCAGTTAGGTATGAGGTATCAAGCAGTCCATACTTTGTCTCTAACGTGGAAGTTATCTTACTTCCAGTCTTAATGAGAGCATTTGCTTTTGAAGTTTGGGAGGTTGACTTAGAATCTGAGAGACAATTACTACCATTGCCATTGAACTAAACATGACACTCTTTTCCAGTTGATCCTCTGGTTTCCTATTTTATCTGATTGAATTTCTACTACTACTGGAAATATGACAACCAAGTCATTAATACAAAAACATGGAACAAAATAAAGTAAGGGGACTAGCATGGTAATGTATGATAGATAAGTGAAAGTACTAAATAGCTGTCGGCTAGCTTTGTAACATGTTCATATGTGCTAATCAGTGGAGGAAAAATATTTCCTTGGTGAAATGAAGATTTGCAGAGGAAAGCAAGAACAGAAATTCTTTGAAATTGATACCTTTTCTTACACATTCTTAGCACTGTACATTTACCGATCTCTTGTTTCACCAAAACTTTGTTTTTCCAGTTGAAGCCAGAAAATCCTGGCACTTGAGGTTGGGGTTGCCTTTTAATCGTCCTCTCCTAAGAATTGCTAATGCACTTAACTTCAATCTTGTAAAGGACAGTGTAGGGAGCAAATCAAGGGGTAAAGGTAATTGTTCAGCTTTAAGCAGGAAACTGCTGCCATATTTTTTGTTTCTCTCTTTCCCATTCTTTTTCTTTCTATATGTATCGGATGGACCAACTCTCAATTATCTGTGGCAATAGCAGGCCTTCCTATGCTCAAAGATGTACATTTTGGGATTCCATGTAGTGGAGGTATGCTACTAAAACTTTTTTCTCCATGCCATTATGTGGGTTGTTGGTTAGTGCTCTTACTGAAATCATAATGTTCATGCAGTCTCAGGGGGCATTATTTCTTTGGTTCAGGGTTCCTATGAATACTACCAGATGGCTTTGATGACTCGGTATTATCACTTCTCTTTCACAGGGAACTTTTAGTTCAATGTCTTTCCTGAAATGCAGTACTCGAGTTTTTCATGTTTTAAAGTTATCCTCGTTTACATGATATTCTAACTGTAGGTCATCCATTTGCGCACTTCTTAAGGCTGGGGATGCGCTTATCGTTCTTTACAGACTATCATTTCTTGGTTTAGACTCCAGCGTTATACATCTATCGACGTTCCATCTCATAGGTATGAGTGGAACATGTTGGCATTCTAAGAGTGGTGTGCTATGTGCTTATCAAATTTAAGCAGTAGATTAATTGTAATCCCTGCTTTTCATTGTCAATATCATATCGTCTTTGCTAATACTTATTGTAGGGACATACAACAAGCATTGGTAGAAGAACACGACATAGAAGAACATAACATGCTTGTCACAGTTGGCTCAAGGTTAAAACAAGTTCTATGCAATTATTCACCTCAAAGATCGCAAACCAAGAATGCCACGCTTGCTACTAAATCATTTTCATCATCCATTGATAATGAAAAATCCACCAACCCTTGCAAGCATCTTTAGCATCAAACAAGTGCATATTTTCCATCATTTGATTATTAGATAAAAATTTTGAAATACCCAGAACGGTGCATGCACAAGGAGGCCAGGCTAGTTCAAAACCGTCCTGCACTTTTCTTTTCCCACCACTCCATGAACTTCGTTTGAGCAGTCAAGGTGCTACCCTGTAAAGCAGCACCAATGGTTTGCAACTTCCTGCCCGAATGTCCAATCAAAAGCACCTCCAGCTAGAAAGGACAGCCCAGCACCTGTTAACGAGGATTAGTGAAAGCTATTTTTAATTTCCCTCTTTTGCGTAACATTGCTGCAATAAGTACGTAGCATTGGTTGTACAGCATCAAATAGTCCATCACAATTATAATCAACTGAACTCGTACTTCAACATTTTGATAGAGGAATTGCACTGCTTCCCTAGCAGTCTTCAGCTGATAGAGGAAAATAGTTTTTTATTTTGGGGACAATAGATTCTTTTAGGTTTATATTGTCTATAATCTTTATTTTCTAAAAATCTTTCTATTGGGTTTAAATGATGATTTATATTTTTCGTATTGATATTTATTTTTAGGATATCTTTTCCATTTATAATTCCTAAATTTTGGGTGTTTCATACGAGATTTTCGATGTTTATTATAAGGAGTAAAATTACATCCATATTCTTGTGCTACTTCTGAGTATTTGGAATAACATAATTGAGTTTTTGTATGTCTTAATTTATTATGTAGTTTTGCTTCTAAACATTTTTGAACTAATATCTCTTTAGTAATAGAAATAGCTCCTCCTAGGTTATAAGCAACTAAATTTATAGCTTGTTTTTTTGAAAAATATTTCGCCTATAGTTTTATTTATTGGATATGGTAATTTTTGAATATACATTTTTTGTTCTGAGCGAGTTAATTTATAATAATATTTTTAAATTCTTAAATATATTCTTCTAAATAACAGTAAATAACAGTTTTCATGTAAACGTAATTGTTAATATCCAGATTTTGTAACTAATGTAGTAAACAAATTATATCCTTTTAATTTATTTATAATACTGAAATTAAACAATATTTTATTATCTGTTCTCAAGCAAAATTTTCTAACTTCATGATACATTACTTGTTTGATAGATTTTGTTCTCAATAGAAACTTCCACATCTTTATTTATTCTAGTTAGTTATTTGCAAATAATATGATTTCATTTCCAATTATTATTTCAAGTTTCATTATTTCTGTTTATTTAATTATTACTTAGGCTTATATGCCGATTGCTAATTTTTTTAATCTATTTATTTTATTTATTTAGATCCCCAATTAAGTAGCATGGTATCGCCTTACCTTCAATTCGAGTTTTGGTTAAATAAATGATATCAGAGCTATCAGATAACAACCTGGACTCTCCCACGTCCCAAGATCAGCTTGTAATTCTCGTAATTAGCCTTCCTATGCCGCTTCTTCTTACAAAAAAAGTACCTCATACCTTTAAGTCATGTGGCCCTTTAGCAATGCTGAACTGTTCAGTCTGAATCTTTGGAGAGAACTTAGATTTTTTACCCTTACCCTTACACTGTTAGGCCTTAACCTTCCCCTTATCTTTGACAGCTGCAAACATAACTATATGAGGAGAACTCTTAATCTTCTCCTCCACTGTAGCACATCGAGAAATTAAGGCATTGATGTCCCAGGCCTAATCTTGAGAGATGTAGGAGGTAGTCAACATCTCAAATTCTCAAGGGAGAGTATTTAGTGCTTAATGCACTATGAGGTTATCAGGAATTGGTACATCAAGGGTCAGCTCTTCTGTGCTCATGGGAGAGCGCGTTGCATGAGGCGCTTACACTGCATGTGCCACACTTGTCCGATGGGGAGGGCGATTTTCGACGACCCAGGATCCATTTTTTGCTCTTTTTGACTCGTTTTTTATAGCTATCCTTATGTATACCACTTTTATGTAATTATATATACAAAAAAATCAAAAAACGAATCAAAAATTATTGAAAATTATAATGAATGAAAACCCCAATCACATAACTGCTCTGATATCATGTGTAACACGTATAATAGACCTTATTACGTGTCTCGGGTCGTTCATGAAAGGGTTAAAAACGAAGAAAATGCAAAATACCTAATTTCAGTTCCATCCAATGTTTCAAAGCAGTTTTTAAGGCCAAAATGAGTTCTAATCTCCAGAGACTTTCACTTAAAGTAATTACCGGCACGTGGTTAACGTGTTTCTTCAATTTTCTTAAGACGTAAGCATTCTTAACGGGTCAGAGAATCCGTATGCTTACAAATTACATAAGCAACTGAAAGAAACCTTAACCTTTATATATAGTTTTTATATCGAGCTTTCCTATCATAAGCAAGATATAGATCCGGTCCACACTAATCGGAATCTATTTTTCTCCCAAATTTTGATCCATTAATTTGGATCATTTATTGAACTACTTTATTACCTTTGTTAAGATCGAATTACGCAACTTAACCAATAAAAAACTAAAAATATAATTAATAGTTAACCAATTTACGGAGAAGGACAAAATTGTTCTAACATTTGGAATCCAATATTCTAGCATATGGCTCTAATGCCCTCCTTTTTGCTTTGGCTAACAAGTAACAACCTTGAATAGATAGGGTACAATAGATAGAGATAAGATCTTCTGTCCAATATTACCCTGTCTTATTCTGTCTTATAGAATCTTAGTCATTTATTTTGCGAGACTCACATGAGACCTATGTGGGACCCATATAAATAAATAGCTGAGATTCATTGGATACAATAAGACATAATAATATTGGACAGAGAATCTGCACTCCAATAGATAGACTATCATATCTAAATGTTGACTCAAGTTGTGTTCTATGCAACTCTGATCTGGAAACAAGAGGTCATATCTTCTTTAAATGTGAATTCTCCAAAGAAATATGGTGTGTTAAAGCTAAATGCTACTAGAATTTTAGTAGTGACTTATTGCATTGGTTGGTAAATCAGAAAACTATGGGTAAGGCAAACAATATTATCTATCTAAGTTCATTTACTACATGAAGGAAATCTGGATGGAGAGAAACAGTTGAAAATTCAAGCGTAAAGCGCGGGGCAAACGGGAGGTGATGCACATAGTCTGATGGGAAAAAACAGAGAGCAACTTCTCTCATCCTAATTTGTTAAAGAACGTTATCCAGAAATAGCAAAATCCTGCAGGACGAACTAAATGCATGTTTGAAGAGGCAAATCTGGATTATCTTCTGCATGCACTTTTATAATAATTAGATATGCTTAACAACTGGGGGAGAATGCACCCGATAAGAAGTGCTGAAGTAGAATGTACCTATGACTTGTATGTTGTCAATGGACAGATTGGTTCTCGATGGGTCGAATGCTCTCATCTGGCAAGCCACCACCTTCTAAGGAATTACGCAGATGGTCTTTGGAGTTTGGAAACATGTTGCTTTTCCTACATCTGATGGGATTTCATCTGTTGAGGGACATGTGCCCTCGCTTGGTTGTATAAATCTTTTATCAATTCATATTAAGCTTTAACGCCTCAGCCACTTGATCTCCCATGAGATGGCCCAAGGGCGTTGGAAGCCGATTAAGCTGAGCTCTACAGGCCCGCCCGTTTCGCATCTCTTTTTTGCCGATGATCTAGTACTTTTTGCTGAAGCCACGGAGGCCCAAACACAAATTATCACTCATACCTTGGAGGTGTTTTGTTAGGCTTCGGGTCAAACTGTCATTTACACGAAGACTCATGTTCATTTCTCCAAGAACGTCCACCCCACTCAGGCGCAACGCCTTAGCCTCCTACTTAATGTCCCTCGCACCGCTAACCTAGGCAAGTATTTAGGGGTTCCACTGTTACATGAGCGGTCCACGCGACGTACATTCCAGTATATTTTAGACACAGCCCGTACCCGTCTGTCCGGCTGGAAGGAGAAGTCCCTGTCTCTAGCGGGACAAGTTACTCTTACGCAGTCGGTTCTCTCAGCCCTTCCCTAATACGCGATGCAAACAATTCGCCTTCCTCGACTTCTTTGTGACGAGTTGGAACACATCATGCGCGACTTTATTTGGGGTTCTACGGGCGAGCGTCTAAAAATGCCTCTTGTAAAATGGGATTTGGTGTGTAAACCTAAATCCGAGGGGGGGCTCGGGCTCAAGCGGCTTCGCTCTACTAACGATGCCCTGTTGTCCAAACTAGGCTGGGCGCTTATCATGCAGCCTACAGCTTTTTGGGTTCGCATTCTCAGAGCTAAGTATAAGGTGGATCCCAACTTTCTACCTCTCGTGCTTGATAAAAGGGGGGTTCTGGGGTCTGGAGAGGCATCTCCGACACCTGGCACATTATTCGTCAAGGTGTGCGGTGGAAGCTGGGCAACGGGAGTAGGGTTTTATTCTGGTTAGATAATTGGGTCCAGGATTGGGGGCCGCTTTTTTCATTGGCTCTAGCCCCCCTTCTCGACAGTGCCATTATGGCCTCAGTCGCGGATTACCTGAACACCGATGGTACCTGGCAGTGGCATCAATTTCAACATTACCTTCCCTTAACTGTTTGTCTCGCTATCTCTGGCATTCGCTCTCCTCATGCACCCACTGAGGATGATTCTCTTATTTGGGCCCCCACCTCTAATGGGCGCTTCTCTATCGCTTCTGTCTACGAGTTACTTGACGACCCCTTCTCTACTGGGGCTCGTAACCATTGGGATCTTATTTGAAAATGGCCAGGCCCACAGCGTATTCAGGCTTTTCTCTGGCTTATGGTGCAACAAAATCTTCTAACCAACCACCAACGGTTGGTCCACCATCTCACCTTGGACAGTGGTTGCCATTTCTGTGGGTTGGAAGAGACCACAGTGCACGCACTTCATGACTGTCAGCAAGTACAGCGTTTTTGGTGCCAATTTCCTAGTACAGTGACTGACACGGATTTCTTTTTACAGGATATGGACACTTGGGTGCATTCTAACCTTACCCGTATAGCTCACGTGAGGCAACTGCACTGGAACGTCCTCTTCAATGTTACTTGTTGGTTTCTGTGCCGCTGGCGTAATCAAAGCATTTTTAAATCCGACTTTGAGTGGCCAGCGGAGGGACCACGGGTGGTGGTGGACTATGCCCAATGGATTGTCAAAGCCCGCCTCATGAAAGATTGTGTTGTTAGCGATCAGGGCCTTCCTTTAGGCACTGGGACGGGCTAGACCAAACCGCCTGAGTGGTGGGTCAAATTGAATACGGACGGGACGGTCCATCTCACGACCAGCATTGCTGCAGCTGGCGGCCTGATCAGGGACTGTCATGGGCGTTGGTGTGGGGGTTTCCTCCATAAAATTGGCCAAGTCTCACCCCTCGACGCTGAACTCTGGGGCATCCACTCCGGTCTCCAACTGGTCTGGACGCTGGGTTATCAACGCGTGATTGTCGAAGTCGATTCCTTAGAAGTGATCAATATCCTATCCGCTTCTTTTATTCCTCTGACTGAATATGCTTTTTTGGTGGCAGGTACACAACATTATTTACACCGAGCGTGGGAGATTCAGATCCAGCACGTGTATCTTGAAAGGAACCAGTGTGCCGATAGTTTGGCTTCCTTTGCAGCTCTCTCCTCCCGGGTATTCGGACTCTTCAGGAGCCCCCGCCTCTGATCCAGCTTCCTTTGTATAGGGACCAGCAAGGCTTTTTATATCACAGATCTCTGCGTCAGTTAGGTTAAATTTCATGTTTTTCCCTTGTACCCAAAAAAAAAAAAAGAATGTGGAGAGGCAATCCTAACGCCAAATTAAAACTAGTAATTACATCTGCTATCTGTCATGACAAATCCGACAACAACTAATCTGGCTCTTGCTGTATATCTATGTATTGACAGGTGAACATGGTTGTGCTGGAATCTCTGAGGCTTTTGAGTTTTTTGTTTGATTATGCTGCCACTGAACTTTCAGATGTTGTGTGACAGTAGTGAGATTTATACTAAATATTGTTCTTATTTAAACATTATTTTGCTATGATTTGAACGACTTCAAACATCCAAAATCCATTCGTGGAATACTAAATTGACGAGAATCATCATTACAATGTCCTAAATGTAATAATATACGAACGTAAAATTACAGTTTGATTTTACGGAATAAAGTTCACAAACTCGTAAATTATTTATTGAGAGTAAGTCGCTACTCAAACCAAACAACAGTTGCATCAGACCAATTATAACAATTGCTACTATTGGCAGAAGAATTATACATTCCTAATTTAGTCTACCAAACAGTTACCATTTTGGGCCACTCATGCTTTCGTCAGTTAAAGAAAAAGGAACTAGTAAAGAGCATTCATTTCCTTCACTATCCAGGCCAAACCCAATTATAGTATGTACCAAACCTACCATGTACATTCCAAACTTCCAGAACTGAACACGACTTCATTCGCCGGCAGCGTCTTCTCCGTTATTGGGACACTCTTGTTCGTCACCGAAGATGGCGTCAAGCTCCGGTGACTTGAACAGCTGAACGTTCAGGACGTTAAACTTCTTTGCGCCGTTATCTTTCTCGGGGAGCACGACTTTCCGTTTCCTAGGCGCCGGAGGACACGTCATGAAGTCGGGAATTCTGTGCTCCTTTGATGTCGGCGTAGTACACTCCTCCGCGGACGTTCCTTCTTCAACGGGATTGACCGTTAAACGCGCTTCTTCATCCTGTTCTTGCTCTTTAAGTTGATCTTGTAGAACGAGTCTTGAGAGCTTTTCGGACAATGTGGGGGCGTAGTCTTCTGGTTCTTCTTCTTCACGATCACAGACCAGTGCCATTCTTACCTCAATCTAGTATAACTTCCTAATCGGAGAAGGTAGACAGTTTTGGGTGTGCAGTGGAATAGACGAAGAAGAGTGGTGTGGTAGTGGCCAGTGGGGTCACGAAGAGGGGATTTTTATTTTTATTTTCTAATTTTATATTGGTTTTAACTTTGAATCGTGCGTATAATGAGTATATTTTCATGGAGTTGCAGGCTTTTTATGCTTGGGCCTTTCAAAGTAGAAATTGCTAGGGCCACTTGTATTAGGTAACAAAGGTCCAAAGTCTTTTAGTGTACTTTCGGATTTTACTCAGTTACTGGTTGGTTTTATTACTGTTTTCAATTTTTTGTTTATATTTTTTT
>JAOTIZ010000002.1:31816304-31830452 GCA_027123425.1 Erythroxylum panamense | reverse complement strand
GTTGGAGGGAAATTGTAGTAGGCTTAAGTTCTCCTATATCAAGCTTTTGACATATAGAAAGAGGTAGGAGACTTACACTTGCACCGAGGTCGCATAAAGCCTTACCGATGTTTGTGCTTCTGATTTGACAAGGAATAGAGAAGCTTCTGGGATCCCTCAACTTTGGTGGCAGCTTATTCTGTAAAATAGCACTTGACTCTTCTGTCAACGCCACTGTTTCATACTCCTCTAACTTCCTCTTATTTGACAATATTTCCTTCAAGAATTTTGCGTAGGTTGGCATTTGTGTAAGAGCTTCCGTGAAGGGAATATTGATGTATAGCTTCTTGAGGATTTCCAAAAATTTCCCAAATTGTTTATCCAGCTTAGCCTTCTGAAAACGTTGTGGGAATGGGATGGGTGGCTTATATGGAGGGGGTGGAGTGTATTTTTCAGTTTCAACATCTTTTTGTTCATTCTAGACAGGCTGTGCAACTGGAAGAGAATCAGATCTTTCCTTACTTGCTGCTTTATCCTTGCTTTCCACCATCGGTTCTAAGACCTTTCCACTTCTCAAAATCACTACATCAGCAGTCTCCTTAGGATTTTCTGATCGTGCAGGCAATTTACCCTTATCCGCTCTTGATGTGCTAGCTTGTTGAGCAATCTGAGTTTCCAGCATTTTGTTATGTATGGCAAGTTGATCTACCTTAGAACTGAGCTAATGGATTAGTTCCACCATGGACTCCAAAGATGGTTTCTGCTCTTGAGCTTGTGGGAGTTGTGGAGGGGCTTGAGGCTTTGTGTTTTGGAATCCTGGAGCACCCCTATGGAAGTTTTGTTGTTGGGTTGGAAAGTGAGGTTGGTTTTGAGGGTAGGAAGAGTAATAGGGTTGGTTTGAGAAATTTTGTGGCTGTCTGGGTTGTTGGGACCAAGAGAAATTGGGGTGATTTCTCCACTCAGGGTTGTATGTGTTTGAGAAGGCTCCTCCTTGAGGTTTAGCTCCATAGTTGCCCACTAAATTAGCCTGCTCAACTGTAATGTCTTGTCCATAAGCCTGAAAATCATACATGGGCTGTGTAAATTGCTGCAGTTCATGCACAGGTTGTGAGCTGCTTGCTGCCATCACATTAACCTTATCCATCTTATCCATTCTCTTTGTCAGGGCTTCAAATTTAGCGTTCATCATGGATAATGCATCAACCTCAAACTTTCCTGCAATCTTCTTAGTCTCTTGCTTTAAGTGCCCCCTGCTCCCACTCCATTGGTAATTATTCTGAGCAATCCTTTCCAAGAGTGAATGAGCTTCATCTTCAGTTTTTGCCATAAAGTCTCCACCTGCAACTGCATCTATAGCACTTTTCATAACCGGAGAAAGCCCGTTGTAGAAAATCTGCACAAGCATCCATTTCTGAATCCCGTGGTGAGGGCATTTTCTTTGTAGCTCCTTAAATCTCTCCCATGCTTCATACATAGATTCATCTTCTCTCGGTAGGAAAGAATACACTTCACCCTCAGTTGTGCGGTCTTTCCTGGGGGAAAGTACTGTGTTAAGAAAGCTTGGGATAACTCTTGCCACGTAGTTATAGACCCTGGAGGTAGAGAGTAGATCCATTCACTTGCACGATCCCTCAAGGAAAAAGGAAATAATCTGAGGAGAATTGCATCGTCAGATACCCCATTCTGCTTCAACATTCTACATATCTTAATTAACTTTTCTAAATTAATGTGGGGATTTTCTGAAGGGTTGCCTCCAAATTGAGACTGTTGGACCATCTGCACAAGTCCGATCTTCAGTTCAAAGTTATTAGCTTTAACTGGAGGTCTCGCGATGCTCGATTGGTAATCCTCAAAGTTCGGTATTGCATGGTCCCGCATTGTTCTCTGATTTTGCCCACCATTCTGCATTTGTTCTGCCATTATTTGCTCACTTGTATTATCAACAGGTTCGATTTCTATTCGTTGGTTACCCTGCACAGATTGTACTCTTTGTTATTTTGTAGCTTTTTGGAGCGCCTTAGTAGTCTTTTCAATTTCTGGATCAAATAAAAAATTTTCTGCACTATGAGAATGTCTCATATATAGAAAGAATCACCTGCAAATCAAAAATAAAAAAATACTCCGAGTGAAGAAATAAGCTACGAGAAAAAGTAAATAAAATGAAAAATAACAAAATGATAATGAGAAAAAAAATGCGCAAAGTAACCAAACAATTGATCGCCTAATATTGCCCAAAGGGAAACTCCCCGGCAACGGTGGCAAAACTTGTCCGAGGTCCCACAAGTACGGGTCACGCAAATAAATAGGGAAGTAAGAGTATTGATCCACAGGGAGTTACTGAACAATTACTAGGCTAAAATCACTCAATTATTTGGGCTGATCACTTAAATGTTGATTATTGAGAGATTAATTAATTAACGAATTGCTAAAACTAATCCTAAAATAAACAAAATAACCACGCAATTTATGACTGTGAGGAATAAATCAGATGTGTAAAAGGCAGGTTTCAAATTTGGTTTCGTGATCGACTTCTAATAATTCTCTTCTGGTTTATTTAATAAACTTGATCTTTAGATTTTGAAGGAAACTAGATCTAAGTTATCTATGATTCTCTATCGAGATGTCAAAGAAGTATCTTAGTTAAAATCAATCCCGACTATCGTGGCTTATGAAATTAACTAAAACCCATTAAGATTTTTATCTAGTTGGTGATTCCTCTCACAGATTTTTGCCTATGTCTAGGTCCAAACCTATAAGTTCTTAATTTTGGCTTTCCACTACCGATTTTTACCTTTCGATTCTTCAACCGATAATTTTGACGCAAATTATGTGAGGCCTAACACATAAAAAGCACAATAATTCGCAAAACAAGAATCAATAGTCAAGAACCAATTTTATTGAACAAAATACAAAATAAAATCATATAGAAATTTGAAAAATACTACCCATCTTTGAAACCTAACAAGAAAATCTACTCAATTATGTTCATATTCAAAAAAATAAATATTAAATCAAGATAAATAAACATTAAAGGAGGAGGAATGAAAAACTGGGAAAATCTGAGCATAGACGTCAAAACCCAGGTCTAGAGTGGGTCTATTTCTTTACTGATTTTCTCCAATCTGCGTCTTGTCTTCATATGTCCAGATCTTCTCTACGTGGGGCGTCTGGTCCCCTTCACAGCTGCCCTATTGTGTGCATCAAAAGCCTTAGAGTGCAACGTGTTCCCAGCGTCCAAGTCTCCCTGCTTGATTCGATGTGCGTCACTCTTGGCTGCTACGTAGGTCCTATGCCTTTTCTCTACTTTCTGCCACTACTCCCTTTTATTCTCCTTCTTTGCTACAGCATAATAAAACCTACCCTTCTCTTCTGCGTTGTCTTCCAATTTAAACACTTAAAACATCCAAAACATTTTTGTCTCATGCCCAAAACGTCACCTAGTCCACCACTCTTTGACTCCACATGTGCTGTCGTTTTGTGCTATTCCTATGTGCTGTCTTTTTTTTCTTTCATTCACCTACTGCAGTGGTCACTTCTTTGGTTTAATTTGAAGCCAACTTCATACTTTCTACCAAAAAAATCAGAAAATAAAATAAATAACAAACTCAATGAAAATAAATAAATTAACCTAAAAATGCTACTAAAATGGATGAATGGATATGTAAAATAAATATAAATATGACCTAAATACCTATATGAATTGAACTAAACATGGTGCAACAAAAGCTTCTGACCAACCACCAACGGTTGGTCCGCCATCTCACCTTGGGCAGTGGTTGCCATTTCTGTGGGTTAGAAGAGACCACAGTGCACGCACTTCATGACTGTTAGCAAGTACAACATTTTTGGTGCCAATTTCCCAGTACAGTGACTGCCACGGATTTCTTTTTACATGATATGGAAACTTGGGTGCATTCTAACCTTGCCCATATAGCTCACGTGAGGCAACTGCACTGGAACGTCCTCTTCGGTGTTGCTTACTGGTTTTTGTGGCGCTGGCGTAATCAAAGCATTTTTGAATCCACCTTTGAATGGCCAGCGGAGGGACCACGGGTGGTGGTGGACTATGCCAAGTGGATTGTCAAAGCCCGCCTCATGGAAGGTTGTGTTGTTAGCGACCAGGGCCTTCCGTTAGGCACTGGGACGGGCTGGATCAAACCACCTAAAGGGTAGGTCAAATTGAATACGGACGGGACGGTCCATCTCACGACCAACATTGCTGCAGCTGGGGGCCTGATCAGGGACTGTCATGGGCGTTGGCATGGGGATTTCCTCCATAAAATTGGCCAAGCCTCACCCCTCGACGCTGAACTCTGGGGCATCCACTCCGGTCTCCAGCTGGCCTGGACGTTGGGTTATCGACGCGTGATTGTCAAAGTCGATTCCTTAGAGGTGATCAATATCCTCTCCACTTCTTTTATTCCTCTGACTGAATATGCTTTTTTGGTGGCAGGTATTCAACACTATTTACACCGAGCGTGGGAGATTCAGATCCAGCACGTGTATCGTGAAGGGAACCAGTATACCGATAGTCTGGCTTCCTTAGCAGCTCTCTCTCCCCGGGTATTCGGACTCTTCAAGAGCCCCCGCCTCTGATCCAGCTTCCTTTGTATCGAGACCAGCAAGGCTTTTTGTATCGCAGATCTCTGCGTCAGTTAGACTAAATTTCGTGTTTTTCCTCGTACCAAAAAAAAAATAATGTTAAGCTTTATTTTTTTTTTCTTTAAAAAGCAAAGGTCCTTTCGGGTTAGCCCATGAGCTCCGAGTCCCTGGAGCACCCACCGGACCACCCCACAAGTCCTTTCCTTACAACTCTGATGTGAGTGTGACCCACTCGAACTCAACACATCTCTAAACTCATTATTAGGGTCGTTACGCACGTGCCACTTGCAGTCCCGTGCCACGCGTGGCTTACTACAGATTCCTGATCCTGAGGGGTTCACGTTTTGAGACATTTGACTTTTTTTTTTTTAACTAAGAAAAGTATGACCGGGCTATGACTTGACGGGATTCGAGAACTGATTTCGTCCGTCGATGAAGGGTATGATCCCGATAACTTCAATTTTCACTTTGTTGCTTTGCTTATGGCCTAAAATGCCCGACATGGAGACTGATATGTCAGTTTTGATTCCTTCCTTCTTCTTTATTTATTAATTTTTCATGTGTTTATTTGTGCCACGTGGCCGAAGTGATGTGAATTGACACGTAGAAGTTAAATTTTGGGTGGGACCATGGAAAGTAGGACGTTTTTGCATTTTGCAAAAATGTCAAAGAAGATCTGTAACTTAGTAAAATTTTAATTAATTCATAAATTACCAACAATTAAAAATAAATGTTTATAATTTAATAAGATTTGTGACTATTATTATTTTTTGAAGTTTAAATTTTTTAAATTAAAAATATCCTCTCTTAAACATAACTTTAGTGATTTGATTGTATCAAAATATATACTTAAGGAGCGGTTGATTCACATGGAGAAATGGTGATAAAAATAAGAATAAATATAGTAAAGAATGATAATGGATATTATCATTATAATTATGGTGATTAGTTAAAAAGAAGAAATAATTATCATTACTATTGACAGTGGTTGGTTTGTAAAAAATTTTGAGAAATAAAAATTTAATATATTTTAATTAATTAATTACGATACATTGATTAATTAAAAAATTGTAGTTAATTAATTAATTACAATATTTTAATTAATGAATGAATTATATTTTGATTAGCTATATTGTAACTAATTAATTATACTTTAATTAATTATAATGTAATTAATTAATTAATATTATAATTTTAATTACTTATATTATAATTAATTAATTAATTAATATTAAAAAAATTAAAAAGAGTCTAAAGAAAATATAATTAATTAATTAATATAAAAAATATTTTTAAAAAGAGTCGCTACTAATAAATAAGTTTCATTCATCTACTAAATAAAAGGTATAAAAATTTTCTAAAATAGGATATCAAATTATTTTTCTTATAATAATAATAAATAACTATTCATTCACTTTTTTTTTTCCTTATTCGTTAATTTCTTACCAAATTCATTAACTAAACAGCTCAGTTACGTACGTGCCACGAGACGGGCAACCGGACATTACAAGGAGGGATGAAGTCCAAGGAGGACCACAGACACAGAGGCCCCTCTCTTGCGCTGCTAATTTATTTCGGCAAAAGAAAAGCAATGAGTGGGACAGTCAACAGTGGGAGGAAGGGAGGGATTTATATATTTATATTTGCTATGATAGTATTGTCAATTGTGGACCGCCCTGTGAAATTAAATCTGAAGTTGCTCAGTGAGTAGACCACCCTGGCCCCTTGCTCTGTGCTGCACCCCTGACATAGCCCAACAGTGCCCACCCGCCTGTCCAGAACAGTACAGACCTTCAATGAATGGACGAGATCGTTTTGAAACAAGAAAGATCGCTGTGGGAAGAGAAGATTTGTTCTGTCCCGGTTCTCCACACACCTTGCAGATTCCTCGTCAGTACAGATTTGCTTGGTCCTCCAAATCCTATCACCATTCTTCAACCGCCCTTGCTTTATTAGTTATAAACATCTTTTGTCTCTTTGATTATTCTTTTTTTTTTATAACTCAGAGACCTATAAGACCTATAAGTTATTCACTTAAACTTATAAATAAGTAAATCCGAGTTTGATCATAAATAATAACATAAGTATCTGTTTTAACAAAGCAGTTATCATCGTCAGAGAGATTACATCACCTTAAATAAAAGCTACTCCTCTTAGGACTCAAACTCACGACCGCACACAATCTTCTCCCTTTTTCTACCACTAGGTTACGCGGTGAGAGGCCTTTGATTACTCTTGTTTAAATATTTAGTATGAATAATTGATGTGGAGTAAAACAACTAAGTGTATGGAAACTCACTATATCGTGTCATACTAAATTAAAAACGTATTAGTTTAATTTTTTAGGCATATTACTAAGTATTATTATAATCAAAGTTTCTTTCATCTTTAATCTTGCATGTTATGTGTCTATGTATTGAACGTTACGTTCTAATTATCCCATTTCGATAATAAGAAGAATTAATGTAAAATTTATAGGTTTATGGATTCTCTCATCTTTTAAATTAATTTTTGAGGTTGAGATATCTTATAAAACTTGTAATAATTAGTATCAGAGTTAATATTACTTCTCTTAATCTTAAGATTATGGGTGGTGATGTTGGTATTACAATATTTGTCTAAGGCTAAAAAAAGTCTAAAACATAGCTAATTTATGAGTGCCTGAGCTATAGAGCGTGATGAAATGTTACGATCTAAGTTTACATTTGATAATAAGAAGGGCTTATGTGAAGTTTATAAGTTTATAAAATCTCTCACCTTTTAAGCTAACTTTTAGGAATAAATTCTCTCATAAGACATGAAACATTAAATGGCATGGAAGTGAACATTTGTTAATTATATGCTCAGGTTTATGGTACCTTCGGTACATGAAATGACCGTGCTAACTGCACTTTATAATTCATTAAAAAAAAAAAAAGAGTTTGGCCTTCATCTTCTCATCCTTGCAAGAGGCTCAGCCTAATCAAGGGAGGTTCTGATGTTTATAAATCTGATGAAACTAGAGGCTAAAGCTGCCTCAGATCACATCAAATGACTGTAAAGCTAAAGGGCGAGAGCCCACGAACATGTTCATTGATCAGGTTTGTTTGTGTACTGCCAGTGACTTGAAGGCCTGGCTGCCACACAACACAATAAGCACAAGCAGACAAGATTCTGAGACACAGTACATTCCAAGCCTGGCGTGGTTAAAATGAGCTGAGAAGGTCAAATTTCAGTTGCCAAAGCCACCGTCACCATTTTCCTCTTGGCTCCGTTCTGTACACGAAAAAACAAAGAAAGAAAAGATCCAAATTCCAAGACTCTTCCTTTCTCGCTCCACACTGCTCTTGCTCTCTTCTATGCTTACCTTTTCTTAAACTAAAGATAGCCCACATGCTCCCTTTCCCTTTGCGTCTTTCCTTTTCCATGCCTTGAAAAAAAGAAAACAAAAGTCCAAGTGTTTTTTCTATGTACCAGTCATTCTAAGCCTTGATTCCGGAGTTTAAATTTAAAAAAAAAAAGCCTTGAACAGCGCCTTACCTTAGATAACACACCAAAGCTCTTCATCCCTCACTTTCTCTCTCAAGAACTAAGTAATGATAGTGAAAGCGAAGTTGACGAGATAGAGATTTGTAGCGTTCAAACATGGTTTCACAGGATGGTGGCATTATCGCTTGGCCACCAGTAGGAGCTCCGATACTGTTAAATGTGCAAAGAGAAGAACAACTTGGACACTTCGACAACTCTGTAAATGCTGTGTCTTTTGGATTTGTAGCTACAGCCATTCTCATCTCCATGTTCCTCGTTATGGCTATATTTGAAAGATTCTTCAGACCCTCCTCTGGTAGGAACCATGGCGACCTCGAGTCACAGATGGGTTTCAGTGCCAAGCTGGGTCATCCATCTCCAAACGTGAGTGAGCTTATATCTTTTCCCATTTCCGTATACACCTTCAATTACTGAGTCTTTGCTCAAATTTTCCTTTTTAGCTTGGTCATGTGATGTCTGCTTTTGAATGATCAAAAGGTTTTTAGACTTTTGTTGCGTTAAATGCGGTTTAGAATTCTCGTTTTCTTTGTTTCTCTTGAGTCTGCTTTCTATTCAGATTGGTGGTTATTTTGATTTTAGCAAAATTTATGAGTGTTTGCCTGACAGGAACTGTAATTGTTCTTCTGGTTCTGATTAATTTATAATTATCTTGTCAGTGTTTGGTATGTTTGTGTCAATGGATTCGCCTGATTTTGCTGCGCTTCAATAATTAAACAATATAAACCAGTTCATTGATTTTAGTTCTGCTTTGCACTCTTTTTCCTTCTAATTTTACTTCAGTTTTCATGTCTTCTGAGAGTTTGTAATTCCCACTAAAAAGCTGATATTTCTCATAATATCTTTATCGGCATGTAATCAGGTTTTTATCTGTATCTAATCTTCAATTTCGATCCACTCTTCTTCTTTTCCCTTTTCTTCTTCCTTTATCTTCGACTTTGGCCTGCAAAGCCTACAACTTTCATTGAATGCTGAGTCTTGCCTTCTGTATCAATGTTAAAAGGACTTCATATCCTAAAGCCTTAAACTTCCTTTAATGCTGTTTCCATGATCTATGAATGATGCTTTTGTAACCCTCAAGTTGCGACATGAAACACAGGTCAATAAAGCTATTTCTCTTATCCAGTCAAAAATTCATCATTTAGGAACTGTCCTGTCTCCTAATTAAAGCCTTGGGTCAATGGCCCATTCCAAGAAGTTGTCTAGTAATCGAATGGATGGTTCCAAGCCTAATAGTCACTGGATTAGATGCTTAGTCCCAGCATTGTCAGGCTCAAGTGGAACTAGCTTTTGCATTGCCAGTGTGACAGGCCATGGTCGGAGATATGTCTCTTTGCAAACAATCATGGTTTAGCATCTTCTTATCTCATTCAAATTTCAATTGTGCCTTTAATGTACTTAGAATAATGGGTTTGTATACTAAAATGTTGGTAGATAAACCAGGGAGATTAGGTTGGTACTTGTTTTTTGGAGTATCCTATTCCTATGATGGGTCCTTTGTGATGCATCACGTCTATGGTCTACCATGTGCCATATTGTTCCTGAAACACAAATGGCCCACCTTCTGATCCTACCTTATTGTTCACTTTTGATGACTAACTCGGATGTGGGATAGCACAACAGTGAAGTTGTCTTAACTTTATTAAGTGATCGAGTGCTTTTAATTGTAAAGCTGCACATGACTCGATACTGAGAAAATAGTATAGATTCATGGAAATTTTAAGTCATTTTGGGTCATTCTTCTTCCAAAAGAATGCCCATAGGAGCTATCCCCGAAGTTATGAACCATTTCAAGCTTTTCCGGTGGAATGCCTGATGTATGTAGGATGTTTTTGAAGTGTTTCCAGATTTGCAGATCAGGGAACGATGTATTTTTGGGGGTCCAGGGCTATAGGTTAATAGCTAGTCTTGTTTGGAAGCCAATCACCATGAAATGCATTGGCTCTACAACATGCACGATCTTTCAACTGACGTGACATGAAGTGAGACTGACTGCGATTCTAATCAGGGAAAGCATAGAGAAACATACATCTAGAGCAAGTGTCCGTATTTTGCATTTCCTTGGTACCAAAGAAACAGCTTACCTGTTACCATATTTATAAATATAGTTTCTAGACCTGATTCGCAAGCCTGGCTGTTTTGTGGGTAGGACGTTGCCAGTGTTTCTATATTTAATGCCAAGGTTTGAGGAATTCTTGGTCACTGTAATGAAATGCACAAAGTCAACTACACATGTCAGTTGTCGGGTTAAGCTATCAGTAGAAGTAATGTGGTATACTGAAAGAAATAAAGTTTCTCACTTGAAGCACTTCCATGTGCTTGAATTATGGGAGCATCGAATATCGTTTGTTTAATGTATTTGCTTCTTAATCTGGTGACTGCAAGTCTACAACAGTCCCAAGTAAACTGTGCTGATGAACTGATCATAAGTCACACATTTATGCATGATTTAGTCTAAAGAAAAGATGATGAATGTGAATGAAATTGTGAAACACCAATTAGTGATATCTGCCATTTCATGCAATATAAAAAATGCAAACCATCCTGTTCTTATTCCAGAAAAAAATGATATTGAGGTCCTCATTGGATAGAATGATATTTCATTTTTTCAGAACACAGCTTTATGACCAAGAATGAGATTGGATTCCTCATTTTGAATGAACTTCACTACCATGTTCCATATATTTTATATTACTTGGCTTGTTCTTGATGAGATAAACTGAATAGCAGACTTCCCAATTCATCTCTTATGGTTATTATACTGGCACTCTATATTATGGCAAATTCAACCTGTCACATGGTGCTTTATCCACTTAATTTGTGAAGTCTTAACTTATAGATTTGGTTTTCTCTTCGTTGAAATGTCCAGATGACTGTATATGCAAATGGAGTTTCAGTATTGATGCCTGGAGATAACATTCCAACCTTCATAGCACACCCAGCCCCCGTTCCTCTACCACCGGGAAGTGCTTCTGGCGAGGTTCCACCTTGAACTCTGAGACAGTCCCAAGCTCCAGCTCCGACCGAATGCAAAACATGTAAAAATAAAACATTTGACTAAACAAAGGACGAGCAGGAGGTTGAGGAATGTGATGGAAGAGCACGTCTTGCTTAAACCTCCTTTTGGCTGTGTACATACGCCATTAGTTCTTTTGATGGGTGGCTTCTACCCAAGATTTACATTTTTCTAGATAGGATTTGGTCCTTGGAAGATGGATTGTTTTGCCCATCAAATTTGAGGAATGTAATTAGTGTTGAGTGTGGGGAGTAGTTTTAATTACATCTCGAGGCAATTTAATGATAAGGGCTCCAATTTTACTTCTCATCTCCATCATCCTGGGCCTGTAAACAAGTCCGCTAACTTACAGGTTGTATGATCTAAGTATGTGACAACTCCCGTTTACTCTTAACGGGACCTAAACGCCTTACAACATTTTTAATTTTTATTCGTTACTTAGTATCAACATAGTCATCATGTGTCGAAATGACATTTTATAATAGTATCTGATCATGTTGTCACGCAGCGTCGCCAAAAAAAGAAAAAAAAAAGATACACCTGTGATGTGCTTATTAATGACCTAAACTATTATAAACTCTCATATATACTTTCTAAGAAAATGTCATTTTGGATTACATACCGTATTTTCGTGTTCTCTTAATATATACTCTGCCCCAACAAATTCTATGAGACCAAAATAAAAATAGTTATTTAGAAGACCTGGCATTTTCCGATTGCTGTGATGTCTTGCCTCTCATTTTCTCTCTAAATCGAGTGCAAGTTTTGGTCATGCCTTGAGTGTGCATGTTGAGATTTTGTAGTTTTCTTAACGGTCTGTCGTCTTGGTTTTCTCTACAACAATATGGAGTCAGATTTACAGAAACTTACTATCCGGGAGAAAGAAGAAGCTGAGTTTGTGATACCTACGGAAGATATTCAAAGGGAGGAGATCAACTATGAGCTCTGCCTCCTAGGAAAACTGGTGGGTGAAAGAACGATTAACGCAGAGGCACTAGAAAGAACGCTGTTGAATTTGTGGCGCCATGTGCGGGGAGGGTTTATTAAACCGATGAACGACAATAACCTCTATATAATCCAGTTCTATCACCATTTTGACATGAAGAAGATGTTAGCTGGAGGGCCGTGGTCTTTCAACCAATGTATTTTGTTAGTTCATCAATGAAAGGGAGGGGAGAATCCAACGGATGTTGATTTTCTTTATACTAATATTTGGGCGCAATTTCATGGTCTCCCTTTAAGGTTTGCTTCGGAGGCGTTAGTTAAAAGCATTGGAAATCTGATGGGTACCTACCTGGAATATGATTCAGCCAACAGAAGCAATTCTTGGAATAGTTACATGAGGGTTCGGGTCAGGATAAATGTTGAAGAGCCATTGATGAGGAAGAAGATTATTCGAAAGTAGGGAGCGGCACCGATGGAAATCACCTTCAGCTATGAACGGCTTCCCCTTATATGCTACCTTTGTGGTATTATCGGTCATAGTGAATCCAGTTGCCCCAAACTATTTGAACGGTCGGAGGAGGAGTTATGTCGCGAATGGCCGGAGGAGATCCACGTCGAAGTACGAGCACGTGCTGCAAGACGGACGGTGCAGTGGAAACGAGATCCGAGGGTTGAGATTGCCGCTGATTTTGCTGCACGAAATCGGGATGCCAGATACCCACAATCTGCAGAGAAGAATCTGCATAGAATCGACAATCGATTTTCTTTCTATCCGAAGAAGATCACATTAAAATCGACTGTCGGGGCTAGTTCTACTGTGGGCCAACATGTCTCTGAGGTTAATGACACTATAACCGAAGGGGGGGCTACCACTATGGTGGGGCCGAAGGACAAAGAAGGCTCGGTTATGGTTATGGAGGAAAACAAAAAATGGCCTAGACAAGGAGATATAGGAATAATTGGGGTCGATGAGATGATTACTGAATAATTTTCTGTGTCTACCACCACATATCACTTACCAACGGTGGGTCTTGCTCAGCAGACTTGCCGAGAGCCATGAATTACATAGCATGGAACTATCGTGGCTTAGGTAACCACCAGACAGTTCGCAATCTCAAGGACCTAGTTAGGGTCAATAAGCCTTGAATTCTTTTTCTTAGTGAAACTATTGCGAATTCTAATAAGATTGAAGAAATAAAAAAGATGTTGAAATATGATTTTTGTTTCTGTGTTAATCGGCTAGGATGTAGTGGAGGTCTGGCCATGTTATGGACGAATGTTGTTTCTGCTACTATTACAGGCTATTCTCAAAACCATATCGATATGATTATTGATGATTCGACTAATCCTGAATGGCGCCTTACTGGTTTCTATGGTTTTCCTGATTACGCTAGAAAACGTGCTAGTTAGGAGCTTCTACGGTCCCTTTTACTGCTACAGACCATGCCTTGGGTTTGTTTAGGAGATTTTAATAATCTTCTGTCTCTTGACGATAAATTGGGTGGAGGGGTTTATCCTAATTTTTTGATGGAAGGCTTTCGTCAATGCATCATGGGTTGTAACCTTGTTGAAATTCCCCTTCTTGGTTTTGGCTATACTTGGGAAAGAGGAAGGGATGCAAACTCGCGGGTTTTGGAAAGATTAGATCGTGCTTTTGTCAACAAGGAGTGGATGGATATTTTTCCCTTTCACAAGCTTTACAATCTGGTGAGTGCTAAGTCTGATCATAATCCCATCAAGTTGGTGGCTGCTCGACGATTTCCAGTAAAAAGAATCAGTCGTTTTCGATTTGAAAACAAATGGCTTACAGAGGAAGGTTTCTCCGAGTTTGTCTCACAGTTTTGGGTGGCTAATGATAGGTTGAATCTTCTGGATCGAATTAAGGAGTGTGGTGTCGGGTTGATAAATTGGCAGAAACATCTAGGATCAAATTTCCCTGCACGCATCAAGTCTATCAAGAGGAAAATGGAGATAACCCGTAAAAAGCATCAGTACATTTCTTTTCGAAACCTAAAAGCTGAGCTCAACTGTCTCCTTGCCCAGGAAGACATCTATTGGAAGCAAAGGTCAAAGATTTTTTG
>JAOTIZ010000002.1:31748882-31765686 GCA_027123425.1 Erythroxylum panamense | reverse complement strand
TTACTTGCACCAATGTCACAGGAAACACTATTAGAAAAATGTCATATGGACAACTCCAAAAGTGTTAGAAAAATGTTAAAAATTTCACAAAACATGAACCAAACATACTACCGAAACTATTGTCGATTGGACGTGAGACTCGGAGGAGACGATGACTGAGGCAGCGGTGTTTATGGTGTTGACGACGCTGTTTACGCCACTACTCATCTTCGATCCGAAGATCTAGTAACTTGTGTCTCTAAATTTATGAGAAAATGCTATATAATTTTGCACTAGTGACATCCATAAATCCAACAACTAAACTTGTAATGGCAAAAGCATGAGATTAAACAGACAGGCAGCATTAACCATAAAAACAGATCAATATGAACAGGAAAGGAAAAAAGTATAAATGGAGAGCCTTATCAAGTCCCAACTTGTTTGGGTTCACCATTCTTCCCTCCAATGCTGGTTGAGATGAGGTGGTATCTCTCTGTAGCGCGACCATAGAAACGAGTGGTTGTACCTCTTCCAGAGATCGCGTTGGGGTTTGGAGGGAACGAAGCGCCAGAATCGATCCATGTCCACACAGATCTACGAGAGAAAGGAAGAAAGAGAGATTAAATAGTTTGCTATAAATGATGTCGTCTTCTTCAACGATCTAGCTAGCCTCAGCGTACAAAGCTTTCAAGACCATGTTATTGTCACAATGCTTAGGAAGCTTATAGTTGCCTTGCGCTCTAAGCCCTAAATATATCTTAGCAGCTGTTGCTCTTCTCCTCCTCTCCATCTCTGCCTTAAAAAACATAAACCAAAAATCAACACTTTCAGACACATACACCTATATATATACACACACCAACATAAGCCTGAGAGATCCGCTTTGTTGCACACTAGATCCAACATTGCCATTACCACCATTTCCTGATCTAACAAAAAAAAAGAGTTTTTGTTATAGTATTGATAAGAATCGACCTCAAATGGTATAGTATTGATAGAATCGACCAAGGCACGTGTCCGAATATTCGATAAACAGTGGTGGTCGTAAGATCACAGACAAGAGACACAAGAAAAACGATTACAGGGGAAAGAAGAAAAATGACAACAGACAGTACTCAAGAACATGCCCAACCCTTCTGAAACCTACGACATATATCCCTATCACAATGATTCCCTACGCACACATGCACAATTACTTCCTGCTCCTCATACGAAAAACGCAGCGTCACATGCTCCCGTTCCAAACTGTGTCGTTTCTTGTTCAAGCGTCGTCATCGCACAATTGGGCCGTAACAATTCCCTTCCCCTTAGCAACCTTGTCGATCAGATCAAGTTCAGGGAAACGCCTCTGTAAATCAAACACATATTCCCAAGTGGCGCGACCATCCTCCTCATCCGACCATTGAATCAGCCATTGTGTTACTGCCCTGTTGTTTCTCTTAACCATGCGCCGATCCAAAATCGCCACAGGTACTCTCTCCACCGGTGTTAAAAATTCCGGCAAGGCAGTGGTAGTGCATGCCTGGCCTTCGTGTGCCTTCTTCAACTGAGGCAAGTGAAAAACCAGATGAATCGAGGTTGAAGACGGCAACTCCAATTTATACGCCACCTGCCCAATCCTTTGAATGACCTTGTAAGGACCATAGTAAAGAGGAGCCAGTTTGTGATTACTCCGACACTGCAATGAAAATTGTTTATAGGGTTGTAATTTGAGCAAAACCCTATCCCCTTCTTGAAACTCTCGATCTGTGCGCTTCGCATCTGCATATTGCTTCATCCGATTCTGAGCCCTCTGCAAGTGGAATTTAGTAATGTTAAGCATGGTCTCCCGACTCTGCAGCACGCGGTCGACCTCCAAAAGTTGAGAATCCCCTGCCACATACGGCGTATACACTGGGGGTGGGTATCCATATAACACCTCAAACGGTGTAGTGCCAATCGCCGTTCGGAAAGTGGTATTGTACCACCATTCTGCCAACGCCAACCACTCTCCCCATTTCTGAGGGGTCTCCCCGCTAAAACACCGTAGATACGTTTCCAAAATTTTGTTCACGGCTTCCGTCTGACCGTCCGATTGAGGATGATACGTCGTCGAAAACTTCAATTGAACCCCTTGGAGCCGTAACAGTTCCTGCCAGAACTTACTTAAAAACACAGAATCCCTGTCGCTTATTATGGATTCAGGCATCCCATGTAACTTAAAAACATTGTTAAGAAACAATTCAGCAATATCATGAGCAGAGTAAGGGTGTTGCACTATAAAATGACTATACTTTGTAAACCTGTCTACAACCACCAAAATTACAGACTTCCTCCGAGAGTGTGGCAAACCTTCGATAAAATCCATACTTACCGCCTTCCAGCTACCCTCCGGTATCTTAATTGGCTGGAGCAACCCTGGATATGCCGACGTATCATGTTTGTTACGTTGACAAGTCATACAATTCTGTACATAAACACGTACCTCCCGAGCCATCCCTTTCCAATAAAACATGGATTGCAATTTCTTAATAGTGGCTACCGCTCCGGCATGCCCCCCCATGGCATCGTCATGGCTGATCCGAATAATCGATTGGCGCAGGGTCGGATTAGCTCCGATAACCAGTCGCCCCTTCCAACGCAATAACCCATCCTTCCATTCGTAGAGATTAGACCGTAGGGTCCCTGCCTCCAATTGCTTAATCAACTCTTGAAGAGTGCTATCCTGTTGCCAACAACGTTTAATATCCTCCAACAATTCACTTCGAATATGGGATACGGTCATCATTAACATCTCGGCACTTGTAACTCTAGAAAGTGCATCCGCCGCGGCGTTCTCCTTACCACTACGATAGTGGACCTCGAAGTTATACCCCAACAACTTTGGCAGCCATGATTGTTGGAAAGGCGTTGACAATCGTTGTTCCAAAAGATACTTCAAACTACGGTGATCGGTGCGAACAACAAATGGTTTCGGGGATAAGTAATGGTGCCATTGTTTAATCGCTTTGATGACAGCTAAAAACTCCTTCTCATATGTAGATAAACCATGATGTCTGGGAGCTAAGGCCTTGCTTAGGTATGCAATTGGGTGGCCCTCCTGTTGTAAGACTGCACCGATTCCATGGCCACAAGCATCTGCTTCCACGACAAAAGTTTTAGAAAAATCCAGCAATGCCAGTACCGGAGCACTTGTGATAGCCTGTTTCAATGTTTCAAAAGCCGACTGTTCAGCTTGTGTCCATTGCCACTCCTCCATGCGTTCCTTAGTTAATAGCGCAGTCAATGGTTTCGCCGTAACTCCATAACCTTGAATGAATCGGCGATAGTACCCTGTAATTCCCAAGAATCCTCGCACGTCCTTAAGACCTTTAGGTATAGGCCATTCCTCTATAGTTTTAACCTTACGAGGGTCGGTGGCCACCCCTGTTTCTGAAATGGAGTACCCTAAATAATCAATTTGACGAGCCCCGAACACACATTTACTCCCCTTCAAATAAAACTGATTATGTAATAAAACATCGAGCGCCACCGTTAAGTGTTCTTCATGCAGTGACAGTGACGGACTGTAGATTAGAATGTCATAAAAAAAAACCAAGATGAAACGACGAAGATAAGGTTTAAACAATTCATTCATCACCCTTTGGAACGTAGATGGTGCGTTTGTCAAGCCGAAGGGCATCACTAAGAATTCGTAATGCCCGTCGTGTGTTCTAAAGGCAGTCTTCGGAACATCATCGAGTCGCATGCGGATCTGATGGTAACCCGAACAAAGGTCCAGCTTCGAGAACCAACTAGCTCCATGCAATTCATCCATACGTTCTTCGATTAAAGGTATGGGAAATTTATCCTTCACCGTATACCGATTCAACTCACGATAATCTACGCACATCCTCCATGAATTATCCTTCTTCTTGACAAGTACCACCGGTGAAGCGTACAGTTCGTAGCTATGGCGAATTAAGCCCTGTTGCAAGAGCTGCTGCACTTCCTTCTCTATGATGTCCTTCTGCGCTCCCGAATAACGGTAGGGTCGCACGTTAATTGCGTCAATCCCTTCCTGAAGCACAATCTGATGATTATAAGACCGGTTCGGCGGTAGTTGAGTGGGTTCCTGAAAAACTGCAGCATAATTAGCCAACACCACGTTAATCTCATCGAATGCGTTACCTTGTTCCTCCGTTAATTGCATCTGCTGGAACTGGTATTCCACCGGCGTCGACAGTTGTAACATGAAGAGCTGTCCCCTGTCAGTGCTCTGTAAGGTTCTTTGAAGACCCTTACTGTTGATAATGCGAGATTTGCAATCCGGTCCCCCTGTTAGTGTAACCATCTTCCCTTCCCAGCGGAAAGTCATCTTCCTAGTGCCGAAGTTGCACAAAACATCGTTCAAACCCACCAACCACTGTACTCCTAGAACCACATCACAGCCGCCCAATACCAACACTAATGCATCCATACAGAATGATAACCCTTGCATTGTCCAGCGAAAATTCTTACAACGTTGATTACATTGTAGCTGTAATCCACCGCCCACAGAAATAGTGATGGGTGCAATTTCTTGTACCTCACAGGTCCCCTTTTTTACCACTGATACGTCTACGAAATTGTGTGTGCTCCCATTATCAATGAGGATTTGGATGCGTCTTCGTTGATGAATCCCAATTAATCTCATTTGTCTGAACTCAGTCTCACCCGCCAAACCCATCATTGCCTGCATGGAGATCTTCGGGCATTCTTCGTTCATCGAAGCAAGATTAAGATGTTCTTCTGTGGAATCCTCTGTATCTGCGGCCGGCTCATCTTCGGGAATCCAGAAAAATTGGAGTTGTCTTCTACTACATTTATGCCCTAACGTATATTTCTCATCACACCAGAAACAGAGACCCTTGGCCCGTTTCTCGTCAAAATCTCTGCTACTGACAGTACGGGGTATCCTGTAACGACCCGTGGAAGATCGTAAGGAAGTCGGAGTAGGGGGTGTAGGTAATAGCCCGTCTGTATGAGATGAACGTGGGGAAGGTGAAGTGTTCTGCATGGTTGACTTTCCACTGAGCGTGGACCGAGTGGAAGTCGACCGATTAAATGCGGGAACCCCTGTTTCCACAAGGATAGCTTCTTGTTTCCTTGCCAAAGTATATGCCTGGTGCAACGTCTGAGGCTCATGCAGTTGTACTGCCACACCCACTTCAGGTTTGAGGCCCTTCAAGAAGAATCCCACGAGATACTCCTCCGATAGCGCCAGACGATTGGAGTGGTGATCGAACTGAGCACAATAGTCGAGCACCGTTCCCATCTGTTGCAACGCCTTGAAATCACCCACGGGATCATCAAATAGTTCTGCATCAAACCGCTGTTTGAGAGCCTTCGTGAACTCCGTCCAATCCAACGTCTCAGTCTTAAGACGGTTTCGAATAAAGAGCCGATACCACTCTTGCGCGCGTTCATCCATGTGAAGTATAGCAATGCTGACCTTCATGTTCTCCGGAGTGTGATCAACCTCAAAAAATTGTTCACAACGATACAACCATAATTTTATGTTGTCGTCAAAAGAGGGAAACTCGAGTCTCCCTACACGAAGAGGACCGCCATTGTCATCCCTCGCAGAAAGAGTAGCAGCGGGTCTTGCCAGTGACCCCGCGGAGCTACTGCTCTCCCCTTGCTTCGGTATCTCCTTGGAAAATGTCGAGCGTAAGTCCCCCACGTCCTTCTCCAAGCAGCAGTCCACGAGCGACCTCGATCTGACACAGCGACCTCGATCTGACACAACGAAGCTTAGATCTTGCTTCGATTGGCTTAAAGAAGGCAGAGAAAGAGAGAGATTCCAATTTGTTGAGGTGGGCTCGCGGATTAGGGGGTGAGTATGTTTACACAGCATCGGGTGAGTATTATTGGGTCGGATTCGGGTAATTTCAATTTTGTAGTCCGATTAGCGAGGTCACGGTTCAACTTTCCTTGTACTTTCGTAGGCATGCAAAGGTCTCACTGGAGATGCTGCTGAAGCTTGTGGCAGTGTTTGGCCCAGTAATACATGCAGCGATTTCAGCACCTCCTTCTGTTGGTGTTGATCTTCATGCAGAACAAAGGTGGGGTTTAATAGACATTTCATAAATATTCTTTTAGTTCAAGTTAGTTTGCATAGCAAACTTAGAGTTAATTGTAATTGGAATTTGTAGATTGGAATGCTGCAAACAGTGCTTTATGCAGCTGCAAAAGATTCAGCAACGTCTCCCAGCCCTTGTCAGGCAAGCATCCTGTCTCAAATAAGCAGCTTCTTTTCTGCCCATGACTTGGAGGTCAACTTGGACCAGTTCTTTAGCAAGTTGATTATCAGTTAATGTGTGTTGTCTTGGTGCAGGAGGGGTGGCTTGTTGGCAAAATGTGCTCGTGAATTGAATTTAGTTCTTGAACAGGCTTAATAGGTGCTTTATGCTGCAAGTTCAAGGGAAATGTCTTGACTGATATCCGGACTGCAGCATAATACTGTAGTTACAAGTTGCATATTGCTTGGTCCTTTTTGACTGCTTCGGAACATGTGTTGTACGAGTAATGCCGCTTCTAGCTCCTGAGGGGAGAAAGAGTCTTCCCTGACCCTACGATTTTGATTCTCAGTAGCCGGATCTGTATTCTTTGTTCAATTGAAATGTAACTAATGCCAATTGATATGTACACCAAATATGTTATAATAATCAATGAAACTGTTCTTTCCCAGCTTCTTCCATTTCACTCTGCTCCTCTTTTTTGGTAAGCGGATGAAGGGTATATATTTATATATGCCTATGAAGTATCCTAAAAGAGTCTTAACTATATAAAGACATCTTTTAAGTCTTTCACACTCAGATTAATCTTCGCTTGAACTAAGTAGGTTCTTCATAGGAGGTAAAGTTTTGACTCTAAGTTTTAAACGATTGTATACATGAGAAGGTTTGAACCTATAATTTTATTTAAACCAGAAGAGTTATTTACAAACTCACCTCTCTATACCAACTCATTCGGGGGGGGCGGATCTTTTGTCCCCCTTCTCCTGGTCCTATTATGGCTCCCTCTCATCTGAGCCATTCATTCACGTGGGACTTACATGGATGGATGACTCAGATGAGAGGGGCTCAGAGTAGGGCCAGGGAAAGAGGGACAGAAGATTTGGGGTCCATCCGAGGGGTAATGAAGGGCATATCAGTGCTTCTAATTGTTGGAAGTTAAAATAGCATCCATCAATTCCGAACAGCATCATTTCGCCTAGTCATGTATCCATTCCCTTCGTCACTGACAAGTGGTTGGCAGGCCACATGCCAAGTGGCAATTCTCCACCAGTTAAATCTTCTAATGTCCTGTGAATATGGCTAGACCTCAACCAATCATATTTCTTCATCGTCGTGAAGGAAAGAAGTGTGGGATTTAATGGAGTTTGTGTTGACGTTGCTGAGGATGAGTTCTTGAGGTTGACTGTAAAAGAATAAGGAGGGATGCCGTCAAGACGCAAACTTTGCCTTCATCAGGAAGGCAAGACAGGTTATGTACGGATGAGCATTTTTGGGATTTTGATAAATTTTAATTTAACATGTAATAATTAATAAAATACGTTCACATTTAGAGAGTAAATCAAAAGGCTCCTTTTTATCATTCACTTACCCAAAGGTTAAAACAAAAGTAGCTTCGGATTCCATTTATGTTTGACATATATACCCTTATTTTACTTGGTAATTACATATTATATTGTTTACATATAGCCTTAGCAATGGTATACATACATTCACTATATTTAGGAATAGTTATAACAAATTTAGTTTCAGACAGACAAATCTAAAAGAAGACAAAGAAGCAGAGAAATTGTAAGGAGGAGTTCAAAAAATTAACCTTTTTCTTTTAGGGCAGAGAAAATTCCCCTTTTTAGTTCAAAAATCCATTCTTTTTCTCTTCCACCAAAAACCCTTTTCCTCCTCTTCCTCTTCCTCTTCCTCTCCCTCTTCTTTGTATTTGTATTGTAATAATAACTCCCTCAATCATCCTGTTTTTGTTTTTGCTTTTATCATTAATTTTTATTCTCAGAATAGAATTAGAAATTCAACCTGTCTCTCTGTCTCAAATCTCAATCTCTTTATAGAATCTGTCAACCTCTTGTCTCACGCAATTAGTAGACCACCCCATTCTTCCATCTCCTTAAGAATAATAAATAAATAAACCAAAACGAACGACCCAAGGTCTTCATGATTTCGTCGGAGATGGGGTGGGGGACGTGGGAGGAGCTGCTGTTGGGCGGAGCAGTTCTCCGCCACGGAACGCGAGACTGGGATACCGTTGCTTCGGAGCTCCGAGCACGAACCCGAACCCGAACCCGAAGCCTTTGCCGGTTCGTTTACACCCCAGAGGTCATTCATCTCTTCTTTTTTTTCTTTTTTTACAGTTTTATTTAATAAATACTATTTCCTTGTGTTCCGTGTGTATGTATTAATCTTAACTAAGGTTCGTTGATTGGACGCCAAGTATGTGATTGGTCTTTTCGGAAGACAAGATTGCCCTTCACGAATGACACGTGGAAGGACATGATTGGGGGGCTTTGACCTTTTTAAAAACTTGGCTTCCTGGGGGGGCCCACTGAACCTTAAGTTAATGAAGATATTTCACTTATTACATCCTAGGTGACCACGAACCAACCAAAAGCCTGATACCAACCTGGCAAACAATGACATAGAATTGTAAGGAAACAGAGGCTGTATAAATGCATACTCTTAAGAAGTGACTTCTTTGCTTTTACTTATTCAGGTGCAAAATGCAATGATAGCACTGCTAAATATTTTATTTGGCACACTCAATATTCAATTAGAGAATCCATTGCAGGTTTGTAAAGCCAAGTATGAAGCCCTGCAGCAGCGTTATGCTGGGTCTGCGTAAGTTGACTCCCTCTTTTTCTTTATAATTGCATATCAATTCTGTGGCATATCCCTGTATTTCCATCCACTTGTGTGTAAATGTGTGGTTTAAGCCAATTTTGCTCGGATTTTCAGACCAACTGACCTTACTTCGTCTGTATTTATCAGGGCTTTGTTTGAAGAGCTGCGGAAGCAGCGGATGGCAGAACTTAAGCGTGCATTAGAGCTATCTGAAGACTCAATTGGGTTAGTTATGAAGTATTTTGTGTATCAATACTTTCTAACAACCGGTAGTCCTTTGGATGCAAGCATAGAAGCTAGGAGCTAGATGAGTCACGTTATGAATTTTTACATCCCACATACATATGTAGCACCATCCTTCAAATTGCAGAGCAATTTAAGATATCAATAGCTTGGATGGTTGAGCTTCAGTGCCACTAGTGTGGCAGCATGCGTTCTAGATTTCCTTCAGTTCAAACTTCCTACTCCTTGACTGACAATTTTATCAGATATTGATAGACTAACAAATCAAATGACCTGTTTGAGGTTCACCATGTTTTCATTTTCAATCAAGAAAATTAGTAGGGAGAGAATAATAAACCCTGAAGGACAAATACTCGCAATCTTTAGCCATAGAGTTTATTATTAGGAAAGACCTCACAAGAATCTCAGTATGTACCTTACATGTACACATCTTGTCGTTTACTTGGTCCATTTTCAGTTCACTGGAATCAAAGCTTGAGATTCTCAAGGCTGAGAGGGCGGACGAATTTCATGTTTACGACTCCTGCCAGACAGAGTCACCATTTCAGAGATCTCATGGAAATGAGTCATCCAGTAAAGAGACGTCAAAGGATGGACTATCTGCTGGTAGTTTTACTGAAGAAACAAGGACAAATTGGCCAAAAGAGTGTCAGGCTCTGGCTTCTGTCTCTGCTGAAGACATCAAGCTTAAGCCAGAAGTAGTTTCAGAGTTGCCTGTACAGGATAAGTTTGTAGACATAGGGAAGCTAGCAGAGGTATGGGTAATAAAAGGGGTGAGCATAAGGAGGAGGAGGGGGAAGAGAAAGCGCAAAGACTGTAGAAAGGACGTCAAAGAAGCAAGTGTTGGAGAAACTGAGTTTTTAGGATCTGCCGATGTTCTGTCAGCCACCCACTGTAAAGATACTTCAACCAGTAGTTCTCATCAAGTTGCCAGATGTTCTACAATGAATGATCAGTGCAGAGGTTACATTGAGGGTGAAACTGTTGATCTTCTAAAGATTTTTGAATCTATTGCTGAAAATAAATGTGCTTCTGTCTTTCGCAGAAGACTGGATAGCCAGGTAGACACCACTCTTCCTTCAAAGTTGATTTTCCACTTTCATTGATCATATTCTCCTTAATTAAAATGATGGCCTGGATCTAGCTCATTTTGGAATTTATTAATTAACTTAACAATTATATTGATAACTAAATTCCTATTTTTGTATTTCTCATTATTTATACCACCAGATTATGTGGTGATAACGTTGAGTCCTTAAACGTATCTATTTTGATCGATATGATGGTAGTTTCGCTCTGGGTTGTTTACAAAAGGAAGGTGCTTCTCATAATGTGTGGAGTTAACGTAACTTTGTTTTGTTTCATAACAGAAGAGAGGAAGATACAAGAAAATGATTCTGCAGCACATGGATTTTGACACCATAAGATCAAGAATTGTCAGCCAGTCTATAATATCAGCTAAAGAACTATTTAGAGATCTGCTGCTGCTTGCTAGCAATGCTCTAGTATTTTATTCCAAGACAACTCGTGAATATAAATCTGCTCTTCTGCTAAGAGACATTGTCACCAACAGTTTGCGGCATCATTTGAAGGAATATATCAGTAGGACCACCATAACCTTACTCTCAACTATACCATCTATGCTTAATCCTCCTGTTAAGCCCCGGAGTGCTCACTCTGCCTATCGCAAATTGCCTGTGAAGGTGGTGAAAGCTGGTGAGGTAGTTGCAAAGACTCCAAATGGAGGAAAAAGACCAACTAATGCACATTCCCCTCCATTAGAATCCTTAGTTGTAATGAAGAAAGGTTCTGGTCGACCAAGAAAAGCTGCATGTGGAGGTACAGCCCAGCAAGCTGAAATTCCAGCAAAAGGGAGAAAGAGAGTGCGAGCAAAATGACAAGGATGTTGTATATAGCTTTCTGTTCATCCTTAACATTCTTAGGAAATACGTCTAGGTTCTAGATTTCAATGTAACAACTTGGTGATTCCAGGTGGCATTCCATCAAATGTACAAAAAGTGGCTCCATGGTCAGAAACTGTTGTATATTCCCATTGTAGCAGCAACCAGACCTAGCAACAGTTTTGTTCTGTCTTCTTCCCTTTGTTACTCAAATTCAGTCTACTTGCTTTTAGCCACAAGTTGCTGCATTGCCATGCCATTTGCTGATTAAAAAGGGGAATTCTGATTCTTGGAGAATAGAACTGAATTCTGATTCTTGGAGAATAGAACAAAGTATTGCTCTTAAATCTAGTAAAATCAGGATATGTGATTAGAGCAGTCTTCCCTCTTGTTGGAGTTTGTTGTTCACAGATTTGCTATCTGTTGAGCCTGGCTCTAAAGTGGATATAAGAGGCGTAAGCATTAATGATCAATTGAAATATTGACCATAATCTCTTCAAGATGAGTGTTGTATTGGTAAGCTTCATGAGAATAAGATTAAGTCCTCCTTCTGCCTATAGCTAACAAATGTCCGACCATTTAACTTTAGCACTACCCTTAGTACTAGTAGATGGATTCTATAAGAAATCGTTGAAGATCCTTTCAATGGATTTGGTAACAATTTTTGATAAAAAAAAATGTTTGAGCTCTAATATACTTACAGAGAGTTTAGAATCAATTTAAGGAGTTGTAGCTTTCCTGCAAAAGACATAAATTTGTTTACCCAAGAGCTAATTCGTCACTGAATCTTCTCTATAATGGGAGTGCATTCAAGGAAGTTAGGCGTTTGGTGGAAATTAGTGACCCAAGTAGAGCAAAAGGGGAGTTTGTTCTTTTCTGCTCGTCTGTGAAGCAATATTTAGTGCCAGCTGAGCTCCTTTTGAAAGGATGAAGTGGCTTTTATTAAAATTGATCCTGAGGCTGGATAAGTCTCTAAATTTTTGGAGGGCCTGCATATAGCTATGGATTGAATCACCATTGGCTTTGCAAAAAAGAAGTAGATTATCAACAAACGCAAGGTAGTTAAGCCAATCCTCTTACATTTCGAATGGTGTTTGAATTTGTGATTAGATTCCACTTCAAGTTTTATGATAGAATGAAGCACTTCCATACACATGATGAACAGGTTGGGGGGAACTAGGGTCATCCTGCCTTAATCCTCTCCTAGCTATGAAATAGTTTGAAGGACTGTCATTGATAAGTATAGAGTAGCTTGTCGTTGAAATACATTTTTTAATCCATCTGGGATAAATTTTGGGAAAACCAAAAGCATCCATCATCTCCCATATGAAAGTCCAGTTGACGCTATTATACGCCTTATGAAAATTGATTTTAAGTGTAGTTGGGGGCTGAATTTTTTCTTGCACAGCCTTTGAGAAGCTCTTACAAAATTAAACTATTGTCGCCAATCTTTCTGTTTCTTATAAAAGCCCTTTAATTGTCAATAATGAGCTTATCTATCACCTTCTTCATTCTTGATGCTAGAACTTTTGATATGATATTCTAAATAAAGTTTGTACAAGAAATGGGTTTAAACTGATAAAAGTTTAATGGAGAAGAACCCTTCAGTATCAAGCATAGGAAAGACTAATTGACTTCCTTGAGTAGCACCCTTGTGGAGAAAAATTCTCGTGCTACATCTTTAACAACCAGACTTGTAACACTCCAAGATTGTTGGAGAGTTAACTTTATCCTTAAATCTTTTAGGCAATTGAGCGAACCAATAAACCGTTAACTTTATCCTGAAATCTTTTAGGTCCAAAACTTTATTTACAACTAACGAGTTTACAGTTCCAGATGCAAATCAACTAACTCCCAGACCTTACTATGCTTCATGGCTTGCATCTCTTCATTCATCGCATCCCACCACACATCTACATTGGGTCCATAAATAACTTCTGTAAAAGTAACTGGATCTGTAATATGTCTAATAACATAGTCCAGTACACCTGATAGACTATGTAATCAGATAGGATAGCAGGTCGTCTCAATCTAGTGGATTTACTTAACCGTATTAGATTTTGTACCCTCAAGAATCTCTGTGTGTACAGGTATGGGTTCTTGTTCCAGTACAGGTACGGTACAAAGATCTAAATACACCAGATCTAACTGTATGAGTAACGGGTACGTGAAAACTGTAGTATCCGCTCTACTATTGTCCGAAGGGTCAAGGGGCTCACCATCATCATAGACATGGTATTCCAGAAATTTAGCTGTTCGTAATTCCACTATTATGGTCCCTTCTTCTCTACAGTAAAATCTGTAGTCCTAAAAGTGGTCGAGATATTTTACTAAATAGCAATGAGAGGAACGAGCTTGCAATAGTGCTTTATAAGGATAATCCCACCTCAGTAGGGCAGCCCTTTACACAAATGTGTGCAAGGCTGAGTTTCCTAACTTTTAGATTATTAGGGAGATTAGTCATGCTCTACATTGACTTATTTAAGTCCTTTAGGGTGCAATTATGCCTTTCGACATTACACTATTTTGTTCAGAACTACTCGGCATAGTGAACTAAGTTACTATTCCAACTGACTCCATATATATGGTAAACGGACCTTTTAAAGTCCTGAAACACTATGTTTGCCATGATATTTTCCTCCACGGTTAAATCTGACTATCTTGATGAATTTTTCCAGCTGGTTCTTAACCTTCAGTCTTTAAGCAAGAACACATGACTTTGATGGGAATAATCATCAAGAAATGTCATAATACTTTCAGAATTGCACAATGCAATTGTATAAGGTCTACCAAAGTCTTTATGTATAAGATTCAACAAGTTAGAAGTATGAGTTGATCTCAGTGTCCTTATTAGCCAACTTACCCCTGTAACGGTCAACACTTATTCCCAGATTATCTTAATCTAGAATTGAGAAATGCTTTTCTTAATCAATCTCTCAATCCTAGCTCTGGAAATGTAGCTTAAACTTTTATGCCACACCATATATGACTTCTCATTCATCAGGTCCTTCATACCTTGTTTAGCATGATACGGAGAAGTATATATCTAATTCGGGGTAAGACACATTCTATACAAACCATATGATAAGAAAGTTGCATCTTTATGTTTTGCATTAAACAACAACTGTATAACAGAAGTATTAAATGCAAAACATCAACCTTTAGTGTTCTAAATTGATCAAAAGATCATATATAAAATGTGTCATGTAAAAACCAAATGAACCTTACTATAAAGTTCAGTACATACGCCCCCTATAGATATTACTTCCACTTCTTTATTGTTGTGAACCACTAGTTCCTCCTTCCTTTTATTTGACTTTATCCTGAATATGAACTACTGCATTGTGGAAGCACCTTGATCAGATGTTCCACTAAATAGCCACCTATACTTAATGCGACTATCGCAAATTAGATTTATAATTGACAAGCCAAAGAATAACCTGATGGTCACAGTCTTCCCTTTAAACTCCATACTACTGGTTTCTTTATGTCCTAGGGACCTTTACTAGAACTGGTTTGACCAATGTTAGCATGTGAAGAAGATTTAAACATTCTACCTTTGAACTTAATGGGCTTCATCTTTGTTTTCCCTTAAACCGCTTTGAGGACTGTAGGAGTAGCAAAACTTGAGTTTCTCCACCTTAGCAACACAATGGGATATCAAAGCATTGAAGTCTCAATATCTTCACCTACTGTGAAAATGAATTATTCTCGATATTTACTCCATTACTCTCCTTTTCTCCTGTATACTTCATGGAGAATAATACTTTCATCAAGACACTTGTCTCAACACCAGATGAGACTGTGTACCTTTGGGAGACATTGTTAAGAAACTTCTTCGCTATGTTTGTGTCTGAAAGTCTACTTTGCAGATAGTAAGGATTGGATTTCTTAATGATCGTCAAATATAATCTGTTAGACCAATCCTAGGCTTTATAGGCTGCTTTATGAGCTGTCGAGTTCATAGATGTAAGTGGAGATGGCTTACCCGTCCATATAGCCATTTCAACCACAGCTATCTTCATAACCTTCAAAACATCCTCCGTCTAATTCTTTATATTGAAACTAGCAAGGGTTTCAATTGTGACACTGACTTAGTTGACTGAAAAGGTGATTTCAAGATGATAATCTTTAATTCAACACTAATGTAGGACAACAGCGAGACTAAAGCCATTAAATAGTATCTTTCCTGAAAATTCGATCACATATATTATGAAACACCTTTGGGCTGAATACATAATATATGCAATTAGACTTTCACACATAAAAGCGATCGGAGTATAAACCATCAACTCCATGACACTACCACCTTTGGGTGAATAGATCACTTGAGCAATAGCTTTCCTCCAACTAATGCCTTTATGCACATCTCAAAATGTTATGTAAGGCCAACACCTTTGAGCAAAATAACCAACATAAAATCAGAGATATCCCCCAACATGCAAGCAGAACAATTCAGAATACTGACTTGAAAGGCCACTTTGGTGACTACATTCTTATCAGCATCCAAAAAGTCCGCAAACACAAGAGATACATCTTTATGTCATCCTCACATTCTTTATGGGCATACTGTATATGACAATGCAACATCAATAAATGCAAAAATTCGAATGCACAGTCTCATTGTCACAACACGTGTTGAAGACATTATTCGAAAACTTCATTTAAGACTTTCGTAAAAGAAAAATCTCAGTAGAGTGACTATCGTGCGTCACCGAATATTGAACCGACCTCCTGAGACACAACAATCTCATGTATCTCCCTTATGGCAAGTTCATTGCATGAAAATTTACTCAAAAATGGTTTCAGCATGTCTCAATTCCTTTTCCAATTAATTATTATGCAATCCCGAACACTAAAAATGAGACCCGAGACACAAGAACCTTATGTATCTCTCTCATGTGATGTCCGAAGCATGAAAATTCAATCAAAATCGGATCCATAATACCTTAATTCCTTTTTTTGGAGTTAAACTTTAATTTATTACTAATGTAATAAATTTGAAAAAATAGAAAAAGGTTACTTCATAAAATTTCCAGACCCGGAAACTAACCCAAAACACCCCAGAGCATCCTTAAGGAAAATTTGGAATTTTTTGGTTACTGTAGCAGACTGTACGGCTGACGTCATCGGCGACGTCAGCGCGAGTCCGTAGAAGCGGCGAGTGTGTCGTACGCAAGTTGTGCATGTCACGCTAGAGCCGTGTGTCGGCTCGCGATTGGCGTGTGCGCCTCACGCTCCAACCGTACACTGCACACACCCAACGCCCCACGCCTCCTCTGATGCCGGAGGGGATTTTCGGCATCCTGGGAACCCCTTTTCGCTATGTTCTGCCCATTTTTAACCCTTTTTCGTAGCTAACCATATGTATACCACTTTTACGTAATTATATACGTAAAAAAATTGAAAAACGAATAAAAAACGAAGGAAAACCAAATGAGATGAAAAACCGAAAAACCTTCATTTCCAACAATCCAATCACGTAACCGCTCTGATACCACATGTTGTACGTACACTACAAGAATTAAGACATTTAGTGACAATTTTTTTGTGACCAAGTATTATTTCATCACAAATACAAGGTTTTTTGTGACAAGACAATTGATTGACACTATTGTTTGGATTAATTGTGACGATTTATTTTTTTGGCACTAATACAATAGTAATTGTGATCATTTAGTATCTTTCACAATTAAGTTGTCACTATTAATATATTAATAGTGACAATTTTTCTTTTATCACTAAGTTTTGTCATTAAAAGCCTATGCATTTTGGCGCCAAAATAATTTTGGCAAGAATAAATTGAATTGTGAC
>JAOTIZ010000002.1:31720695-31744747 GCA_027123425.1 Erythroxylum panamense | reverse complement strand
TGAGTTAACAAAAAAAAAGATTAGTTATTTTAACACATTATTGCGTGATCATGGGATGGAAGTCCAATAATGAGAAATTTCTACTTATACAAAACATGGGCATGTAAACAGTAAACTACTTCATAAATATATATATAAACACATTTAATTTCTTCAAGAGTTGAGTCGGGAGATCTCATGAAGGAAAGGGACAGTCTTGGGCTTGCTTCTTGCTGCAGGAACGTTAAACTTGGTTAAAGACACGATCTTTTTAACCTTTTTATATGTAGTTGATAGTTAACTGTAATCTCTCTAATTTTACTTCTTGCCCCGTGTTCAATACAGCACTAATACGAATCCCACAAGGCAGCCATCTATAATTCTATATAATAATAATATCAGCATCAATGATAATCATCAGTGCAAAGAAGCTAACAAGCGAGCATCCTTATCTCTCTTTCTATGCGTCACCCAGTCCCTGCACGTCGATGCAAGGGCAAGGCTGATTTTTTATGTATCAAAAGATCATAAAAAGGAGTTTTTTTCAGTTATAAATTTGGAGCTGAACAGGCCAAACGTTTGTCAACAGTCCCGTATGTCTCTTCCTCAGTTGTCCTCTCCCTTAAAGCGTGGCGCTTCTTACACCTGTGTCTTTTGAGCCCTCTCTTTTAGCTCTCGGTCTCCGTGTCTGTTCATTTTCTGTTCCCATATCTCTCTCTTTCTGGGGTTGTTTGCATTTGGGGTTGGCTCCTTTCAGCTGCTGGAGTTCCATTTTGTTTAGTTCATCTTGCTCTTTCGGTTTGGATTGAAGGTTTGTGATCCTTCTCTATTTGGGACTTGTTTTGGTATTGGAAATGCATGAAGCTCCGCATATCATCTGCTTTCAAATATCAAAACAGGAAATAAAAGTTTTATTAGATCTAATGGCGATGCTTAAAATTTCCGCAGCTATTTCTCTTTATTAAATCTGGAATCTGTGATGAAAAACCATCGAAGATTCTATCTTTTCCATTTCCATAAAAGAAACAACTGACTTGGGAAGCGGCGGGAGATAAAATTGCTTGATTTGTTTTGTTAATTATTATATGGAAAAATGTTCGTTCTCATGTTCGGACTCTAATTTATGTTGTCCTTTAGGGATATATTATTCAGGAACTCTGTTTTGGATTACTTTTGGAGATAATTTTGTCTGCCTCCTAGTTTATATTCTAAATGTGTAGTCATGAGCTTCAATATAAGAAGTCGATCAATGAAGCTCTTGTCTGGGGTTTGGTTTTTTGCATTGCATCGACACATGCATGCCCCTAAACATGCTTTTAATACCAGAGTTTTGGTTACTAACAAAGTTTATTTTTATGTTCTTCTCTCCCTATCTCTCTCTCTCTCTTTCTCTCTCAAATTCAATACATAGGTCGTGTCGTATTTAGTTTGCTTAAAACTTGATGAGGAATTCAGGAGTTTAAATTGGGCACACTTTCTTTGAGGCAGAGGACTTCTGAAAGTTCTCAATTTCTAATTGTCAACGTACTTTGGGTCTTGGCTAATAAAAATAGAGCCTTGAACTTTTGGAGCTTTTAGACAAATGAGCTTGTTAATTCCATCTAAAACTTGTGCATCTCTTGTTCTGTGAGTTTGTGTACGTAGCTTTATTCTTGTTTTGATCTAGAAATCCAATGTATAGGCAGAATGTAATAGAAACTTTTTCTTGGTAAGTTGCTTCTTGTTGTGAACAGAAAGTGTGGTAATTATGGTTTCAATGTGGTGGTAATGGCTTCTCATTTCATCTCAAATTTTTGGTGCATCGCTCTACAGTTTGTTATGTGAAATATAACAAGTGCAGCTGTCCATGACGTCACTCAGACCATGGAAATCAATAAAAAAGAATGCATTTCTTGACGGGGTATGGTTATTATCTTTCTGCTTCTTCACTTTACTCTTTTAAGATTGCAAATAGCTAAGAAACCAAAGCAGCTGTTAAAATAGTCTCATTTTCTCTCCTTGATAACTGTCTAACTTTACACCCCTGTTGCAGGGAAGATGCGGGGTAAAGAAGAAGCAGCTGCCGTTTATGGCAGTTTTGTGTACAGTAATGTTGTTCATTGCGTATAGAACCACAGTTTATCAATATCAGCATACACAGGTTCCATGAGACTTTTGCTTCTCTATTTGTGATTTTACATTATCTGGACACATACTAGATAGGCAGAGATCAATTCTCTGCTTGTCATCTTTTCTTGATTAATTTGTGTGTCAGGAGGGAGAAAGACAGGTAGTGCTGTGAGTCACATTTGTTGTGCTATTGTACTAGCTGATCGCATTTGATTTTTCAATTTGTTCAAAAAAGTATAAATTGGCTTTGCTTCTCACTACTGCTGGTGTGAAGTTTAAGGGTTATCAAAATTTTGTCTTGGAATGTTCAAAGCTTGACATCAATCCGTGGTCTCATTCAATATTCATCGTTCCATTGATGGATCATGATTTTGAACTTCTATATTTGTTTCGGTAGCTTTTTTTTTCCTACTTATGTGCTGTGCTTCTATCCAGCAAAATGATTTCAGTTTTTTTGAACTCAAAGCTCCTTACTTGTTCACTCTTTTTTTTTTTCCCTCCAGTCTCTTCTGTTGCACAGACTTTGTTTATATATACTTATGTGTTGTTACTCTTTTCCTGTTATTAGATGGAAGAAAGGCTGCACCCCTTTGACACACTGAAGGTAAGTTTGGAACTGCCATCCAATTGCCTACTTATGTTTTTTCTTTTTTGTTTCTTTAGGTCTCAGATCATAGAACTTACAAAGCTTGAACCATTTCTTGAGCTAGTTCTGGAATTGTAGCAATTCTATCTATTTCACTAACTGTGGAATGATTTACTGTTTGTCTCTTGTGGCTTTTGATGTAAACTCTAGGAATCAGCTTTGGCTTCTGGATTTTTGCATTATTTGCCTCATGGTATTGTACATGCCAGTTCAGATTTGGAGTTAAAACCTCTTTGGTCAACTAATAGGTCAAAGGTTGGTTTCTGATCCCCATTTCTGTCTGCTCTTTGAGAGCACACTTCTATTCCTAATTCTGATTGTATAATATTTTTTTTTGTGATTTAAAATTTGATATAGATGTAATTCCTTGTGCTAATGTTTCTGTTTCAAGCGAGATGCTTTCTTGGTGTTTCCTCATTATATGTTTATTAATATCAAGAGCAGGTCGAAGCTTACAGCCTGAGGAACTTGCTAGCTATTCCGGTTGGATTAAAGCTAAAAAATAATGTTGACACCATTGTTGAAAAGGTATATCAGTCTGTCTTACGAAATCTTTGATGTTCTTGAGCTAAACATTTTCCCTAATTCCATGGAATTCAGTTTCTTCCAGAGAACTTTACAGTTATTCTGTTCCATTATGATGGTAATGTGGATGGTTGGTGGGATCTTAAATGGAGCAGTCAAGCCATACATATTGTTGCTCAGAACCAGACAAAATGGTGAGGTTGACCTTGACGAAAGTTTCCTCTTTTTTGCATCCTCAAGTCATGAGATGCTTTGTTTTGACTTTGTAAATCACATGTCTATATATATATATTTGTACATTAGCAAAGGATATGCATTATATTAGTTGAGGGAGCAGTATTGACTAGTTGAATTTGAAGATTTTCTAAATTAAAGAAAAACTTGGTAGATTAACCCCTATGAGTTCTTGAAAAACTGTTATCTGGCCATTGGTTATTGTTTATTTCATTGCATACTTTCTGTTTGCTAAGGGAGGAAAAGGAAAAGGCAGTAAGGGAGGCTGTACAATAAAGTTGTAGAATTTGAATCTCCAAAAGGTTGCCGGGGCCTTGGATGTTTAAACATTTGGATATCTTTTATTGGATCCATACCCAACCGCAATGCCTCTATCTATCTGAATACAAACTCCCTGTACTTGGCATGCACACTGGAACTAAATTGTGGTACAGCATTAGTTTTAATAGAGTCTGGTTTTCTTTCCAGGTGGTTTGCTAAGCGGTTTCTTCATCCAGCTGTTGTTTCAATTTATGACTACATATTTCTCTGGGATGAAGATTTGGGGGTTGAGAAATTTGATCCAAGAAGGTAAAACAATGGAGGACTTGTTGAACATAATTTCCTCCAATATGCTCATGTGTCCACCCTTTTATATTCTTTTTTCTCAAGTGTTATTGGCAAGCTTAACTCAATCTAGAAGAACTGTTGAACTCATTTCGTTTTAAGTAGATATCTGGAGCTTGTGAGATCAGAGGGTCTAGAGATATCTCAGCCAGCTTTAGACCCAAATTCAACAGATATACATCATAGAATCACGATTCGTGCCAGAACTAAGAAGTTTCATAGGTGAATGGGATGACTTTTGGGAACTCTTCCTGGAATTCTGGACTTCTAACGTTTGTAGGCTTAATGACCTTCTCTTAATCTGTGCAGAAGAGTCTATGACAGCAGAGGCAGTACTAAGTGTTCAGATGCTAGCGAGGGGCCACCGTGCACTGGGTAAATTATTCTTCTGTCAAACTTGTTTATGTTCAAATTTTTGCTTTTTTCTCTTGGGTCGATTCCAGTCTCTCCATTTACCTTTTACAGCATTATCAAAATAATTTGGTTTGCCATTGTTCCTTTTAGATTTGTGGAAGGTATGGCTCCCGTATTTTCAAGGTCAGCTTGGTACTGTACTTGGCACCTTATACAGGTAACATTCATCCTTGAGCCATCCTGTTTTTCATAACGTTAATGTAATGAATAATACACTGTCCAATCATACAAACTTTTCTTCGCTTCCTGGCTTAACTCTTTGAAACAAGATTTTGGTCTGAACTGGAATTTTCACTTGCTTTTCCTCTGTTTTCTGAAGATGGACTATGGTTTTGATTTGATTAGTATGCCCTTCTTAAGAAAAGCCTGTATAACCTGCTTGCTACTGAATTCTAAATTATCTTTGTTTTTTCACTCCTTTCAGAATGATTTAGTCCACGGTTGGGGAGTGGATATGAAACTAGGATACTGTGCTCAGGTATACTATTCAACAATGTTTTTTACTGTCACATCATACTCGTGATGCACTTAAAATTGATGCGGATTACCCCAAGAAACATTTTGCGTTCATTGCTGTTATTTTCTACTTCTGTTCCTTGAAACAGACTTATTTTTGTGGCTTACTTCTGCTTATTAGATGGCTATAAATTAGTTCACATAACTTTGTGTGGTCTGTTCTTCAATATCTTGTCAAACTATCTGATCCCAATCTACAATCGATGGGTAGTATTATTGTGCAACATCAACTTTTAGCTATCCCAGTTCCTGCTCTACTTCCTTATGGATCAGTAAATGCTGCACTGTCGAACTCGTGAAGGCCGTGTTTTTGAACATCTGCCTAGATTTCATTCTTTAGCTTGCAGTGAAGTTTGTTAGTACATGTCCTTAGCCATTATATTTTAGATGGTCAAGCTATATTATGAAAGAGGTGTAAAGGAGTGAATGCATATGGCATTGTACAGGGAGATAGGACGAAGAACGTGGGTGTGATAGATAGCGAGTACATTGTTCATAAGGGAATACGGACTTTGGGTGGACGTGGGAAGAAGGTGGTCAACTGAACTTTCTGTTTCTCGAAAATATATAGTATTATATAAACTTAGATTTTGTTTCTTGTTCTTGATGTGATTACAGGGTTCAAAGCCTGAAGCTTTAGGCAAGGTAACAAGAGTGTCTCTGTATCAGCAGTAACAGTAGATGAGTTATGGTAATTTGATTTTAATTGTTGTATTTTATCCAGAAACACAGTTCAGCAACAGTGGATGCTCGGGTTGAGGTGAGAACGGTGATCCTTTCTTAATCTCTGATTTTGTGTAGTAAAGAGACTGATTATAAAACAACAGATTCGAAGGCAGTCAACATGGGAACTTCAAATATTCAAGGACAGGTGGAAAGAAGCTGTAAAGAAAGACAGGAAGTGGGTTGATCCCTTTAGAACCTCCACCCGAAGGCGTAGCAGCACTTACAGTAACACTAGGAAACAGAGGCGGCACACCCAATGAGACTAACAAACTAAACTACTTACTTGCATATAAATTTTCATTGCTTCTTACCATTTTTAAAATTTTGTTGTTAGTTTTACTGTAATAAGCGCTGTGAGCTTTCTCTTCTTTTCTTTAAGGTGGAAGAGGCCTCCTTCCTTGATTCTTACTTCAATTAATTCACTCTCATACAGAATATAGCGTACCTTTCTATAATCATCCTTGCTCTGCTTTTTGTAGAGTTGCGTTCAGGTGTCATTTTCACAAGATAGTATTTCTGTAATGTTATATGAAAAATTGAACTTGTTGTATGATATTCATGTCTTGTTGGAAGGTCATGTCATTGCAACTCTTCTATCAGACAACTTTTTGCAATGAGCATCTCCAATTTTATTTTGTAGAAAAACATCTCCTGCCATTTCTTTGCTTAGTGGAACTGAAATAATACCTTGGTATTTTAAGTCTATCTATGTATTTTAGGTGAAAACTTGCTAAAGATAATAAGCCTCATTTCTTCCTTTCCAATAACTAGCACCTTCTTGTAAGTAAATAATAATAGTTAAATGATGATCTCTTATCAGTTCGTTGATAAAAACTAAACCAAAAAATAGGTGCAAAAAGAGCATCATGTAAAAGGAATTCTGATGTTAAATGAACATTTCCAACTAAAGCTATGTCAAGATTGATTAATTTGTGGAAAACAATTAGGTTAGGACTCATTATAACTTCTGCATCATTATAACTTATGTATCAATGATCCAAAAGCTTGCATCTAAAGGCTGCAAAATAGAAACTATCAAGTTTACCAACAAAAGAAATAGTTATCTCTCCACTCTTTTTGCATTGACAGTGTTGCACAACCTCTCCCTTTCCTTTAAGTAACCTCATGATGTCTTCCACTCTTAACACTCAGTTATTACAAATTGGAAAGTTCTCCTTCTACTTCCTCTTCAAATGGCAAGCTTTGCAATGTTAACATTAAGTGCCAACCTCACTAGTTTTAAACACTTATCTTTTGTTTACTCGTCTTGATCACAATAATCACAATGATCTTTGTCTTTCTTTGACTTCAAAACTTCTTTTTATCCCTTTTTCATGAATGATTTTATGCAATCCAATTACTTATTTTGTGTACTCATCTTGATCACTTATCTCAGGCCTTAAAAACTTTTTTCAACCTCTCTTTAAGCTTATACTCTCAATATCATGAAATCATTTTTGTTACTACCAGGTAAAGAATTACATAATACATTTAATTTCTCATTTGATTATATCCTTCATGCATTTCCATCAAGAATAACATCAATCTATTCATATTCTTCACTTCTTCAATCTGTTTTATTACTCCACAACTAAAATGTCAACTATGTCAACTCATCCCATAATCTATCATGTATTTCATTCCAAGTCCTTAGGGGGATGTAATATACATGAATACCTTTTAAAATCCACCATTTCAACATATAATATACCATCTGCAATTACTCACTCAAACAAATCGTACTCAAGCATTTTAACCTTGTCATCAACAAACCCTAATTTGTTCTCAGTGATTTATTGTTAGATCCAATTAAAGGTTTTGCTACTAGATTAATACGTAAATGATCACAATTCTGCAATTGAAGCAAATCACCCTGAACTCTTTTGTGAAAACAACTTTTGAGTAAATAACCTCTATTTTCAAGTGCATTTAAGTTACTAATTAAATATTAATGATTAAAAAACTTAACCGATTTGGCCAGTTTAATCATAAAAAAATTAATCTGTCCAACTTTTTGGTTTGATTTACTTTAATAACTCTTTTTGTTAAAAACTGATCAATTTATTAATTAATTGATTATTTTTATTAATTAATAAATTTTTATAAGCTAAAATAAATAAATTAATTTTCATTCAATAGTCTTTTTTAATTAAACTTCATTTCTTCGATAGGTAAAGACAATCTCTTTTAATGTATTTCAAATTCTTTAATTTTGTTCAATATTTAGCTAATTTTATGACAGTTTAATACTGATTGGATCTTTCAAAATTTAAATCTTTTACTTTACCGATTTAACTTCAAGTCCAGTTTTTTAACCATTGTTAAATATTTGTATGATGATATTATAACAAGATAAATAAATATGGTAGAAATAAAATATATTTGGTTTTCATTACTTATACACCCAATATATATTTGATGTGGGAATAGTGTTAAGGTGTCGTTAATGGATGCAAGGATGCTATTTACTATTGTTTTGATAATGTAGTAGAAGTTGAAATGATATATTCTCAATTTTGTCAAGAAAAAGCATTATTTCAATGGTAAAATAGTTTTAATATATTCTTATTATTAAATGTGATATTTTAATTGTATCCAATTATGATTAATATTGCCATTTATATATGTATATATAATTCATATTTTGAATATTGAATGCCCCTGTTGTAATGAGAAGATGAAGTTATGGATATCAAGTACTAAGTCTAACGTTGGTTAACATTTTTATGAATGAATCAATAGAAAAGTAAGTATTTCAATTATTGTTTTTTAACATTGCCATTAGTATACAAAATTTTAATCAATATTCAAATTAAAGGTGTCTTGTAGGTTCTTAGTATTTGTAACTGAGATGAAGATTTGTTTTTGTTAGAAAATATGTCAAACATCTTATGTGTGTTGAGGACAGAATCTGGTTCACAAGATGCATTATTGTTTACAACAAGTAAGTTTATGTAATAATTCATTTGCATAAACAAATTCATCATAAGTTTAATATTTTTGTTTATATCTTTATTTTGTAGCTCCTATATGATTTCATAGCTTGGACATCAAATATAACTATGACAAATATGGAGACATTGTAACAGTTAAATTTGAAATGTAATTTTTTTTTCTCTTTTTTAACTGCAAGTAGTATGTTGTCTTCAAATAATAAGGAAGCCATTGAGTATACAAGTAGTATGTTGTGTTGATGACTGAGTCATTTGCAAACTTCATTGTTGGGTTAATAATGAAAAGGACATTATGGCACTAATGACTTCTAATTTGTTGAACTTATTATTTTAATTTTGGTCAATTTCAGTTTCAATAGGCCAACTTAAGCATTTCAACAGTAATTAAATCAATAAAGGGATGTTCAATTTTAGTTTTAAAAGGCTAACTTAAACATTTCAACAGTAACTAAATCGACAAAGAGATGTTTTTGTCATATCTTTTTATCGAAAACAATTTCATATTGGGACATTATTAGAAAGAATATAACAAATTTAATTACCTAGTTTATAATTCTTATATTATGGCATCTAGTGATTATCAAATGCAAATAGGCACCCAACCATAGTATTGATGTTAGATTCACTTGGTTAATTATTAATTAGAAGGATAAAGACACGCATATATGCTACAATATATGATTATAATCACATTAAACATATATGCAGCTATGACTTTTTCCATGGTATGATAGAGTGAGATACGAAGAAAAGGAGAAAATAAAACTTGTGGACAATGTCATGAGAAAATGTAAGACTTAAAAGAAACTATAAGCACTTTCAAGATAAAACTTATAGACAATAATTGAAAACTCTGGCATCATCAATTGTATCATTAGTATATCAATTCCATGAACATATACACTTGGATCATATGTTTCACACAACAAATAAGCAGGTCAAAATGATTACATTCATAAATATATAAGCCTGGATCAAACACATACATAGTATATATTGAAACTAAGCCACCAATTCTAGATTACTAAACAAAGCACAACTAACAATTTTACAACATAACACTTATAGAACAACATCAAACCGTGGTCAAACTATGAACCAAATCATGTCAAAATTATCAACCCAATGATAACTAATACATATCCAAAACTAATGCATAACTAGAAGTTGGTAATTCTCAATTGTCAACAACTTGAGAATTTCTAGGAGCATATCTTTTTGCCCTAAGTTTAACCCTCCTCCTAGTTTGAATTGTATTGCTAGTTATATTTTGGGAAGCTTGAGTAGTTGTTGCATTAGTATTTGGATTTTTAAAAATTGAAATTGACTTCCACCCTATATGAAGCATAAAAATAAAAAAGCTAAATATTACCATCTCTCTGATAACTAGATATAAGTATTGTAAATATGTATTTAAATGATTTATAATAAGTATTTCTACTAACTTTCCCAAATTTCACTCCATATCCTCTGGTTGCCTATATAAATAAAAGAAATTATAATGTTATATAAGTTAAAGACAAAATAATTTAAAATTAAATGTGAATATTCACTAACTACTCTCTTCTCTCTTCTCTCTTCTTAAGATAGAAGATGCATTATTTGAGCCTGTAGATACTGATTGTGTACGTCTTCAAACTAAACGACTACCAAAATTGGATGAAGGGGCTTTAGTTTTTGGTGGTCTTCTTCTTTTCCACTACATTATACATATTAATATACTTTGTGATGAATAAATAGACATTTTTTTACAATTAAAACAAGAAGAACCAAAATTTTAATAAACTACCTTAACAATTTTAGGTTGCCTCAAAGGTTGACTCTTATTTTTGCATCCTTTTATATTGTAACCAATTTCATAACAATGATGACTTCTCATAGGTACTCCAACCTTACTCAATTTATTGGGTTTCATGGTTCTTCAGTCTTATCACTTTTCCTTACCTTTTTGGGCCTTGTAGGCATCTTCGTAGTCAATGGAGGTAATATTGGCTACAAATTTTCAGCCTTCAGCCAAAATTTAGGACCGTTAATGGGTTCTATAGCATACAGTTAACTTTTCAAATAACAATTACGTTTGTAACATCGATTGACATAAGCATCGATATCCTTCCTCTAATATAATATACAAGCCATAACATGCTTACATGGAATCCCTAATATACAATATCTTGCTCCCCATTTTGTAATCTCTATTTTCTTTCTCACTCTTGGGCATATATCATCATTGGATTTAAGCATCATGTCCCTTTTTTCATATATTTGAGTTATTAAAGAAATTCGAACGTTTTCTATCATATTAATCAAGCTTTTCATACAAGCTTCACAAATGAATCCATTAAATATCTTTGATATATTATTATGAACTATTTCATACTTCGGTCTTGTGCTGAAATACATTTATAAAATTCTTCAGTCTTCAACTTCTCCATCACCTCATCAAATTCAACTTCCATTATGCAACTCAACGCTTTCCAAAATAAGCTCCTATATGTGTGGCCTTTATTAATGTGACATGTATGGATATTGAAAGTTTACCTTCTCCTAATCGCTAACAAAAGTCCATGCATTCCCACTTATGTCTAGATCTACCTCAAGAATGCTAAAAAACAATGTAATAATTGGTAATTTTCTCTCCCTCAATCACAACCTAAGATATAGGAAACATCTTATTGTTTCTGTCACAACCTATTGTAACTAATAAAGCATTTCTAAGGAATGTATTAAAAAACAACCATCTAACTTAATTATTTTCCTACTTCCTTCGAGAAAACCATACTTCAAAGCACTAAATCCTATATAAAACCATTTGAACATTGGTTTTCGAACTATTCATCAAGTTTAGTTTAAATAATATAATGCCCATCTTTGTGAACTCATCGTAACTCTTGTCCATAAGACCAAAACTTGACATAATGGCTTTTTATAGATCCTCATAGTATGGCAATAGCTTCCCACTTAGCCTTATAACATCAGGATTACATTGCCTATAATACATATTTTCTTTAGAATCATCCATCATTTCAGTAATAGGCCAATTTGGGTTCCTCCTAAAGTTATGCAAGAATTCATTTTTTTTATTTATTTCCTGCTAGCTTGCTTGTTCCTTTGCACTTTCTTGCAATTATGCCTATTTTCTATTATCTTTGTAGCAAATGTTTTCTCATTTCCAATCTAGCTAGCGTATACCAGAAAAGGACATTATGACTCACAAACTACCTCCATTCTCACATCGAATCTCACTATTGAAACATCATACCAATTTGTAATTGCATAGTTTCTTATTCCTTCCTTTAACTACATCTCATCCATAAATTTCCTTCCAATTTCAAACTTAAAATCTTTCATATCAACTTTTGGATTGAAGATAATGCATTTTCTTTTTTAGAATAGATGCTTCACTATCACTACAAACTAATGATTAAACTTCAGCATCATTATCCTCATATTCACTATTTGAACCATGTGAGCTTCCTTCATAACTTTGTGTATCTTTGGAATAATCACATTCTTCATTGTAATCCTTTCTAAGACCTCAAACCCTATTGACAACATTTGTCACTTTCAAACCTACTATGTACAATCTTGACATAACTTTTCTTATTTGTTCTCGCAATAACATATTCTTCATCATCGGTTGCAAATAACTCATCACCAACTAAATCATCTGTAGATTCATCTGTATAACGTTGAAATCATCATCTTGCTCCAATTGAGTTTGGAACAACCCCTCATCATTACTATCAGAGTCAGATTCTTCACCATTTGTTGCAGGATGCTCATAACCATAGTCGTAATAGATTTCAACATTGTGATAATTCAAATCTTCCATTTATTGGAGCATAGCTAACATGTCCTTATTATGGTGTAAGCTTAACTCCTTCAAGCTTCCCATTGACTCATTATGAAATTTGTAAATCATAGATATTACTCTATATCCTTTAGATTTAGAAACTCTTTTTAGGACTAGCATGCTAAGTTCATTAACATCCATATCCTTTTTTAATTTAATCTTTCCTCCCAACATATTTATTATCGTGTCTTTCTAACACCCCACCATAATAAAATGCAAAATTTACCAACATCTGCAAAATATTGGGTAGTTTTAACAATAACACTTAGTATAATACATAAGAAAATGGTTATAAACAAATATATGTACAAAAGTTTAGGGTAAATAAAATGAGCTAAGGAAAAGTGTGACTAAGGACAAAATGATACATATTTCAAGAGGAAAAAGAGAAGAAAGAAACTAAGTAATCTTAATTTGGGACAATTAGAAACACTAACGAGAAGTAAATTATATAAACACTTTAATTCTTAGGTAAACTATAAACAAGTTCTTCACCTATTAAGCTTAGACAATAGTTGTTTTTACCTTGTAATACTTATTTAAGTTGATCCTAAATTGTCATTTAAACACCTGATTTACTTAAGATATATAACTTGATATATTTCAAGTAGCACATAAACTAATGAACCTTTAATAAAAAAATTGACCTATCATAATGGACATTCATCACATTTTAGTCTGCAATCTTGAATGTAATATCCAATGCATACTCTATTTGTGTGAAATTCATTAATTTATACTCTTATTCAATTTACAAAGAGATTATCTAAACACATGTAGCATTTTTAGAGGAGATATGGAGTCAGATAGAATGAATAAACTTTTCAAGCATTGCATGAAATCAACATTAGACTTGATAATTCTTCCCTCAATTCTTCATTTCATTGCAAATAAAACATTATGTATCTTTTTGAACCTCATTTAAAATAATCCATGTTATTGATAACAAGCTTAGCTTTAATAGTTTCAACTTAATCAACTAAAATAAATGAAGAAACAAAAAACCAATTTGATTATTAAATGAATAAATCCAATATTCCTAGTTTGATTACAATATATCTAACACTTGCAATTTAGCCACAAAAGACAATTATTCCAATTAATTTAAAAAAGACACAAAGTTATAGTTACTAGTATGAAAGGGACAAATAACTTTTCTTCTGCTGCGAACCGCTTATTGTAGCTATTGGTTTAGCTGGTGTAAACACAAACATAACGAAGAAAGGTCATAACATGATCATGGTAGAATATTATCCTCTTAGTCCCAATTATATCGCATGGTAGAATATTAGAAACAATCTCAATGAAACATTTAACTTCTACAAAGTTTAAGCGCTAAGCCAAATAACCTAAACATATGCAGGTGGATAAATTAATAACTATGTAAGCGCATTATGTTCCAATCATAATTCATAAGCCAAATACATATGAAGCACTTCCTGATTTTCCTGTAACGAACTGAAAAAAAGGAACTTGAGTACAAAAAATTTAGAAAACACAACAAAAATATAAACAAGACATACTTGAAAATCGTAATTTCTATAAAGTGATAGAGAAGATTGGTGCGATAAATTTTGTAATGTGAAGAGGAGCGAATAATGGTCCACGGTAGAAAATGGTATGCAACAGAGAATGGTGTGTGATAGAGAAGATTGGTATGACAAGAAAGAAGAGTGTAACATAATCTATAAAGAGGAGGAGTAGAGATTGGCGCGATGGCGAAGAGAAGGGTAACAAACTGAAATCCCAAATTAATTTAGGGTTTTAGATATAAACGTTGTAGTTTTTTATTTACTTAATTTAAATTTTAATTAAGTCTAACGTATATAATGATTTAGGGTTTCTATCTTATATGGCTTACTATGTCAGCAACGTTAATAGAGATACTCAAATGTGGCTAAATTTGAAAAAAAATTAAAAATTTGAACTTTTAATTGCTACTTTTAAAGCTCGAGCTACAATTATAAGAGGAAAATTTGAGATTTTAATATTACATATTCCTTTTCCAAATTTTAAATCTTTGCTTGATAGTATGCAATTTCCTTTTATTTTCTATTTGATTTATGATTTTAAATTAAATAAAAAATTATATGTTTTGTTAATGTATTATTTATTTTTATTATATATATATATATAATGTGAATTTATCGAAAATAGTTTTTCTATTAGTTAGGTGTAAGGTTGTATACTATTAGATTTTTCCATGTATAAGAGAAATTTTTACTGAGTTGTTATTATTTTTAATATTATACTTATAGCCTCCTCTAACAAAAGAATGATGTCTTAGATATTTAGAGGTAAATTAAATTTAATTTTATTAAAAAAAGATAAAATATTCAAAGTAAGTTTTAATTTTTTATAAAATATTTTGTTGTTAGTTCTACAATTAATGGCGTTTATATTGCATATTACATCATAATAACATGGAATTTACTAATGTCATATTAAATTAAATATTGAAAAAATAAACCATTATGAAGTTTGTCTATTCTTTTCCCTACAAAATTTCTATAGTATACTATACTTTTTTTTATCAAAATTCAAACTACTCCATTATTATTATTATTATCAAAACGACTACGCTAGTAAATTAACCAGAATAAGCTAAGACAGTCCACGTAAGCATCCTCCTGCCATCATCTTTATCTCTCTACAACATTTCTTCTCTTCACCTTTTTGTTTTTGAAGAAATCTGCTCTTCACCTTGTTCACATTTCTGTTCAAATTTTGCCTTTTCTCTACAAGCCTTTGTACTTTGAAATCTCTTCTGTTCACTGTCTTTGCTTCTTTCTATGGCTGGTCGCTACGATCCCAACCCGTTCGACGAAGAAGAAGTCAACCCCTTTTCTGTGAGTCTCCTGTTTTAAAGTTCATGCTCTTTTAGTTCATAATTAGTTTAAATTTGAAAAGGGCTGTTCTGTGAACTCTGAAGTTGGTTATATATACTGGTTTTCGGTTAATTCTGAGAACCGAATCTGGAATCTTTTTTATTGTTGACTTTTTGGTTTCTGTAAAGAGTATAGCGTTTCCGATGTACAGTTTGTGGGTTGATTTTGGTGCCGTACTAACGGTTGCTATTATTCAAATCCATTTGAGGCCAGTTATGTTATTCAGATTTCAGAAACATGTTTCTAGGTGGTAACCAATTACTGTTACCAAAATTTTGAGAATCATGATGCCTCTAATTTTCAGAGTGTTCCTTCTGCTACAAATTCGAGGCTTTCCCCACTTCCTCCAGAGCCTGCAGATTTCAATTACAATCATGGTGCAACTGTAGACATTCCAATCGATTCTTCTAAGGTAAGACTAATCTCTCAGTTTGGTGGAAACAGAACTATACTATTTGTCCCTGTGTGTTATTTGGTAATTTCTTCCAATCTAGGATTCAAGGAAGAAAGAGAAGGAGCTTCAAGCTAAAGAGGCTGAATTGAGGAGAAGAGAGCAGGTATATGTTCGGTCAAATGTGAAGTTTTTTCCCTGCATGCTGCATGATCATATAGTCAAATCAAAAACTTTCTATTTCTAATATTAGAGGTGGTTCCTCATTGATCTCGTAATGCCTTTTCAAGAGTTAGATCATATTGGAGGTTTTGTAGTGTTTATATATTAAAATGTTACTACTGGAGGTTTTCAAAAAGTGCTAATTTAGAAGTTCTAGCTTTTGGAAATTGAAGATTGTGGTAATCTTTTGCAACTTTCCACTGTCATTACTAATATGATGATGCTTTAGTTCATTGTAGTGGTACTAAGGCAATATGCTCCTTCACTGGAATTGATGAATGCTAGGGAATACCCCTCTGGTTGGATTATAAACAAATGTTAGTTTGCATTTTGTAGGAAGACATTGTTAGATTATTAGCACTTAATACTTATATAAGATACTGAGATTTAGTAATGGTAATTGTTATTATTTTTAAGGCAATGAATTTTAATAGTCTGTTGCTCGTAAGTTTTAAATAAGAAATGTACTCATTTAGATCATTGATTCATTGGTTGGATTATCGACAATGAGTTCTATTGACATTTGTCGTCTGTTTATCTGTTGCACTTCTTGGCATTGAGTGTGAGATTATTGGCTTTAAAATAAAACCTTACAATTTGTTGGTCCGTTTGTTTACGGGGTTAACTTCTACTATCAATCTCATTAGCCTAATTTTTTACTGCTGACAGGAAGTAAAACGGAGAGAAGATGCTGTTGCACGAGGTAATATCCTGTGTAGGTGATAATTCATGATGAGTAAGGTCCCACTTATGCAAGATATCCTGCAATGGAATTTTCATTTTCTGTTCTCTCTTTCATTTTACAGCTGGAATTGTTGTTGAGGAGAAAAATTGGCCACCTTTCTTTCCCATTATCCATCATGATATTGCAAATGAAATTCCAATACATTTACAAAGACTCCAGTATGTTGCATTTTCAACATTTTTAGGTAATTTCATCCCTATCTTGATATTTTAGACTGATTGTGAAGTTGAGGGAAAGAAGGGTCAATGCGTGCAAATTTCTTGATATGCTTGAGGTTTCTTAACTTATTATTTGAGCTTTATGCAAGATAGTAATTTATCCTTGTCTCCTTTTTTTCACTAGTGTTGGAAAATAATCCACGAGGAATTATTTCAGAAAGTGTGGAAATTCAATCGCTCCAAAATTTTGTTTTCATGGTTAACGGTCAAATTTTAGACTTGTAATGACTTGTTTGATTTATTTATTTACTTCTTTTGTTTCTTGTGTCAGTTTATTTACTTATTTTATCTTTTTTTTACTCTTTACTTTGTTCTATTTTTATCGTCTTATTTAGTTTATTACTTATTACTTATTTTATATTTTATATTATTATTATTATCTTTTATGTTTATGTTTATGTTTAATTATTATTATTTTATTATTTTAATATATATATGTGCATATATATATATATATATATATTTCTTTTTCATATGAGTCTATCATAAACAACCTCTCTATTAGTTAGGTGTAAAATTGCATACTATTAGACCTTTCCAGATCTCGCGTGTCAACAGGACTTTTACTGGGTGGTTGTTGTTATTTTCATGAACTACATTCTCCTAGTCCTTAATCTTAAAAGTCATTTTGCTTTTCTTTGCTCTATTATTATTCAAACAGATACTTGTTTGGTTTCTGATATCTTGTTTTGTTTGTTCATTTCATATTCCTATTGATGAGCATATATCAACTTGTAGACTATCTAGTGCTGCGTTCTTGTTTCATGGGCTGTGATTTTGGTGCAGGGTTGGTTCTTTGTCTTTTCTGGAATATCATAGCTGTTACAACAGCATGGATTAAAGGAGAAGGTTATTATACAGTTTATTTGTCATTCCTTGCTTATTCAAGTTTTATTATTCTCTAATGTTTTCATTGTGATGGCCTCTATTCTCTCAATTCTTACTATAGCGGTTTTTTTTTTCTTTATAGGAGTGAGAATATGGTTTCTTGCGATTATCTACTTCATAGCCGGAGTTCCTGGGGCCTATGTTTTGTGGTATCGCCCACTATATCGTGCATTTAGGTAGTTAAATTTCCTTATCTTCTTATAATTGGTACTGCTTTTGAATTGGCTGTTCCATATATCGAATTTATTTACCGGGACATTGGTTGTCTCAGGACGGAGAGTGCAATGAAATTCGGATGGTTTTTCCTCTTTTACATGGTAATTTTTATTTCTCACATCAAGTTTCATTGGAGAATTAACGAAACCTAATTTTGTTTCCATATTCCCTGTCTGCAGATTCATATCTGCTTCTGCGTTGTTGCTGCTGTTGCTCCCCCTATATTTTTCAGAGGAAAATCATTTACGTATGTTTGTACAGATGTTTCAATCTTTCTAACCGATGCATTTGAAATATAATGATTGTATCTGATTGGCGAATTTTTGGTCTTTGGAACAGTGGCATCCTGTCTGCAATTGACGTTATTGATGATAAGGTTTTAGTTGGGGTAAGATGTCTGATCTAGTATTATATTTCCGGCCAACTTTATGGGCTTCCAAACGTTTGTGTATATTTGGCCCAACTGGATTGCATGCAAGTAAAAGAGTATCTGTTGTATCATTCACCACTCAAGTAATACCACTTGGGCCATCTTTCTCTATATTGTTCTCTTAGCTCCTTTTTCTTTTCTTTCGGTCCCCTACCCAAATATAAATGTTCAGTTCCCATGATTTCAGTCTCTCTATTGATTGAAATGAACAAACTTATATTTAGTTTACCATATTACTTGTTACCTTTTTGTGTAGATCTTCTACTTTATCGGATTTGGCCTTTTCTGTCTTGAAGTGGTGGTCAGCATCTGGGTTTTGCAGGTACTTAAGCTGTACCATTGAACAATTTCATGCTATCATATGTACAATCGATGGCTTGGTCATGATTTAGCTTTGGAAATGCTTTTAAATATTTTTTTTCCTTTCATGTGTGTCTATTTGAAATAGTCTCTTTACGAGTTAGAGATAAGGCTGCATATTACTAAGACTTCTTTAGATCTTGCATATCGGCAGAACTTTTACTGGGTTCTTCTTCTTCTTGTCGTAATGCTTTTAAACATTCTATTTCCTCACTTGCCAGTAACTTTGTTATCTGCAGCAAGTGTACATGTATTTCCGTGGCAGTGGTAAAGCTGCAGAGATGAAGCGGGAGGCTGCAAGAGGAGCATTTAGGGCAGCTATGTGACTCTTTAAGCTATTCACGAATGGCAACATGATGAGTGGATGTGTGAAATTAGGTTGTAGATGCCCCTAGCCACGTAAATTTTTGGAGACTTCCTTTGCTTGTCTTTGATTGCTTGCTTGATGCTGTGTCCTTGTAAATTTTCAGAGTACCGCTATGGGATCATGCAAACTTGGCTATCTTTTCTCTGCTGCAATATTACTTGCTATTGTCTCCATTGTTTATCTAAAATGCCCTTCTTAAGAGGGGAAAAAAAAAATCTATGAATGCCAAATTCAGATTCAATTGCTTCACATAATTTTGTTCATTAAAGCTTCGGGTATGTTTGGTTGGAAGTTTATTAATGAAATAGAATGAAATGTAATATTATTCAATTGTTTGATTGAAAAGTTTATGATAAAATAAATTGAAATAAGATAAAAAAGGAAGGTTTTATATTTTATCTCATTTTATCTTAAATAATAAAAATAAAAACTTTCAATTTAAGAGGTTTATAATAGAATGTAAAATAATAAATAGTTTTATATTATATTACATTATAAATCTTTCATTCAAATAATATTTTACTATATTATATTATAAATTTTTTCATCCTTTCAAATAATAATTTTTTAATATTATATTTATTTGTTTTATTTTATCATAAACTATTATATTATATTATATTATATTCAATTTTATTCTATTAAAAATTTTATTTCCAATTAATCATAAGCTTAATTTGATATATTTAACATCCACGAGGCCTGGCCGTGTTCATTGATTTGGTAGGGCTATTAGTGGCATTCGTAACCAGGAAGAAAACTGGCGTCATTGCTTATCAGGGTGTAAGGAGGCTGTCAATCCCTCTCATAATGGGTGGCCACCCACCAGTTCCCAACTTTCATTAATACCATATGTCAGCTTTCCCAGTTCATCGACGCTTTCCGACCGACCTAAAAAAACAGGTTATAACTTGGAAGGATGGACCAACATCAGTGCTTTAGCATTGACACTTGCCGAATGATGTAAGAAATTGGCAGAAACTTGCAGCCTCCCGCTGGTAGAACTCGTGGACTGCTGCCAACTTTAGTAACATTTAAGGGAAACTTGGAAGGATTTACAAGAAGAAAGTGGTCTAATCCACGACAGAAACTAGAGGGAAACTAGCAGCGAAACGTTGCATGTTCATGTTTCTGACGTGCTGTGTTGGAAATTCCATGGAAGAGGATGAAAAGGTTTAACAATATTAAAGCAAAACAATCAAAGTATACCTGATTTGTGGGGTGTATGCCATAATCTGTTTTATTTATATTAATCATAAATAAGTCACATACATAGTATTCGACGTCAACCGAATCACATGCTTTTAAGTTATATCATCACTACTAGGTGGTAGAAGATGTAGATATTAAGCGACTGAGCGCATGCTAGCGATCCAAAGAACTCTTCCGCTTCCTCTAAGGCTCTAACAGTAAGCAACACACTTTTTCTTACAATCCATAGTACAACCTCCACCGCCTCCGCCGGCACCGTACCCCTTCCCTGACCGGCTGTATGAAGTGAAACACTTAGCTGGACATGTCAACTTCTTGTTGTAACATGCACCCTTCTCTTTGCACACCACAGTAGGCCTGATAACACCACCTCTAGAGTAGCCACCACTCGGACTACCATATCCCACACCGTAACCACCGCCGAGGTGCCCCCAATCTTTTCCAAAACCCGGTATGTTGAACCCATTTCCGGGTCCGAATATCCCGCCTATGTCACCACCATTGTTGTTGTTGTTGTTGTTTCCAGTACTGCCGCTGCCTTTATTGTTGCTTGGGTTGTTAATGGATTTCCCGTTCGATGATAAGAGCTCAGAAAACGGGTCGGGTCCCGATCGGGTGCTGGTTGTGAGTGAGCAGGAAACAAGCAGAAGTGCTAGTAGAAGGAAACTGATAATGGGTTTCATTATGTAGGGTTTGGAGAGTGATATGGTAGAAGAAGAAAGTGCAAGTGTTGGAACATTTAAAGATGAAAAGATTGAATCTTTTGGGGTGAGGGGTTGGAGGGCAGTTGAGAGGGAGGGTCCTCATTGAATGTTAAGTAGGTACGGTGCATTTATGGGACTTGCATTTCAATTTCTTTGAAGTTAATGTCGTGAATTTATGCTTCTGAACATGGACTTTTAACACAAATGAGCTAACTTCCATTGGTTGACAACCAAGTGGACATATCAGCTACTGGGACTGGGACAAGACAATATATTGTAGGACTAGATACTTTGTTTTCTCTTAATCGGAAAGCATATAACCAAAAACTATGTTTAAATATGTCTAAGTGAAAGATACAGATATAATCTGCAATCAGTCTTTCTTTATGTTCGTACCTAAGAGGGAAAAAAAAAAGGAATTAGGATCTGAATCCGACTTTGTCATTATGCTGGACTCACTCAATTTTAGGTAATACTTGCCTGATCAGTATCTTTTTATATTAACTCGGACAATGGCCTCGCTTGTTTATCTTCTCTTCCTTCCACTCATTTATGTCATCTTCTTCTCCTTCTTCTTCTTTTTTCATCACTAACTGTAAAAGAGCATCGAAAATGATCCCTATTCACTCCCAACTCAGTTGTTTTATACATCTAGACAGGTAAAAAGTAGCATAACAAGAAGTGAAGAATTGAAGTACTCGAACTTGCCATTTATGAACGGACTCAACAAATCATCCATGGAAATATTATGTAGAAAGTTTCTCTCCCTTCTTTCCCCTCCCTCTCTCTTTGTCGACATTCTATGTTCATCTCTTACCTTTATAATTAACTTTTAGGAAGCTAATTTATTCTTAAGACGTGATGCTCTTGGAGATGATGACTTGCAATCTTTTAGTTGTTGTCTTTAGAATAGTTAATTAAAAAAGAAAAAGATACAGCAATCTTACAAGGACCAACTGTTGGATTGATTAGTTTTGTTTATATGAAGTTTATAAGAATAATTTCTGTGTATTACTTTAGGTGAATGTGATCAGTAATATATATACAAAGCTATGAGAATATATGATCAACATAATATTAGGTAATTCTATCCTATGCAACTAATTAGTAAAAATAATAATTACAATACTAACAACAATAGCGTCCTATGAGATATTTAGCAAATCAGTTTGTTTGATTGTAGGCATGATAATAGGCTTGGACATAATCATTATGATTATCTCCAGCATCCTCCCGCAAGTTGGAAGGTTGAAGAGTAAGGCCAATCTTGGACATTAGAAGTTGAAAATGAGTCCGAGCAAGCGGTTTGGTGAGACCATCAACAAGTTGGTCGTTGCTTGAGATGTGAGAGACATGAATGATGCCACCTTGAACATGTTCTCATACAAAGTGGTAATCTAGACCAAGGTGTTTCATTTTGGAATGAAATTTGGGATTAGCAGTAACATATGTAGCACTCATATTGTTATAATAGATAGCAAAAGAAGTAAGAGGTTTGTGTCCCAGCTCACATAGTAGATTGAGTAGCCAAAGAATTTCAGCCGCCATCGCGGCAACAACTTAATATTCGGCTTTGGTAGATGAATGAGCCAATGTGCATTGCTTTTAAGAACTCCAAGAGATGAGATTCCTTCAAGGATAAACAACATAACCTGTGGTGGAAATATAGTCATTCTTATCCCCCGCCCAATCAGCATCCGTGAAGGCATGTAAACAAGCGGGCGAACTTCAATGCAACAAAAGACCATGATGTGAAGTTCCTGCAAAATATCATAGTAGTCGTTTGAGTGTTGTCCAATGATCAGTGGTTGGCTTTTGCATGTATTGGGATAACTTGCTCACAGTAAAAGCAACATCGGGTCGAATTAGTGATAAATATTGCAAGCTTCCCACCAAGGACTCGATACTCATGAGGTTTGAGATAAGAGTGCTAGATTTATTAGAAAGAGGGGGATGAACACTCATAGGTGTCGGAACGGGTTTTGTTTCACTCATTTTGGCACGTTGGAGAAGGTCAAGAATATATTTATGTTGGCTTAAAAATAAACCAGTTGGATAAGGAAGAACTTCGACACCAAGAAAGTAGGAAAGAGTGCTGAGATCTTTACGAGAGAAGCGTTTGACTAAGGCGATGATAAGAGAGTTGAGAAGAGTAGGGTTAGAGCCAGTAATGATGATATCATCAACATATACAAGAATATAGAAGTTATCTTGGTGATGCCGTAGAATGAATAAAGAGGAGTTAGAAATAGAGTTGCAAAAGCCGAGGTTAAGGAGATATGTCTAAGCTCATTATAAGAAGCCCAGGGACTTGTTTAAGTTCATAAAGAGCTTGACGTAATTTGCAAACATGAGTAGGATGAGTTTGGGTTACAAAACCCGGTGGTTGAACCATGTAAACATCTTCCATAAGAGAGCCTTAAAGGAAAGCATTGTTAATGTCAAATTGATGAAGAGACCACCCATGGCTTATTGCAATGGAGAGCATGGTTTGAACCATAGCAGGTTTGACTACGGGGCTAAAGGTTTCAGTATAGTCAAGCCCCGATCTTTGGTGAAAACCTTTAACCATAAGACGAGCCTTGAGACGTTTAATGGAGCCATTGGGATTAAATTTGGTACGAACAACCCATTTGCACCTAGTTAGATTTTGAGATGGAGAAGGAGGAATAAGATCCCAAGTATTATGTTTTTGGAGAGCATCATTGACGCAGAACGGAAGTTAAGAACGGGAAAAGAACGTTTAGACTCCGTTCAGGAGTTTAATCAATTTCGTTTGATTGGACGAAAAGAGAAACAAGAACGACAAGCGATCTTGAAAGAATGGCAAAGCCAAATTCTAGAATGAA
>JAOTIZ010000002.1:31673645-31686819 GCA_027123425.1 Erythroxylum panamense | reverse complement strand
AAAAATACTTCATTCTTCTCGTATACTACAGTCTTCTACGATTTACAAATTCATACATACGTATTCATAAAACAAGAAAAGCTTAGCTTACTCTAGAATTCACACGACAACGTATGGATACCATTTTCTTCTTAACCAGAAGTGAAATCTGCAGGATAACTTTTCATCGTATGAAACCCTGGAATTTTCTGCATTATAAACTCAACAATGAAGAATTATTATTTTTGGTTGTTCAACGCAGACCACGTCTGCATTGACGTCTGTGTTGACGTCTGCGTTGTCAACACAGACGTTTATATAAGAGAAAAAAATCAAGAACTAACCTGTGAGTTTTGATCCGTGGATGTCTTGAGAGAAGGTGAGTGTTTTGTGTGTTTGTAAACGAAAGAAAAAAAACACATAAACAAAAGAGTCGTCTGTGTGTTTGTAAACAAAAGTGTTACATACGGAAGTGACGGAAAAATTTCTACCCGAAAAAGTTAAAATTTGGGACTTTTTTAAAAAGCTCCAAATTTTAGCTTTTAAAAAAGTTGTATTTTAACTTTTGAAAAAGCTATTTCTACTTCAAAAATATTTTTGAAGTTTACAACCAAACATCTATTTTTTCCTTAAAATAACTTTTGCGGTAGAAAAAAGTACTTTTACGACCTCCAAAAGTTAAACCAAACAGGTGCTAAGAGCTAAAATAAGAGCTAAGATGTAGTACTTTCAGATGTCTTGATTTTCAAATTCAAAACGGGTGTGCCATATTCACGGGACATGATTTTCTGTCTAATATTATGGTGTCTTATTCTGTCCCATTAATCTCAATAATTCATTTATGCGAGTTCCGTGTTTATTTATGCGGGACCTACGCAGAATCCACATAAATGAATGGTTGAAATTAATGGGATAAAATAAGACACCATAAAATTAAACAGAGGATCCGGACTCCATATTCACCGTGACTTTTTTATAATAAAATAATTTTTTACTAAATTGAAATTAGATAAGAAAATTCTGACAAATTTTATTACTGTTGGTTTTATCATAAGAACTCAAAGTTGGATTAGAAAGTAATTATCGGTTCGAAAAGTCAAACAAATATTTAAACAGAGCAAACTCTTCTTTACCACACAGATTTAAGAACCACTTCAAAGAATGGCTCATTGGAGACGCACTTTCAACAATCCACTAATTGAGACCCTAAGTGCATAGTAATCTTTCTCAAGCTAAGACAAATGTAGCTTTTGCTGGCCAAGTTGAAAGTTGCATTGTTTCCCTTCCCTTGCTCCTTAAAGGCTCTAAAGTAGTCAGAGTTAGCTGATCTTGTTGAACAAATTCTCATCAGCACTTACTGAAGTTGAACATTATTTATCGTCGTGACTCGTGATTCACCGAGTTGTATGCAGCCACTATTGGTGTTAGAAAGACTTAATAAACTCCACTAGCTCTTTCAAGGATCGATAGGAAGACCCACCTTCCGTTATGCATAGTTGTGCTTCCACCTTCAGCTTCATTGCCCTCTCTCTTATTTCCTCTCCTTTTTTATCAGTCATCAACATTCTCACACTTTTCTCAAGCTCTTTTCTATCCAATTCATTCTCCAATTGCAAACCCACTTTCCATACATGACTCACATACCTTGCAGTCACCTTTTGGTCTCCAAAACATGGCCTACATAACATTGGCACTCCTTCACATATGCTTTCAATAGTGGAGTTCCAACCACAATGACTCAAAAAACCTCCCACAGCTTTGTGTGCCAACACCTCCTTTTGTGGTGCCCACTTAACTATACAAGCTCTGTCTTCAACCTCCTCTTTAAAGCCCTCTGGCAATGCCTCAATGCACTCTGAACCTTGTATTGAGCCTGGCCTGACCACCCACAAGAATGGTTGCTTACTGTTTGCTAAACCCCATGCCATTTCTGCTATCTCCTTTTCGTTCGTTGAAGCCATGCTTCCCAGACTTACGTAGATTACTGAATTTGGAGTTTGCTTGTCAAGCCATTGCATGCAGTTAGCGTCCTCTTCCAGTAAACTCGAAGATGATGTTGGCACGACCTTGTGGATAGGTCCTATTCCAAAGACCGGAATCTGGATTTTTTGCTGGAGCTTTGTGATTGATGACTCTTCAATACAATTCATGGTGTTATAAATAATAGCCAAAGATCTCCTCATATTACGAACGTTGTTTATCATTTCAAAGAGAACTTCAAACGGTGCGAAATAGGAAAATGGCATATCCTTGATCCTGAGAGGAGGATGCTCTGGAGTTAACTCCTCTGACATGGGATCTATAGTTTGGAACAGCATTAGTGAATTTATATGAACAGTGATTTGTTACATTAAGAAAGTAGCTGGAGAAGCCGTCAAACACTAAAATACACACGCCTGACAATCAAACAGTTCTTCATTGAAGGCTGATTATACTTCAATTTCAGAGTTAATAATAGCAGATCAAGTTCCAGTCGATGGGGACATGGTTAACAAAGGTTTTTCATAGGGAAACACCTGAAGAATTAGGGAGTGCTTCAGTATTAATGCTATTAGCCTATTACATGTCCAGCTGTATGGCAGGCACAAAAAACCTGTCTCACAAACCACAGCAGGCTCAGTTGAGGCTACGTTTTGGTTCTCATATCTTTAATCCTTTTTCTTACTGTATTTATTTGGAGGCCAGCCAGATTCTGGCACACAGAAAGAAAAACACGAACACTTATATTCGACACTAGATCTTAAGGAATTATGTTGTGGTATATATCTGATGTGAAACTAACAAATGCGTATCTCAGTCAAGCAAAACGTCCACAAACCTGAGAAAGGAATGCGTCCTTCTGCCCTTAATCGAAGCATAGTCCCACGAACAAGGAAAGTGATTACGTTGCTTGTTCGAAATATGACGCTAGGAAGCCTCAGATTGTGAGCCGCAGGTTCACAGAAGTAGGACATCTCATCATAGATAACGCAGGCAATTTCACCAGGAGTTGCCTGATCTTGCATGAGCTGGGTCAAGCATTCTAGGAAAGGAATTTCACATTTTTGGTTAAGAATCAAAACGAGAGTTGTTTTGTCAGGAGAAGAGATCTCATCATCTGACAAATTATCTGGTATGGATATGAATTGTAAATGAGGATGGCTTGAAGCATCAGGAGAGTTGTACTGAGTGTGAACAACGGTGATGCAAAAGCCCTTAGAGTATAAGATGGCGCCCAATTGAAGCATTGGATTTATGTGCCCTTGAAATGGGCTGGGGACTAGTATTACTCTGCGACTTCTCCGTCGTCCTTCCATCTTCCTCTTTCTCTCTCTATCTCAATAAGCTCGGTGGAAATTGTTCATGTCTGTGACCTCACCTCCCACAAGTTTATTAAAAGTTCCGACAATCCTCTTATTGTCCCCATACTATATTTTACTCCCTTCAATTCATAATAAGAGTCATTTTAGAAAAATACACGCTTATTAAAAAAGTTAATGAAATTATAGATATACCCTTATTAATACTCCCATAAAATTAGCATGTGAGAGAAATTGCATAGTATTAAATTGTCTTGAAATTGTGATCTATATAATTAAGATAAGAGAGAAATGAAAGGTTAATTTTGGAAGAAAAATTATAAATATACATACAAAGTCAAGAATGACACTTATTTTGAATAATTAAAATGTATCTAAAATGACTCTTATTATGAATAGGAGGGAGTATAATGTTACAATTCCAATGTTAAATCAAAATCAAAGGGCATCATTTTCAATATAGTAATGATATCGGTCAGCCTTCCGTTGGCGTGACATAATCTGAATCAGACAATTATTTTTCAATTTCTTGTCGGCAGCTGTACATTGTTCAGAGTCTTCCATGTCAATATCTTGATGTGACTTGAATCTTACAAGTCAAGAGAACCTATCTAAACGATGGGAACAGGTCTGTGTTCTCAAATAACCCCGTTCTTAAAAGATCCCATCCATCCAATAAGTAGGATCCACATTAATTAGATGATGGGATCTTTAAGAACAGAAGAATCAGGTTATTTGGGAACAGTGATTTGGTGTCTTAATCGATGACATGAGATCTTTTGTTTAATATTATTCTGTCTTATTCTATCCCATGAAATCTTAGTCATTTATTTCGCGGGACTTACGCGAGACTCACTTAAGATCCACGCGAAATCTACATAAATAAATGACTGAGATTTATTGGACAGAATAAGACAAGATAATATTGAAGAGAAAATCTGGACTCAACGATGGCACGAGCCCCTCCTGCGGCATTTCATCAACGTGACGTACAAATACATTGTTCATTTCATCAACGTGACGTACAAATATATTGTTCAACATTTTGCTGTGCAACTTGCTCTTTCTTTTTTCTCTGTTCTTTTTTACCAGGTAATCTTACAAGCCTCCTCCAAATCCAATCATGATCTGCCTGATCTCTGTATTCAAGCCATGGACCCAGCGGACTTAGTTTCAAGCCATCTGTTTCCAGTTTTAGGCTCAAAAGATGCACGAACAAGTGCGATGGACATAGGTAACTAAATTTCTAAAGAACGTTAGCTTGCAAGTTTGATGTGTATGCTTCATAGTATTTGCAACAACTTTCCAAATTCAGTCATTTTCCGGAAGGTAAGAGGTAATTTCACTGTGCTGGGATGGTGTATTGCATTATCTAGATGTTGAGTTATAATGTTCAAAGCGTGTGTCTATAGTTTGTTTTTTTATTACACAAGGGAGTTACAACATTAAATTAACGCTCTTGAGTACATAGTGTTCTGTGCATCGCGTTGGAGGATCTTCTGAAGACCAAAAGGGGGCTTGTGCAGTACAAATAGATCCGGATTGTGCACCCCAGCGAGGCGAGCGAGACTACCTGCGTACTGGTTGCCTATAGTTAATCTCAAATGCCAGCAATAATTATGGCTGGTGCAATATAGTTATTAACATAACTTGTGGTCAAACTTTTCATTTGTTATGTTTGTTTAACATTATCTGTTATTTGTTATGCTTTTGATTTCATGTATAGTGATTAGTGGAGTCTATTCTAATAACTTGGCTTCTACTACTAGTGTCAATTAGAGGAGTCCTGTCAATTTGGTTTTCTTCAAAATTAGGAAGTAATTGATCAGCTGTAGGAATATGTTAATTGCATTTAAATGAAAATCATCATCATTTCTTCAATCAAATTACGGTTCTCATTGTTTCTCTAGTTGACTATTTGATTGTTGTGTAGCTTTGATCGAGACCTATCATTAGGCCAATTCATTAATGTATTATATATAATCTCACACTTACCTAGTAAAGTGTTGAAAAATTGGGGCGAAACTCGTAGTTCCACATAGTTAAATAAATATAATTTTTTGGTATAATTTTTCAAAAGTTAAGATCGGTTAAATTTTATAATACAATTAACACATAAAACATAAAAAAAATATGAATCGTAATTTGTATCATTTTGTAAATCGTGATCCTTTTCTTGTTATTTTCTCTTGAATTTGTTTATGAAACTTGCTCATCTTAATGATTGTAAGAGCACATGTGTCTAGCTTCCAATATTATCCATAAAACATGTTGAAAACAATTCTACAAATGTGTAGAAACGATTACAGAACAAGTGTTAACTCCTTCAAAACTTAAGCATATTTGTAATGGAGTTTGGACTTTTTAATAATTTAATTGAAATAAAATTTTAATTAAAATTATAATAAATTGTAATTAAATATCAATTAGTTCAAATAAAATCTAGTATCTCATATTAGTCTTTATTTATTACATATTTTATGTTTAAGTCTAAAGTTTTCCAAACTTTATAGTTAAATTCAACTTAATTTAGATAAGTTTTTCTCTCTTCAACTCATTCTTTGTATATTAACCATTAGGTTCCTAAATACGTTAAAAACGCACTATAACAAATTAAGCTATAGGCAACAATAAAAAATGTAGCTAATTTATCATAAAATGTTGCGCATTATTACTTGTCACATTTTAATTTACTATTAAAAAATGTCCCCAATTTCTTATCACATAAAATTTTAAGTGACATTTTCCATGATTGTAAACACTATTTTTGGCTATGTTTTCCAAAATATAACCAATATATTTGGCTACATTTTATGTTAGCATAGTTATATATTTTTTGCTACATTTTTTAAAATTTACAAATATAGTCTTTTAGCTACACTTTTGTAATTTTCATTAATGAACATGCAAAAATGTTGCAAAAAGCTTTTAACTTTTTGTGTAATCCGTAATATTAATTTTTTTTGACATTTTTATATAATAATATCTCAAAATATTTTTTAATGTGAATTATATGGTTATTATTATCAAATTAAGTTGTAAAAAAATTATTTTCATAATGTGGAACATTTCTTATATAAGTAAAATTACATAAATATCATTAAATTGTACCAATATAATTAATATAACATTGACAAGTGATTCTTTATTCCTATACAAAATATTAAATTATCGGCATTCATTATAACTAAATGAAACAATACACCATAACTTGGCATAAAAGCAACCAAACACAAATGACAGTTTCTTTCTCAGGTCAAAGGAGTCTCCCTCCTCGTAACATTACTACAACAAAATTAGCTTCAACAACTAGTAAAATGTTTTGAAATCTGAAATTGTCAAGCCAATACACAAACATTTACATGAGTAGATGAGATTTCTATAAGAAATCACCTAATTTAGCAATTTTCTAGTAATTACAAGCATAAGTTGACAAGAAGATTTCTGTCAATGGAGACGTGCAACTCTGCCCTACTCACAAGCACACACATTTCCCTCATACATGAAGATAATTGTCAATTACAAAATTTCCAAAGTGCATAGCACTAGAAGCCATATTTGCACTCATGACTATGAAAACAGAGCATACAAAATTCATGATGGTTATTGTAACATTGTGATTATAAAGACATGTCAGGTGTAGCTGAATTTTAGAATAACACTACGAAATTCCTATTTAGGGTATAGGAGAAACTCCTAGACCTAATAAACTTTTATATACCAAAAATCAAATTTAATCCGAACTTGAAAATTTATCGGCTCACTTGATTTCTCCCAAAGGTATTTTATGTATGAAATGAGCATAACATAAGTTTCCAACCCAATATGTAACTATGCTACATGAGATAGTTCTGCTTACTTTAAAGGTAACAAGAGCTCACCGCATTGGACAACCTTTTTACATTGTCGTCTCCTTATCTACATGATCCAACGAATCTATTGTATGATCTGAAAACTTGAACAATGAATAAGATGTACATATGAATTCCTTAGAGACTAAGACATCACCTATAAAAGGAGGTATCACATCTTACTATAGCACATACCAAGAGAGTGGTTATATAGTATAAATCGCCTTTAAAATGATCAAGTGCTTTGACATATTCCTCTAGTGGAAAGTTTCCATAAGGCCATTCACCTACACCAAACTCTTCCTCACAGAAGGTACAATAGGTGGTTGATTATGACCATTATATGTTACAATTTTTGAAGAGAATGTTGCATAACCAGAACTCCTATTTCCACTATATTATATTCACATGCACATAAAGCGCCACGTCTTATTTTATTGGAACTATATAAATTAAAAGTTTCTAATCAACATGCAAAAATGGTGCTTAATATCAGAAAATAATATGCCATGCCTGTCTTAGAAGGATGGTCTATATACCCCTTAATTCATAAACTAAAATTAAACAAGTTAACTCCAATACTAAACTGTCTAAAAAATATACCAGCTGATCAATGAAACAAAGAAATAAAGAAAATTCATTTTGTTAAATATCCAAATCAACTCCATTTTTCCAACTTCAAATGAAAAAGAAGCAACCGAAAATGTAATATGAAAATAAATTAAAGAAACAAAATTTTCATTCATACTCAACATGGAAACTTTCTCATCATCCAAAAATGGAGTAAACGCACTTTCTTGACACTTTAGCATAACCAAAATGACAGAGAAGCAAAAACAATATGAAAAGAAAATCTGACAAAGAACAAACGATAGATTAAAACCAAAAAAAGGGAAGAAGAAGGACTCACACTCCTCGAAGAATTCCACCATCAAAGACTTGTAGACACAAAGAATAGTAGGAGCGGGTGTTTTGATTTGCTCTTTAGTGAGTGTGGCCTCTTCGGTAGGATTAATAATCGTAACCAATAATCTTTGGCTATGAAATATAAATGTACCCTATTTACTAAAATTGTTTTGGCTATAAAAAAAATATGTAGTTAAAATAAACATAGCTAATAGTTGTTGAGAATACACACGTGTGAGTGTCCCATATTGATAAAAGACGAGAAAGAAGACTAATATATAAGCTTAGTAGGCTACTCCATCTATTGCCAATTGGTCTTAAGATGAAACCTTGCTTAGGTTTGTGTGTGTGGCCTAACTTTTCTCCTCCTGTGGATCCGTAGGCCTTACAAATTTAACATTGTATCAGAGCCAGTGAAGATCTTGGTCTATTATTTACCGCAGAAGGGGGCCCATCATTTAAGCAATTGGAGAAGGATTTTAAGTCTGCATGGAGCAATTGGTCCAACAATATTGTCTGGCCCATGAGGGGGCCTATTTGACCTTAATAAGAAGTCTAGCCCTGATAATAATTGTTTAAAAAGGGGTTCACATTTGAGAGAGAGTGTTGAGAATACCCATATGTGAGTATCCCACATCAAAGAAAGAGGGGAAAGAATACTAATATATAAGCCTAGTAGGCTACTCCACCTATTGCCAATTGATTTTAGGATGAAAACTCACTTAAGTTTGTGTGTGGTCTAACTTTCTTTCTTGCATGGGCCCGTACACCCATTGCAAATTTAACAATAGTTTTTAAAAAAACTCAGCAAAATATTTTTTCTAAGGTATTGTTTTATTAGGTTACCATTTATAAAATTTGTAATGCTATACTTACTTTTGGCTACGATTTCTAAAATGTAAGGTAAAAATGTAGCCAATAGACATATTTCTTGTAATAAGATATAAATTATAACTCTAAATCATATTTAAAATTAAATAAATTAAACCCTTTTAATTTATTTTTGATTATCTAATTAAACAATATATATAGATCAAAATTGGTGTTTGACAACATATTATGACCACCTATATAGTTATGAATGTAAAAATGGTTTCAACTAACATTTTTGTGCATAATGTTTTATATAATTCAATCATTTTATTATATAATGTTTCAATTAAATATAAAATATAAAACATACTATATTTAAATCGAATCATGTTAGTTATCCATTATTAACAACATTTGAAAACTATTTTTAAAATGTCATTTAACTTTGTTTAAGGATTTCCTATATTAATACTAATCGAAAACAACAAAACATTCTCCCTAATCACTATGGGGTGATAAATCCTATATTGATCACCCAGTTACATCAATCTAGTTCATACTATATCTAATGAATATCAATTAAGTTACTCTTAACTAAAATAGGTCATAAGTAGTATCAAAATATAGTAATCTCTATATGAGATAGTTTGAAAATCCTAGGTCAGAAGATTACTTATACAATAGTTTGAAGATCTCAAGTCGGAAGATTACTTATACAATAGTTTGAAGATCTGAAGTCAGAAGATCACTTATACAATCACCAGAATATGAACTTTTATAAACATACAAGTAATGTTCTAAATGAAATTCTTATATGAGGTTAGTTTGATGAATTTGTTCTCTAATAAACACTGCATATTTATTTAATGATCTTCATGCTTTAGTCTAAGAGATTGACTACTTTCTTTATAAAAAAGAAATATAACATATGCTATTCCTTTTATATTCTGTTAATGTCTAGTCTTAATATGACCATGACTAGAAATAATTTAGGAATAATACATAAATGATAATCTCATAATTATGTCGTTATCATAATTTTATTTGCAATGTACATTTATCTCATAGATTTTATCATATGCATTTGAACATGTATAAACTAAAGAATACCTTTAAATAATTACGTCGCTAAACTAAAACCAACCAATTATTGTACGATATAAACTAACAATTTTTATTTGCACTAAGCCAATCATTTGAGTATCTTATATTATATCACCAAATGATTTTGTTACTACAAAGGCACTAGTTTAGTGAGAGAATTCTATAAGATTCTCTATAGTAAATACATACTTAAATCTTATAGCCTTCTTCACAATTTTCATTATAATTAAGAGAAATTGCCTAAATACATACTTAGATCTTTGATGAGGCCTTAGCTCATTTTACATGCCCAATAACTTTAATGTTCCACAATTTAGTGTTATTTCAACAATGCATGGAATTATACCAAGTTTATTATAGAACTTACTGATCTAAATAATCACTTTTACTAAATGAAAAATGTATTATAATTTGATTAGCAATTAATACTACATTAGAACCTTTCCAATCTCAAAACAATATTGTTCTAAGTGACATATTTTTAATAGGACTTACTTATAAACTTAATATCGATATAACATTGAACATAAATATCGAGTCATATATAGAACAAATGGTATGTTTAATGATTCACAAGTATCATATATCTCACATACTAAATACCATTAATACATTATCTATGTTCTTGGACTCATAATAGGTAAACAACTTTTGTATCTATTTATGTAGATCTAATTATCATAATTAAGTTGTTACTTTTTGTACCCAATAAGAGTTATTTTTAGACTATCATATTTTCAATAATTGAAAATATGAATTATTGTTCTCTCTATGAGCAATATATCGCTATATAACCCCTTTATAGAGGACAACTATATTCATACTAACATTCTTATAAACATGATAAGTTCATATTCATCTCTATAACAAACATTTTGAATTCATCAAGAACGTAAATCTTTCAATATCTTGTAACTTGTCACCTATATATCAAATGTAACAATAAAGACACTATTTCTAATTAGATGTATTATTAGGAGATTTGAACTTTTCAAATTTTTTCTTACTCCCACTATTTATCTTCATAACCATTCTCCTATAAGTATATATTAAAACAAACATTTTATTCAATGAGATTTGTAAGATTATATATAACATTTTGAATATCTCACAACCTTTTACTATCCTTTTTAATTATAAGATTGTTGGATAATTCTTACTTTAATTAAGCATCACATTATAAAATTATTAACTTTGACTCTTTCAAAGTCTTACCATTCCATATATTATATGAAATCATGCTGATTGATTTAATTGGACTATCAAAGCTAAGTTGTTATCTATATATATTAGGTTTAGCTATAGAAGAAATGAATATCATATCATACAATATTTCATATTATATTTTTCTCCTTACATAATTCCATACTATTATGGAGTTTAGTTATGAAGGTATTCACTAGATAATCTTATTCTCTACAGATAATCAAAAAATTTAAATCTCACATTATCGATCTCATTGAAGTGCTTCATCATTCTTAATGCTTAGTTTCCACTTAGATTTAAATAATTTTAAAATTTTAAATTAAAATTTTATTTAATACATGTGACTCTATCATATAAAGTCATTAGTAAATTTAATGAAATACAAGTATAATCCTTTTATGAATTATTATCACATCTAATACATCCTATGTATAAGATTTAACAATCCACTATCATCATCATCCTTTCACTAAAAATTGATTTGGTTATTCTTCAACTCAACAAGTTTCATATGATTTTTTATTTTCAAAGTTATAAGTTTCATATGATTGATAACCAAAAGGATACATATATATCCTTGTTTATAGCATTATGATTTTTATTATGTTGATCTAACTAACATGGTATAAAAGAATAGTCTTTGCTATGTAGCATTGTATTCTTACTATTTATATTAAGCATAAGTCTCATTTGATTCAATATATACAAACTGTTAGTATAAACTTAGAACAAGTACTTTTACTTTTGAACATTGCAGTGGTGTTGTATTCAAATTCAATACAAAATACTCAAAAACATGAATTAGAAATATATATGGTTTATATCATATTATATATTGGCAAGAAAAATCATGCAATTAATTCTTCTTAAAGACATCTATTATCATTTTTTAAATTTAACTGGAAACTATTTTCAATTGTTTTGATTCTTTTAGTAAAATTTAATTAAAAAAAACACGCTTCCTTCTTATTATAATCTAGAAAATTTCCTTTTTCAAAATTTATAAGACATTATAGTCCAATTAGAAAACTATTTTTAATCTAATTAGAAATAAAATTTCCTTAATTAGAAAATTGTTTTCTAATATTAAAAGGAAGCTACTTTCAAAATTAAATAAAAAACTTTTTAATTTAATTAAGAAAATCCTTTATATTATTTATTTAAATATTAATTAATTTATTAATTAGAAAATCGTTCCTTAATAAATTGAAAACTATTTTAGAAACTATTAAATAAAGCTCACTTTTCTTAGTTATAAATGAAAACACATATTTAAATTAATCAAGAAAATACCATTTTAATAAATTAAGAAATTTAGTAGTCATAAATAAATAAATAATTTCTAAATAAATGGAATAATAATTCTCAAAATAAAAATAATAAATTTAATTTATTTCAATCAAATTGAAATAAATAAATTTTAGTTAAGCAGTACGATTCTTAATTACTTGAGAAAATACATTTCTTAATTTTTAGGAGTCTAATTAATTAATTTCAATTTATTGAAATATAATTAATTTTATTTATATAATTTTTAATATTCAAATAATAAATTTGGTTAAAGTCAACTAAAATTATTACGTGAAAATTGATACCCTAATTATTTAGTTCAAGTAGAAAAATAGGTATGCAAAACTCACACCAAAAAATATTAAATATCAACTCAACAAGTTTAATAAAAAGAACTAAAGAATTTGCCTTCACAAGCTCAAATCCTAAATCAACAATGGTTCGTAGAAGCTCGTGTCTCAAAAGAAAGTCTCTGAAGCATGAACTATAAATACTAACATAACCCCTGCAAAACAAGAAAGTTGTGCATCACATTTTCAAAGTTTCTAGGGTAAATAAGAATATCAAACAGTCATAACTATTAATCCCACACCCATGCTTTATAATAATTAAAACATAAAACATTCATACAAGCCCCTTTCAGCTTCATGTGGGGATAACATTTTGGCTCGAGCCCTGCCTTACCTTAGGTCAACAGGCAGGGACGGAAGTAGGTGGGGGCCAATG
>JAOTIZ010000002.1:31655594-31672275 GCA_027123425.1 Erythroxylum panamense | reverse complement strand
CAACCAAACACCTAACTGTCCTCAGAAACTGTTCTGTTCCGTCTCTTCTGTTCTGTGTCTTTCTGTCTCTGCCCCCTGAAGACTGCAACCAAACACAGTGTTAGACTCGACTTTTATGCGAGTCACAAGAAAACGACAGCTTTTGTTGAGTAGTATAATAAATCATCAAGGACAATAGGGATAAGTACTCTGGTAAGATTTCTACATGGGATGATAGATATCCCAATATATATACTTTAAGGCATCTTTGCTTATAGTTGCATCAGGTAAATGGTTGCAGAGGATATGGCTTCTATATTTCCTATACCACAGCATCCTTTAGTAGCCTCTACAAAGCCTATTACCCCAAGTAAATCACAATAAAAGAAAAGAAGATGAAACTATAAGGTTAAAAAGGAGATGAAACAATAAGGTTTAACATGGAAGACTCCATTGCAGCCAGTTTGGATAGCACAGGATAAGGGATCAAAATCCAATAAATCTGCCATGTTAGTGTCAATCAGCACAATGTTGCCCACTTATTTTTCTCCTTACAAATCATTGTCGATAGATCACTAGAAGATAGGTATTCAAGTGATTATTGTCGTGATTTAATTAATTGTAAATCACCCAAAAAATGTCACTTTTGGCTCTTGCTCTACAACCCACTAACTGATCCAACATCCTGCTCCGAATGGCTCTTGTTAGCAAGCGGCCTCATCACCACTTTTTCCTTCTGCCAGACTAGACTGACCTTAGCCACCGCAAAGAACCACTAGGCCACCAACACTACACTAGCAATGACTCTCTTCTATCCGCTACTTCCACCGCCAACTCCATTGCCTCCCTCGGTGATGATGATCCTTTGGCTGCCTCCAGTGGCCAGCTTATTCTCAGCGACGAGAAATCCATATAACCCTTTGTTCGAGTGCATCAACATTGTGAGTTAGGCTATTAGTGTCCTCGTCATCACCTATCGCGGCATGGATGTGACGTCAGTGAAGTTGAATAAAAAATACACCGAGACCTATATGGCTTTGAACATTATGCTTCGTAGGGTTAGCAATATTAGGCTTGCGTTGATTGTTAGCTTTCATGCATGGAGAGGGAATAGAAACAATGGTGCACTTAACTTTGGACACAAAGAACAGAATTCGCAAAGTAAGAGTTTGAACACAGTGGAACAAAATTCACCACAGTTATCTTTTCCCAGTGACGAAGTTACAAAAACAAATCCAGAGCCACGACTTATTTTTCTGTCTGAAAGGTATAAAGTATCAAAAGAAGGTTTTCTGGAGCTGGATACGTCTACGATTTGGGTGAGACAACAAATAAGGGGGTTCCTACTTCCTTTTATTTGTGTCCAAATTTGACCTTATTTTTATTATGTAAAAATATAGCTAATGATTTTTGGGTATGCAAAAAAAAAACTCATTCCCCGTAATTATTTTGACTATAAAAAGTAACTCATAGCTAAAATAATAACTTTGCATTGTGAAAACAAATATAGAGAACAAATTAATAGTGGCTAATAGTATTTGAGAAAGTTTGTGAAATATTTTTTCTGGTGCACTCTTTGATTAGGCTACTATTTAGAAAATTTATAGCCATGTACTTCCTTTTGGCTAAGAATTATAAAACAAAGGGAAAAAATGTATCCAATAAACATATTTCTTTTATGAAGCCTAAGAGAGGAAAAAATCAAACATAATTAAGAGCAAAAAATTAATTAATCACAAGCTAATGATCTTTTGGAATGTGGCTAAATGACTGACTCATGCTTGGAGGAGTATTATAAGCAAGAATGATCTATCTAATACTTTGTAATGTTATCAAAGTAAAAGTTTGAATAGGCTAACTTGTTCCTTAAAAAACCCTAGCATTTCTCTCATTCATAAGACATAAACACCATAACTAAAGACAAGTTTGAACTAAATAAGTTACCTTTATGTTTGAATCTAACTTGCTCTACCTACTAGAAGAAATGAGTCCAAAAAGTGACATTAAATGAGAGCTTATATAAGTAAAGAGAGTAGCTCCATAATTCTGACGAACAGGTGGTTGATGCTTTCAAGGTATGGATTACAAAGTTTACAAATCATATTGGTTTGAATTTCTTTTAATTTTTCTATAGTCGTTAAGCTTTACCTTATTGCTAACTAGAGGATAAAGGAAGTTTTTGATGACTTATTAGGAAATTAGAACAACTTTCACTAAGTGACTTTTGGGAAATGGGACTTAAAGAGCTTTAATCAAGTCTTGTTGGTGAACCTTTTGGATATGTGACATCTTCATTTAGGTTGATATACTATATCTCTATTCAGATTGTATTTGAAATATTGTCTATGATAGAAGCAGATAGTTTGTACTTGCAGTTGCAATAATTACAAAGATTGGAGAACCATAGGCTTCTTATCCCTCTTAATGCCAAAGTTAACAAAGTTATAGTTGATGAAGAATGGTGTTGTAAGTAAAAACTATCTGCTTCTATCATCGACAATATTCCAAACTTTGAATTTTATTTCCTAATTCATGACATCCGTTGTATTAAGGATTTGGTTGAAAGACCAGGAGCTTGAATGTTTTATTTTAATGAACTAAAAATTTTGGTTCTTAAGGATAAATGTGTGAATCCATTTAACCCAAATTAATTAAGAGTCAGTAAAGAGCATCCTTTTTTTTTGGGCTAAAAGCATTTTAGTGGTGATTTAAACCTCCTTCTTCTTTGGATGAATAGACCTTAGTCCACCTCACTTTTGTTCCTAAGTGATTGTCAATTGTACCAATCCATAGAAAATTCCTTAAAATCCTCTTAATATCCCTTATCAAATTTGGGGCAAGAAGAGATATGAGCACTAGTGTATGTGTAGATTTTTTAAGATTACATTGTTAAATTGAAGTCTTACAACATAAGAGAGGAAGATGTATTCTAATAATTGATTTTGCTCTTAATTGCATCAAAGAAAGGTTGGCAATCTCTAAAGTTGATTATTTTCTTAGAGTTAAGTATGCCTAAGAATTTGAATGGTAAGTTTGCCAATTAAGGCTTAAGATAGTTGAGAATAAATTTACATGATTTGAGGAATCGGTAGAGACATGCAACCTGCTCTTATTTTTATTCATCAGTAAGCAAAGATAAAGCGAAAGAAATCCAAGGAATCCATAATGATTTGAATTGAGCTAGGATCTGCACCACTAAATAGGAAAATATCATTAATAAAGGATAGATTACATAGCTTCAATATTTTACACTCATGATAAATTCAAAATATTGCCCATGATCAATCTTAAATTAAATTATTCTTATAGGAACCTCCATGTAGACAATGTAAAGAAAAGAAGAGATAGGATCTCTTCATCTAAGGCCTTTTAAATGAGGAAATAGGATCACCATCAACTAAAAGTGAGAAAGAAGTAAGTAAACACAACTTTTAATCCAAGAAATGAATTGATCAGGAAAAAATGTCACAAGAGAATCCAAAATGAATCTCCAGCTAACTAAGTTGAATGCTTTATTGAAATAAGTCTTTATAGAGCAACTTTTTAGCACTTTCTTACTTTAATAAGTTTTAAAGAGTTTTCGAACTAAAGTAGATTACTACCAGTGCTCCTACTATTAATGAAACTCTATATTACTTCTTAAAGTATGTTAGCTAGTATTTTGAAAATATTATTATAGATGATATTACTGTAGGAAATAGGCCTATAATCATTCAAAGAATCAAGATTATATTTTTAGGGATAAGGCTCACATAAATTTTATTTAATTCGTTGGGTATAATACTAGTAGAAAAGAAATCTAAGACAATTCTAAAAAGGATACCCATGTCAAGTGTCAAGTTCTTTGGAAGAAATGAGCACTAAAGCTATTTGGACCTAGGGCTTTACAAAAGTTGAGGTTGAACATAGTTTGTTTGACATCCAAAACACAAAACAATTTAATAAGAGATTCCTTTTATGATAGGGAAAGGAAATCTAAAATGAAAAGCTTGAGTTCCTGTAAAATAGAGCTAAATTGGTTAGAAGTACTAAGAATATTCTTGAAGTGGTTAAAAGCTAACTCTTTAAGCTTAGAATACTTGCTAACTGTTACAATACCATCATCCTTAAGGGAGAAAATTTTTTTGATATTCCTTTTGCAAAGGATATAGGATTTGGTGTTCTCGTCCTCCTCTTTATTCTAATTAACTTTAGCTCTTTGCTTTATCATTAAGTGATGATTTTCTAAGGCTTGTAAATAAGCATAAAGGGATTTCCTTTCTTTAACTATAAGAGTAAAGTCTTTAAGGAGAAGGTTAGCCTAAGATTATATGGTCAATAAGGCTTCCTTATAATTGGTTATAATAGCTTCAATATTCCTAATATTTTCAGAGAATAAGTTCTTGAGCTCCAGTTTCAATTTTTGAAGCTTTCTCATAAGTTTGAAAATTGTATAATCCCCAAATTAAAAGCTAAAACCTTTTTTTAATAGTCTCCTTAAAATCCTTTATGTTAACTAAGAAGTTACTGAATTTAAATGGGAACTTATGAAATTCAGACTTAGATTCCATTACCACCTCAGTTGGAGAGTGATCAAAGCAAGAAGGGATACATAAATGATACATGCTATACTTATATCTTTGGGGCCATTAGGGGTTAACTACAGTACAATCAAATTATCTTCTAATAAACCAATTGCCCTCTTGCCTATTGCTTTACATGTATAAATCTCTAACAAATCTAAGAATAGAAAAAAATTGTGCATAAACAATTGCAAAAGCTTTTATTTATTCTCATATTACTCAATATTTCTTTTTTTTAACATCTTGAGAGAATAAAATGCTTTTAAAAATCCTCTACTTCCATCCATGGCTAACTAATAGAGAACTCTCAGGATTTCATGTCATTTTAGAGCAAGCTTCTTTGAACTTCATGGATTGCAATGAAGATTAAGTAATCTTGAGGTGCTCAACTCTAACACATGCTACAAGATGAATAAATTGATCAGAGGCTACTTGTTGGAGTTCTTTGACTTTATTTGGAACATAACTTACTATAATCCTTCCATTGTAGTGAGAAAGTTTGTTTGATATCACTTCCCAATCCTTTTTAAATATCCACTTGCATTTTTGAAGATTCTTTAACTTAAATTTGATCTCTAAAAGTTTGATAATTTAAAAGTTCTTAAGCCTCAAATAATCCTTGATTATCTATTCTGTCTTAAGGCAATTCATTCCCCTAACATTTTATGCTAAAATCTTAGAGATGATGATGGGGCTTGAGGCCCTTTTTTCTTATACTTTCTACTTGGTTTTGTCCTAATGCTTGTTTCAGCTTGTGCATCATCTTTACTAGCTTTACCTGGTGAGCTATCTTTGCGAGTTCCAATTTTCCTAATAATGGAATCTTGATTAACTTAAGGTGACCGGGCACTTCCTCCTAACTTATTGAGCATCTTAGGCTATATAAAATTAACCTTTGGTTTTACAAGCACATTATTATTATCCAAATTAGGAAGCAATTTAAGGTTGTCCTTTGAATTAGAGGAGCAACATTGAGTTAATTCTTCCTCTCTAAAGGAAAAAACATTGCTTCTTTGGAATTTACCATAAGAATAAGTTAAGAATGGATGTTCAAAAGTTCTTAAAAGAAACCTGTCTAAAATCACTTACAAAAGTCCTTCCAAACCATGTTTTTCCTAAAGCTTGATGTCTTCTATTGGTGGCTAACATTAATTGAATGTTTTATGAGTACATCATACTTATTCCATGGCTTTCATTGATAGCTAACCTTAGTTCATTCTTTTTGCAGAACCAACTCTTTTTATGGTGCTTTTTAGCCCATCTAGGCATAATGGTGTCCCTATATTATTATCTAGACAACTTAAGCCAACATTGGTCTAATATTTAAGTGGAAAACTTCATAATTTGATCTACAAAAGGACATATTTAAATTTCCTTTAAGTTTATATTTTGCCTCTATTTCAGTAAGAATAAGTGCTTGCCTTGAATATACCAAGGCCCTAATTCTAACATTTTTTTGCATAATTTGAGAATTTTCAAATTTAAACAAATAAAATTCATCATCATTTAAGAAGAAATTTTCTATTCCAATCTTTGACCAAATGTTGTTAGCTCAACTTTGTACCACTGTAAAAGTTGTTCTTTTATCGACGAAGAATCCTATAAGTGAATGCAACCATTTGGTAACTCCAAATTGAGGAACTTCAATAGGAGAAGAAACCACTTAATATTTAATTAAAAAAAGATCTAGTTGAAGGAGAGAGGAACCTGAGCTTGGAGAAGGTAAAGGAGTCGCCCACAACTTAACCCAAGTCCTCTTCAAGGATAAAAGCGAAGGGAAAAGAGGGTCTTGAGCCTTTAGAGATGCTTTACGAGGAGGTAAACTTGGACTAGGCAGAGAGATAAATGGTGTTAGAGGAAGATTCACAAGGAGGGAAACTGAGGATCCATTAGAGAGTAAAGAGACAAAATAGAAGAGAATAAAGCAAGGTTAAGACTATAGAGAAGATCGAGGTTGTAAGGGAAAAAAGTAGAAATAGTAAGAGATGTCTAGTTCCTTTTTCAAATGAGAAAAAAACCTGAGACGTGTTAAAGCAAGAAAAACCCCACCTATATAACAATCACAATTAAGGAAACAAAATTAGTTTATGTAAAAGGTGAAAAATGCGAGGGGTAAAGAGTGGAAAGCATCAATATTTAACCCTAGTAGTTAATTAGCAACATATCTCTTTCTTTTTAGGACTAAAGTACGAAGGTTGATTTAATACTTTTAATCATTACCATAACTTAATATGGATTGCATTATTGCAATATTTCACCACCTTACTATAATTTCTGTACTTCTTCAAACTTGTAATAAGCTAGAAAAGGTGTTTGTTTTCCAAATATGAAGCATTTTATTAACAACAATTTTATTTTTATTTTTACATTTTATAAAATCATTTTAATGACTATAAGATAATTATTCTTTTCTTTCAATGCTTGTAAATTTATTATTCATAGTATTTTATCTCATTTTTTGTGTATGACTCAAACTCTCTTTTGGAACTTATATAGAAGGGACATATATATATATATATCTACACACATAGACCTAGGAATGGCAATTCAACCCAAACCTAATTAACCTCAGCTTATAATCAATAGGTTTAATATCAGTTAACTAGCCTTTTGATTAAACTTAAAAAAATTTAAACTTTAGACCAAGCTAAGATTTAGGATCTGACTTGAAACTTGAACACCACATGTTAAATAATAAACTCTCCTCCTCCTCCTCCTTAATCATTTCACTATGCCACTGCATGCTCTCTTCCTCACTACCTGCCTAACGCTATTATCTCTCTCTCTCTCTCTGTCTATTTCTCGCTCTGTACCTTTCTCTTAGTCTTAGGTCATTATTGACTCTCTTTGCCTCTCTCTCTCTCTCTCTCTTTCACACACACACACACATGCACACACACACGCATGCACACATAATTAGGTGAGTTGTAGTTTAAGTTTCATATTGTTGTTTTAGTTTAAGGTATGCCACCTTTCAATAATCATAATCCAAAGCTTGAGCTTCATTTGTTTTCATTCTTAGCTCAAAATTTAGCTCTATTCTTTAAAATTTTGTTCTTCTCTATTATATGATAGCTTAACCTTTAGCACAAAGAATACCAAAATATTTTATCTCTAACATTCAAAACATCAAGGGTAATTTTTTAGTGTTGAGCAATTAATTTTAATTATTTTGTTTATGTAATTACTAATGAAATGGGAAGTTCTTAGCTTTTGTTATGAACCATGATCTAGTTTCTAAAGTAGGGTTTTTGTCTATCACAAACATTTCTATCACTGAAGTGAATTAATTCATCACATTCTCTCTTTCTTTTTTTTTACTTTTATAGAATGAGATAAACTATTAGCATTACTCTCTCTCTCTCTCTCTCTCTCTAAATGAGGAATTTTGAATTTCATTACTTAACCTTTTATTGGACTCTTTTTAGAAGGATTTTTAAATTTTGGGTTTAAACCAATATATATCAAGTTTCCTTTCTAGATCTAATTTATGTATAATTTTTTCATAAGAAAGATGTTTATATGCATATATGCGTTTCAAAAGAATAATTTGAGAACTCCAACTTGAAGAATTTTGCACATTATGATTTTCCGCCATTCAACAAACGATATTGGAGCTTGAAAAAATCAATTAAATTTGGTTTTAATATTAGTTTATCCTTTAAAAAGTTAATATTCATTAGTTAAACTTCCTGGTTTTGTTATAATCCAAAAATTCTTTGCAATTCAAAACAATTTCCACAGTTTCACTTGATGGGTTTCTTTGAAACAATATATGGACACTATTAATAAAGTTAAAAGGTTTTGTTCATTTCAGTTAAAACCATTGGAATAACCATATTCATGTTCATTCTTTCAATTTCAAAAGTCCATCACTTTATCTAGATTGCATTCTCCTCCCAAATTATTCAATTAAGAGGCTATAGATTGTTTTATAGTATATAAATTTTCTCACTAATTTTCTCTTTTTATAGGAGTCTTTGAGCAATGACACATACAAAAAGGAGATTAATAAAATTTTAAATTTTATTTAACTTTAAGCTTGGCCCAATCTAATAAAGTTTCAAATTGATTCCCTTATCATTGATTGATCGAGTTGCTAGTTAAGCCCAAGGTCTTACTAAAATTTTCAGGTCAAGACCTAACAACCTAAATTCAATTAGTCCGATACCAACTACATAAACCAATATGCTCTTCACATATTTCTTATTCATAATTTTGGTATAATTAATCATTAAATTACTCAATTCTTTTCTTATTTTTCTAATGAAACATCTAAATCATATTGAATAAAGACATTACTAGGTATTGCTCTTTTAATTCTTAATTAGTCTGTAATCTTTGTAGATTAGTTGAGTTAGGAAAAAAGTTAATATTATTAATAAGCCTTATAATTGATCTTACAATTTTTTTTAAGAAATTAAAATGTATTAAAATAAAGAATGAGGCTTCATAAAGAGATGCAATGTGTACATAAAGCTACCTAAATACACCGAGGTAAGTGTTCACTTCTTTTAACTAATTTTCATCATAAACATTCGACTCATTTAACCTTGATTAACTATTCCTCTAAATAATTCCCAAGTCATGTGCTTCATCGAAGCATTTGATGGTTTTAGTCGAGAAGTCTTTGAAACTTTGGGGTGGGTTCCTTGAATGCGATGGCTTCGTCTAGATGCTCTAGTTTTGCTTGAGCTGTCAGTTGCAAAATTTTTGTAATTTGTATTTCTAATTTATAAAGAAAATAATAGAAAATTTGATGACATATTAAACATGTAAATATACTTTTACTTTGATAATGACTAAAAATTATTTTTCATAGGTTGAGAGTCCTTAATGTTTAGGTGTTAATGCCTTATTTAGAAAAGCTATTAGATGCCCGTCTTGCTGGAGCACACCCGAACATCTGCTTCCACTGTGAAGAGTCATGAAAAGTTTGGTAAAGCTAAGACTGGAGTTAACTTCAACATCTTTTTAAGCTTTTCGAACTCTTATTGTTGCTCATCCTTCCATTCACACCTTCCTTTTGCCAGTTTCTTTAACAATGCACTGAGAGGGCTGGCTAACCCTTTAGTGCTTTATGAAGCATCTATAATACCCTGTCAACCCTAAAAATCCTCTTTGCTCCTTTAACATTTGCAGTTGTGACCAATGTTGGACGGTGTTGATCTTTTAGACATCCTTAGATACTCCTTTCTAGGAGATAGAATGCTCCAAGTATTCAACTTGTCTAGCTTAAAAAATACACTTGCTTCCATTGATGAAAAGTTATTGTTGTTGTAAGACATTTAGACTGTACTGTAAATATTCTAAATGTTATGAAAAGTTGTTGCTGTAAAATAAAAGATCATCACATAAAACTAACAAAAGCTTTCATAAACAATGTTTGAAGATTTCATTTATAAGACTTTGGAAATTAGAAGGTGTGTTTGTGAGCCTAAAAAGCATCACTTTCTGAATGTCGTTTTTGGTACATCTTCTTCCCATTTTTTAATCAGTGGATTGCAAAATTAATGTCTTTGTTCAACTCTCTATAGTCTATACACATCCTCCATTAATTCTTGCGTTGCTCTCTTAATAGCATCTTTTTGTTCTTGGAATACCTGTAGGATCGTATGTTTATGGTTTTTACTTCTTATTTAAGAGGGATACTGTGATCATGGGCTCTTTTTGGGGGCAGTAGTTTATGCTCCTAAAACACCTTACTGAACTTGGCAAGCAAACCTTCTAATTCTTCTTTGGTATTAGTATTATCTTCCAACATAAGTTGTTACATATTGAACTCAACCAGATATAATAGACATAGCATAAGCGGTATTCCTTTATTTGAATTTTTTTATCAATTTATGGAAGCCTTTACCTAAGATTTCTCTAGCCCTTTCCTCTAGGTTGCCTGTCAGCTTCACGATTTTTCCCTCCCATTGAAACTCCTTGGTGCACTTCTTGAAATTACATAGTATGTAGTCAAATGTCACTGAAAATTGGACTCCTAAGACAATGTCACATCCTCCCAACTCAAGAATCAGTGCGTAAGTGGTGAACTGTAGCCCTTGCATTTTTCAGGTGAAATTCTTACACATTTGTCTACAACACAGTTTCAAACTACCTCCCACCTTAATATCCAAGTGTGATATTTCCACCACTTCACATTTCCTTTCCTGATCAATTTTTCGTCTAAATACTTTTGCTATCAATGATGATATGCAAGGGTTTCTTTTAGTGACTTCTTAGAAGTCTCATCTACGTAAACTCCCTTTAGTCTTTTAAACCCCACATCGCTTTTAAGAATACATTAGGACTAAATGATACCCTTTCCTCCTATTCCTAGATTGCTTATTCCCTTTTGATTATTTCTTCATCCTCCGCCATATACAATTGGAACTGTCTTTTCTTACATTTATGGCCCAGAGTGTACTTCTCATCACATCAAAAACATATTCTTGTTGTAGTTGGGTTTATTAATGCTTCCTTGGTTTTCTAATCTAGGAAGTAATCCTACCTCTAGATTGCTTTTAGTTGGAATGACTGTTTGATTCATGCTTTTGTACATAGAAAATGCTCCTCCCCTCATCTGCTTAATGGTTTTCCTCCTTTTCCAAAATATACAAACACGCTGGCTGCTACTATTGCTTCTTGTTTCCTAGCGAGTGGTTAAGCTTGTTAGTGTTTAGAGATCCATCATTTTGACTGTGAGCTTCAACTTTGATTTGAGACCCTTCAGGAAGAAACCTATCAAGTAGATTTCCAGTCGTGACAATTTGTTCTCATATCTTTTGAACTGAGCGCAGTACTCTCGACTGAACTTTTCTATTTTAGTTTTTCATATCACTTATTGGTTCCTCAAAGATATCTTCTTCGAATGTTTGTCTCAAAATTGTTAGAAATTCTTCCCACCTTGATGCTTTTCCTTCATTTTTATTCCTTATCATCAATTGGTACCACTCTTGCACTACTCCTTTGAGGTGCAAGGACACTACTTTCATTTTTTGTTCCTCTAGTGTTTGGTCGATTGTGAAAATTTGTTCACATCAATAGATCCAACACCTCACCCCTACCTCATCAAATGTAGGAAAGTCTATTTTGCTAAATCTAGTTGGCACTGTATATTTTCTGTTATCTTTGAGGTTTCTCATAATGGCTTTCATTGTTCTCCTTTCCCATCTTTTGCATAAGTTGCAGGAACATGGACTTGATATTATTGATCTCCTTTTCATTGATCATTTGTGCCTTCAGTAGAATCTTCATTCCTTTTGACTAATAAGTACTAATGGGCTTAAGGTGATGACATGTGGTTCATCTATAATTGGGTTGTTGCAACTATTACGAATACGGCGTGTGGATTCACTAATGGAAGGCCTTCGACGTCGTCCTTCTTCTTCTTCAAAAGATAAAACAAATGCAAGAATCAACAAGATGTTCTCTTCCTGTAAACCTAACCTATCCTGGAGTTATCTCTGCCAAAAACCAGGGTCGTTGCCCAGTTCACAGCAACATAAAACCTGTTCCTCCAACTGATCACCCTCGTAAGGTAAGCAGATCGCCAGATAAACCAGCTAATGAATCCAGCAAGAGACAATCCCGTTGCGTCCTGCAAACAGATTAACCCCAATGAATTATCACATTTTAGCAAGAGCATAAATTGCTTCCACATCCCAGGTGTTTCATCCACTCAAAAATGTTAATAAGCGTATCTTTCGTGGGACGTGGAAGTAATTATACCTTGGACTCTCGTAAATCAACCAGAGCCTTGTAACGGCCAACTGAAGCCATACTTCCAAGATGCCTGTACACAAAAGGATCACCAAGTGAGATGTCTTTTGCACTCAGCGCCCTGCCTCCGTTCTGTTTTCCCATTTTGTTTAACAGCGACACCAGATATTTCCCTTGCCTCTCTGCAACCTGCTCGGTAAGCAATAAACCAATTAGCTTAGTCCTTATGGTATCTGTTTCCAGTTTCACAATATACATTTGATCCCTGACGTCAAGGTCCATGCCCAAATTTGAACGCCCCAAAAGCATAAACTGATGATTATAAAGGTCATAACGTGATGGACATGAAACACTAGCGACGACTAACCTGAGCTAAAGCTGGAAGTACTGGCCTCCCTGTCTCTTCAAGAAAACCAGCGCAATCTCCGAGAGCAAATACATCCTCCACCAAAGGAACACGTAACCATTCATCAATTCCAATCCTGTAAACACAATTCATCACGATCAGCTAACAGAATCTATTACAAATTAAAGCACATCACATAGGAAGGGAAGAGCAAAAATTTAAGTGTTATTCACACCTTCCACCAGGGGACTTGGGAAGATTTAGTGACTTCACAAACTGAGAAGGGCCAACACCAGTAGACCAGACCAAGAGACCGTAGGGAACATCCGTGCCATCGTTAAGAACTATTTTCTTGGGATGCACCTCTTTCACCACACCTCTCATAAGACGGACGCCATACTGACAAATTAAGATTTCCTAAACTGTGAGAAACATGCGTGAAATAGAACTCACTCCGATATGGACAACAGAAACAAGTACCTTGGTCAAATGGTTTGTTGCATACTGTCGTAAACTAACATCAAATGATGAAAGGATGTCGTTTGCCTGTTTGAGAAAAACAAAGTTGAGTTCAAATCCATTAGCGTGTTTGAGAAGAACAACGTTTAAGTTCAAATCTATTAGCGAAGGGGAAAAAAGGATACTTTCGATACAAGATTACCGTTCATAAAGAAGGGAATGATTCATTAGTAATTACCTCTATGAGAGTGACCTTGATATCGTCTTTGACATGAGTATACCTTTCACGAACATCTCTCATAATAAAATCACTCAGCTCCCCACTAAACTCTACACCTGTAGGTCCACCTCCAATAACCACACAATGTAGAAGTCGTTTCTTTTCTGCTTCAGATATGCCTGAAATTACTCAAAACTAGTCAGAAGACAAGCTAAGCAATGAATCTCCTTGATGAAACAAAGGCTACAACATAGGACAAGAAACTTTGGATGAAGATTGACAACGTTACCTGGACTCTCTGAAAGCATGAGGTTCAAGAGGAGCTTCCTTCTTATTTCCTGAGCGTGATACACTTCCCTTAGGAAATAGGCATGCTCTTTAACCCCCTTGATACCAAAAGTGAGAGGCTCGGCTCCAGCTGCAATGACCAGCTTGTCATATGCAACCTTAAACTCGTAAGGCTCGTGAGTTAACCCACCATTGCTAACTGCCTCGCAGTAGACCTGTTAAAGAAAAGAATCACATCAACTCATGACCGGGATCAGGTCAGCCAAGAAGTAAGATAGTGACTCAAATCCTAAAAAGAAGGGTGAACTTCAGTTAAGATACAAAAAGAAATTGAGAGCAAGTTCTACACTTATTCATATCTAAAGAAATGGAAAAGAAAAAGAGAAAAAAATGCACGCACTGTATCTTCATATTGTCCTACCCTAGAAAAGCATCGAATACCGTTTCAATTTGTAAATGCGTTTAAATAATGTAATGAATTTAGTTACAGGATAACGCATGAACATGAATGATATGCCGAAAAAAAAAAGTTCAAAAAAGAGACTCACTTCATGCTTCTCAGTGTTAATGCCAGAACAGGAAGCAAGATAGAAATAAGAGCTTGGGTTTGTTGCCAGTGCAGACTGTATCCTACCAACAGGCTCTGCAACAGAACGGAATTCAAGGGTCCCAACACAAGTTGAAGCGAGCAAAGGTGTGAAGACCATGTGGTTCCTTGGAGAAATGCAAACAAGGTCGTAGATTTTGGTGTCAAGTCCTTTCATGAACCGACAGGCAGCCCATCCAGTACCTAGGACAACCACTCTGGGCTTTTCACCAGGCTTGGTTGCTTCTAGTCCTGGATACCTTGTTTCGTCGCACTCTGATTCAGACTCCGATTCAGACTCTGATTCAGACTCCTCAATTATCCTCTCTGCTTTTGGAAACTGATCCTGCCGGGTTACCCTGATTCCCCTGCTCCAAAAACTTGTATGATTCACCTTGCTCATGGAGGAGAGGTTTGAGGGATTGCTGTCAATTGTGGAGCTTGCGAGTGACAGCATTGAATATCTATCAGTAGATACACCATGGGATGATCTACCCTTCTCACTAGAGTAGCTGCCAAAGGCACCTCCAGTCCTTCTCAAGCTGGTCCTAATGACCCTTGCCAATGCCATGTTGAGGGTATGAGATGTAGAATTATAGGTCTGATATCTTTTTAAACCTTCTACTTCAATTCAAAACTGCAACTTTGGCCTATAAAACCTGCAAAAGGGAAAGAGGACGTAAGCTCTGCGAATTGATTTCATTGTCGAAGGAGAAAATTTAAGCTTTCCAAAAAATGCGGAAGGAACCAAGACAGCAGGTAATATGGTCCAAAAGACATCTAGAAGCACAGGCTCACAGATCACGTCTTTTCCAAGACTGCTTGACACAAAACAAAAGCAAACTTTGGTTTCATCATCAGTTGATGGCAGGTACGCAACTCAGAAGGAAAATAAATCAAAGCAAACTGTCATATTTGCAAAGCAAGCACGCTATTAATGCTGGGACTTTACTACCAAATCAACTCTGATCAGCCTTTTATATAATATAATATAAATCAATGAGTATCATCAGTTTTCCAAATAAACTAGTCACCAACTTCCTAATCTAACATCACTATTATCTGATGCACGCAGTTTGCACGAAGAATGACCAAAGATTTATGTAGAAACTAGGAAACGAAATGCTCTGAAGCTAATAGAAATTGCAAAAAACAAAAGAATACAAACAAACACCGGACTTGATCTCAATGAATTTAAAATCGTCATGTCAACAAGGATACAAGACCTCGGAAAATTGTTATGAATAAGCAGCCGTGAGTTAATTTGTGAAAGTGAAACTACTACTACAAGCTTCTGGAGTAGAGAAAGGCAACATGAACAAGAGATTTCAGTAAAAGATGCACATAAAAAAAAACTCCACTTGAGAAACAACACGCCTTACTTCACCGATCTCGTTCCAGAGAAAGACAAACAATTATACATGACTGACATCAGCCAAGTTGGGAAAAGAATGGAACACAAATTAGGGAGATCCGAAAGATACATTATAATAAAGCAGTAATGATAAAAAAGGCACGTTACTTTAGTAACGACAAGTAAAGGAAACATATAACAACTGACGATAAAAGAAGAGGGGTCGCAGCCGCTTCCCAGATGAGCAGTTTTATAGTATCTGGCAATGCCATCCGAGGCACCCTCGTCCTCACTTGAAAAATAAAAACAGACTAAGAGGAAAAGAGAAATGAACGGAAGGTTTAAAAACGTTACTTTTTCTTTGAAGAAGAAGACCTAATGGTCGGCGCTTGAACAGAGTGATGGTCCAAGATTTAAGGGTCGCTTAGGACAGACCCGCGAATTTATAGAAACAAGAAAGAGAGTTTTTTTTTTAATGTTTTCCTATATTGTTGGTAGTGGTAGGAGTAAACCAATGAAAGGAGAGAAGCCGACTTGGAGAACAAGGAAAGTCGGCGAAGAAAGGGTATATTTATAAACAAATAACAAAGTTGGAGGAAAGTAAGCAGGTCTAGGATGGAGGGTGTGAGTTGGCGCTGGCAGAGAATGGTTAGAGAGGAAAATGGAAGGGAGAGACACGTTGTTAGGTGTATTTGAAGACAGTTGTATCCCCCCGTTATGCGCGCTTCTCAAGTTCTTTCGCCGTCTTAGAGCGGGGACAGGAATGGATCTTTGAAAACGTTAATACGTAAGGACATCAGGTTCAACGTCATGCGTTTTCACATGGTGGAGCCCACAAGCATATTCCCATTTGATTCATCAATTGAAAGCGAGTGGGGTCAAAGGGTAGAGCTACAGCTCCGAGGAATGTGGAAAGAGACAAGAGTAGAAAGCGCTGTTGAATACAAGCGTCGCCGGAGTATCGTGTCAAAGGGGTACACGTTCAGGTTCAGCGATCACGTGTCAAAATTAAATAAAAATCTAAGTTCTTCCTATTGAAATACATAATTAATTCTATTAATATTATAAAAGATAGAAATAATATGGTGTGTCACTAATTATTTTTAGTGCACCAAATGCACCACTTAATAGTTAGTATACCACTTCCATTATCATGATAGTATTTTATTAGAAATTT
>JAOTIZ010000002.1:31627256-31643028 GCA_027123425.1 Erythroxylum panamense | reverse complement strand
CTAACACATCAAACAATTTCAAAGAAAATCAATCCTACGAAATCATCTAGGTTGACTCACAAGTTTCTCCCTAAGCTAAAGCCTGGAAGATCCAGCAACGTCTGGAGGTTGACGTTCCAGTGGCTCCATAATTAATCAAGATTGAGAGAAGAGTTCAGTTAAAAGACTTATAAAGAAGTGCTTATTTAGAGGCAAATGGTTGCAACTAAATCTTCAAGTGTACAGAGTCAATTGTAACAAGATATAAAAATTAAAATAATCCAAAGTTTCGATCCCATAAGGAAATATATTATTATGTATATTAATCATAACTAACAAAAACAATAAAATTTAAAAAAACTATAAACATATTTAAATTGCTAAACTAACAAAAACAATATAATAGAACTATTGCACAAAAATGAAGAAGACAAACGTTAGGTCTTTGGGGTTCACTTATGTGTAATTTCAATTATCAAGCACACTTGATTATATAAGTTGAAATAATAATTGAACTAAAGTGTCTATTTTCTCTATCGAGGCAAACATATATATCTAATAAGGTAACTACCACATTTTGATGCACAATTGTACCTAATCAAATTCATTAAGCATAGTTAATCTATTTAATTATCATAAAATTCTACGATATTGTCATTATCCCGTGTTAAAGTATTTTTTTCTTTTAGTGCACAAATCATGCTTCCCCTGTTAGTCTTTTATACAATCCTTCTAGTTGAATCTATGATGATCAAACATAAATCCAACATAAAAAGAGAGAATAAATTCAATAAAATGAATATTAGTTCATTTATTAAAAAACAAAAGATCTATTGAAAGTTACATCCTTAATCGTAACTAAGAATTTAACTATTGAACATATCATAAATAAAAGAAAAAGTAATATTAATATAAATGAAAGAAAAGAAAAAAATAACTAGAAGAGTTGTTGTGGGTGCCTCCAAATCTTAATCCAAATCTCTCCTTGTTGTAAATAAACCATAAAAATGTAGAGCTTTTAAAAAAATAAGGTTGTCATAAGCTTAAAGAACACAGTGCTTAAAATTAAAGAAAATAGTGTCATATTCACAAGGTATAGAAATGGTAAGAGAATAACAACAAAGGCTCATAAATTTGAAAGAGATTGATTTCAAGCACTGAAAATTTCACAAAATTAGAAAACTAATACAAATTTAAGAAAAAAATTAAAAAATATAAAAAAGAGAGAAGAAATGTTGAGATTTAAGGAAAAAGAGAGAAAAATAAGAATGAGAAGTATATTTCCTATTTTTTCAATTGTTGCATTAACATTTGAACATTTAGTTTAAAAAAAAGTTATTTTAATAATATTTTTATATTTTAATGAAAATTTATATTCTGAAAACAATCTTTCTATTAATTAGAGGTAAGATTGCGTATTACTAGACTTTCCTAAAACTTGAGCCTCAACAAAATTTCTACTGAAAATTGTCGTCGTAATGCAACTTCATATATATATATAAATGTTACCCATGAAAATAATGGAAAGATTAAAAAAAGTGATTTAAAGAGATTCAAACAAGAGAAGCAATAAAAATAAAGAACAATCCTCTAAAACTAGTTCTTATTTTATGCTATTAACACATTTATGTGAGGTTCACGTGTGTGGATAAAATTTAATGAGAAAAGGTAAATACCATCCACGGGAAAGAGATGTGATAAAAATGGGAGATTATATTTTCTATTTTGGCTGGATGTCACAATCTGAAAAACCATTCTTTAGAAACAAAACAAAACAGTATCTGACGATGGAAACAAAAAGGATGAGAGCTCCGGCCTAATTCCAGGATCAACGACGCATCTGGCAATTGGGTTGGGCTAAGATTTCTGTAAAACCCACCATAGGCCCTACTCCAAAACATAAAAGCATGGTTGAGGGTGACGACTTTTCTTAGGGTCTCAGACAAAAGCTTGGGTCTTCCAAAACCGCACAGCAGGTGTCAGTCCTCGGCTTCACTTTCTATACCAGTTCCATTGGCAAGCTTCTGGCTCTGGGTGTTAGGAGAGAGAGAGAGAGAGATGGGGAGGAGGATATTAAACGATGCGTTGAGGACAATAGTGAATGCGGAAAGGCGAGGGAAAGCTACCGTGGAGCTTCAACCGGTTTCTACTCTCATGTCGTCTTTTTTAGGGATCATGAAGAATAAAGGTTACTTTTTTCTTTGCATAGCCACACGATTATATGAGTAGAAGTCGTAGATACGGTTAGGAATTTCTGGATTTTTCTCTATGTTGTTCAATGCAATGTCGCACTTCTTTTTTTCCCCTGATATTTGTGTTCGAAGTTTAAGGGCCAATAGTTGTTTTTGTGTTCTCATTGCCTTTGCATATATGTGAGTATATGTTCTTCTGTACTTCATCTGTTTCTACAATTTCTGAAGTCCTTGTAAGTTGAAGATTTAAGCTTCCATGTATATGCTCAATGAAATGAATGCGGCAATATAGTTTAGGATGTCCTTTAGGTGCTTGCTTTCATTCCTCTGTTTGCTACCAATGGAGCTAGTTGACATGAAGAGTACTATTAATGACCTTTGTTCATGATATTCAGTTGCCTCGACTGAGCTCCTTTGAAAGTTAATTGATTGTGCCTTTGAGTCGTGCTCTGTTTTATAGTCTCCGATAAAATGGGAGTAAGGGTTTTTGTAATTTTTTGGTGTTTGAATAGCTTCTCTCAGAAGCTCTAGAATCATTTTAAAACTTGAGTTTCCCACATGAAAGTTCCAAGAAGCGTTGTGGAGTTTTAGGAGTAGACCAGGAAAGCTTTTTGAAGTATCAGACTTTGTTTGATTGTCAGGATCAGTGCAGATGTTCTCTTAGCCATAGTCAGCAGCAGGCTGTTCATAGTAGCTTATAGTTTTTGAAGGGGGCTAAAGACATTGCTGTTCAGGTATTTATGGTGTATCAATGCCCTTGTTTGAGAGAAATTCTATTTGCATGCAAGGCTAAGGGTCCTGCTTGGCACCCCAACTGTATGTTTGATCTAGAAGAAGGTAAAGAAGAGAAAGCCTAATAGTTCTTTCCTGCGTCTGGTTTAAAATCAATGAGTAAGATTGCAAGCACAATGTCAGAAGTGTGAAATACAATTTCTTCTCAAGAATTAGATGCTTTGTCCCCATTACTTGTCTTACACATTCAGTTGCAGAAATTCTGAATAATTTCTATAGCCTCCCCTTTCCATCTTAACCATTTTGATTTTCCCCCATCTTTGTCCCTATACAAGATTAACTAGATATAGTAAAAGTCTCAATGAAGAAGTTACTAGATCTGTTTAAACAGCTATTGCATTATTTCATATGTATCTTTGTGGAGCTCAAATTATCAAACAATCAATTATGTATATTTATTAAGACGGCTTCAATTTGGTGTTTATATCTTTAGGCTATGTCAAGAATTTCCAAGTTCATGATTTGCATAGAGTTGGGAGGATCACTGTGGAACTACAAGGCAGGGTAACTGATTGCCGAGCTATCACATTTAGGCAAGACCTCAAGGCCAAAGAAATAGAAAAATACAGATTGCGAGTACTTCCCTCAAAACAGGTTTGTTCATGTTCTTCTGAAGTAATAATATATGGAACATTCTTTGTGAATGCATTGTTTTTAATAATATATGGAACATTCTTTCTGACATGCATGTTTTTGACATTTTGATTATGGGTGGTATTGTTTTCATGACTTCTGTCATGCAGTGGGGCTATGTTGTGATCACAACTCCTGATGGTGTATTGGATCATGAAGAAGCCCTCAGGCGAAATGTAGGTGGTCAAGTTCTTGGTTACTTCCACTAGACATTTGCCTCGTTGCTCAACAATTCTGGGTCAGAAGGCAAGAAAGCGATATCCTTGATGAACTCATGATGCCTAAGAGAGTTTGTATCAATATGTGATGAAGATCAAAAAGAAATTTAATTCCTAGTTTGCATTCATCTGCCTTCAGCAATTAAATTGAATTAGTAATGTGGCTGATTATACTTCTGAATTCTTAATAAATTTGTTGGCGCAGACTGTCATATTGAGGTTTGGTATTCGAGATGGTACTTTCTGGCCGCTTGGATGATCACCAAGGCAATGTTTACCGTTGCTTTCTATGATTGCAGTTTTCCTTACCCGTACTCCTTATCAAACCCCTCATCTTGGTTTAACTCCTTACCTTGGTTTAAGTACGGGGTGAGGGATCTGTAAGAGTGTTACGGATAACGCATAAGATCACCTAAGCCACCTTTCCTGATACAACTATGTTCCAGTTGATCAGTTCCAGTTGATCTCAGTCATATATTTATATGAGTCTCACATAAACATGTGGCTGAGATGAACTGAAGCAGGGTTGGAACAGGGTAGGTGGCATAGGTAATCACATCCCTTCGGGTTATGGCTTGTTTGCCATTTGAAAAATGCATTAGTAACAATTGAGATTGTTATTTTTTACTTCTGTTTTAGTATTTAAGTACTTATTATGTTTTATGTGTATGAAAAAAGTAGTTGGTTTGTAATTTGGATCAAAATGAGCACAATTCTATGAAAAATAAAATTTCCTACCATTGATTAGTTTACAAAAAGTCATCTAATTTGATTCCAAGATCCAATATTGCAATTCTGAACCGAATATGGTTGTCCTATACTATATGCTTAGAAAGTGATGGTTTATCCAACCAATTCTATCAACTTGGGGTTAATTTGGGTTAAATCGAACCATTTTCAATATCTTCTCAACTTTTGATAAAGATTTATATTGTTGTTAGATGATGAATCTTAAACCTCTAAAATCATCTCATACGTATTGTCACTGCAGCGATAGTCAATCCTACATGTGATTGTAATCAAAATGATACTGTAAACTTCTAAAATTAGAAAAGGTAATCCTATGGTATTAAAATAAATTATTAATCATGAATCAAAATGATTAACAGCAGAACTAAATCGGAATCGCTTATCTGATGCTTGTTGCGACGTGGATGGTTTTATTGCTGGTCACGTCAACAATAAAGAAATCGCAGTAATACGTATGATACTGATATAAGAGCCACCTCCCCGTCTTCTTTGTTCAATCTTCAATCTTCACTTTCTGCAGTCCTTACCCACTTCATAAATGATAAACACCAAAACCAGAAAATGAAAGCTGTCGTCATATCCAAACCGGGTGGCCCAGAAGTGCTGCAAGTACAAGAAGTTGAAGTCCCACAAATCAAAGACGATGAGGTACTCATCAACGTGGTCGCTACCGCCCTGAACCGGGCCGATACGCTGCAGAGGAAAGGCTCCTACCCGCCGCCCAAAGGAGCCAGCGTGTATCCTGGCCTGGAGTGTTCCGGCATCATTGAGGCCGTCGGCGATAAAGTTTCAAGGTGGAAAGTCGGCGATCAGGTGAAAGTTTCAATTTTTATGACAGGATTTTATGATTAGGAAGTCGGTGTTGTGTGAGTTGGGTAGTAGAACTTGTTTATATATTGATTGTGTTATGTTGGTGAAAGTTTCAATCTTTTACGGGTGAAGGTTCCGATTAGTAAGTGGGAATCGTCTCCCTTTAGTAGAGCCTTTTAATCTATTGGTTGTGTTATGGGTGAAGGTTCTGATTAGTTTTTATTAGACAACTTTGTGATTAGGAGGTGGGAAATCGTGTAAGTTCTTTAGTTTATGTTAATGTATTAATTGTGTTATGTTGGTGAAGGTTTGTGCTCTTCTTAGTGGAGGAGGTTATGCGGAGAAAGTGGTTGTTCCGCCCGGGCAAGTGCTTCCCATTCCGGCTGGTGTGTCGCTCAAGGATGCAGCTGCTTTCCCTGAAGTTGCTTGTACTGTTTGGTCCACGGTTTTTATGACCAGTAAGCTCTCTGCTGGAGAAACTTTTCTGGTATGTAATGCTTGGCGGCTTGTTCAATCTGTTTTCATATTGCTTTTTTAGTCTCACTGAGATTTACAAAATTAAATCATTTTGGGATCAAGACATCTCTATGCTACCTTGAAACAGTCCCTAATAAGTATTAGTTCAAAACGTGCTTATTCTTTATTTTGTTTGTCCCTATATCCTTGGGTCTTGATTTGTTGTTTACCGGTTGTTTGACATTAATCATTTCAGGTTCATGGGGGCTCTAGCGGAATTGGTACGTTTGCAATACAAATTGCGAAGTATCAAGGGGCTAGAGTGTTTGTGACAGCAGGTCTGGCTACAAGTTTTGCTTATGTCATGTGATTTGTCTTGGGAGCATTCCTAGCAAGTATCTTGACTTTAATTCTTGATCGTCAGGGACTGAGGAGAAGTTGGCTGTTTGTAAGGATCTTGGAGCAGACATTTGCATCAATTATAAAACAGAAGACTTTGTTACACGTGTAAAGGAAGAAACGGGTGGAAAAGGTTTAATTTTTACCTTGATGTATTTTAGCATGCACAAAGGATTCCCCCTAGCTTTTTATTCATATTTTAGAGAATTAAACCTTTTCCTTTTAACTTCTTATCTTCAATTGCAGGTGTTGATTGTATTCTGGACTGTATTGGAGCTTCTTATCTTCAGCGAAACCTGGACAGTTTAAATATTGATGGGAGACTTTTTATCATTGGCTTTATGAGTGGAGCTGTAACAGAAATAAATCTAGGTTCTGTGTTTGCAAAACGCCTAACCGTGCAAGGTATTGAAAATGTAGTTGATGCTTCTCTTTTGGTCTTCCTTAAACAGTTGATAGAATTTTGTTCTAGTGGTTACTTTCCCCAGATTCTTCATTCTACCAACATCATAAGAATTGGATACATATGTATACCGGTCGTTTTGAGATGTGTAATTGGCACTTCATGTAAGCTTATAATTTATTGTTGCAGTTAAAATCTTTGATGATAGAAGAAATGTGTCTGATATGTTAATCAGGGTTATCTTCCTGTTTGAATCTTCGTTGAAAAGAATTTTCAGGAACTCCTCTTCTAGTTAACTTGCTTTTATCAGCTTTTTCTTATTTGAACTTCCAGGAAGTGGTAGTTGTTATGTCTAAAGGTTGCTTTGTTTTCATATTGAGAAGTTGTAGAGATATGTGCACATTTCTGTTTGATTTTCATACTATTACAAGCTCATTTAAGTGACAAATCAAGATCATAGAAAGCTCTACCTGTTGTCATGCGTTACTTTGTGGGGTTTAAAATATGCTTGAACAGCAACAGGGTAATGCAACTTTCTTATGATCTTTATATGCTCTTTGATCTATTAATGTTAAGTAGAGTTTATACATCCTAACACATGTCCTCTGTGTGGATGCAGCGGCTGGATTGCGAACTAGAAGTCCAGAAAACAAAGCACAAATTGTCCATGAGGTGGAGAAGATTGTCTGGCCGGCCATTGCTGCAGGCAAGGTGAAGCCAGTGATCTACAAGTGCTTTTCATTTTCTGATGCTGCGGAGGCTCATCGGCTTATGGAAAGTAGTCAGCACGTTGGCAAGATCATACTTGTTCCATGATGCTAATAATCATTGAGCTTTTGGATGACAGCAGTTGATATTTGTATCTTCAGCTAAATGATGGTTTCTCTTTGTTATATCTGTAATTGAAAATAATGATCAACTAGGATTGTGTGTGTGGTTTATGCAAGTTCTACTGAACTGATACAAGTTCAAGGGCGTCGTTTTAAGGTTGCCTTGTTTTACTAACCAATTAGTAAAATGATGCCACTCCCAATTTTAATATGCATAATAGTAGTATGCCACAATACTATTATTGTGATTAATATAGGATGATATGGTATTAGATATTATTATCATGGTGATTAATATCATGTTGATTATGGGTATATTGAAAGCTTTTGTCATTTGAAGAGAAGTATGGTATATAAACTCAAGAAAATATTGGTTAAGCTTTTGTAAGTTGAAGAGAAAAATAATATATAAACCCAGGAAAACCTTGGTTGAGAAGAGTTTTAAGAATAATTTTTATTGGCTCAAATATACATAAATACTAAAAGTTATACATGTTTTTTTATTTTGCAGCTAACAAAAGACAATAGGGGCATTGATGAAGATGAAATAATTCTTAAGGATCTTAATGAAACCCAAGTGTGAACACCTAATTTAATTTCTTAAATTTTATTGTTCTTTCAATTTTTTATCAAAAATTAAGAAAAATTAAAAAATACATGTTTAATTTGTACCTTTATGCTTATCTTAGTTCAAATTTGTTTTTGTATTTTAAACAAATATTATTAATTAGTCATGTCAAAATTTATTATTGTTTGATTTGTATTTGCATATTATGGTTATTTGTTTAAATTTCATTTATCTTATTTGTTGTAAAGTAGTATTGTTTTTGGGCATTAATTTCACATGTAAATTTTTTAAAGATAATTTCTAGAAGAATTTTTTTGTTAATTTTGAAATTAGAGTCTTGAGGATTACAATTAGTAATGTAGAAAAATATTGCATTGATATGTTATCCCTGCACCCAAAGTTAAAACTTTACCGTAAAACATTATATGGCAGTGAAAGTAAAAGTTGATCCTATAGAGGTACTTGTGAACAAGAATAAAATGGGGGTTAGATACTTTATGTGAGATTGACTAATACTTTTGCTACTATATAGGTTTTGAAAGTAAGGTTTAATTTTTGGGTGTAAGCAACAACATACAAATTGTGGTGTTACTATTGGGAAGTTAATCTAGTAATTTTTGTGCTCTTTATTTTATTTATTTCATTTTCTTATTTGTTATTAATATTTGTTTCCTTAACCATATATGGTAAGTACTCGATCTTTTCATCAAGGTGAATTATAGTGTCATATAGAAATAGGAAGAACATTGTGTAGGTTAAAGAGAGAAGTCAAACAAAAGTCACAAAATGACAACTTAATTACAAACCCTATATTATCAAACTTAGAGTTAGATATAGAAAAGACTATAACCAAATATCAGACTTAAAGGAGTTGGTTGCTCCTAACTTAAATAAATAGCCATTGAGTTTTTTAAGTTAAAAGCAACTTTAAAATTGAAAGAGGGACTAATACATTTATTGCCTATTTTTTTTAATGGTTTTTCAATGGATAAACACTTGACGGAGTTCCATGTCGTATATTCTAGTATGAAGCCATAAAACAATAATGGATAAATGGATTAAGCAAAGAGTTTTTTTCCCCTTCTCTTTGAGGTATTTTGCTAAAGATTGGATGTGTTACCTATCATCGGGTATAGTCAACTTATGGAATGGGATGATAAATTTTTAGATAAATATTTCCTTGTGTCCTTGGATGTAATAAAGAAAGAAATATGTGACATAAAGTGGTATAATGGAAAAACTCTTCATAAGTACTAGAAGCACTTTAAGAAGCTTTGCGTAAGTTGTCAACACACTAAATTAGTAACCAGCACTTAATTAAATATTTCTATAAGGGCTACTTCTAATGGAGGGAAATATGTTAGATGTCGTAAACATAGTACCACTAGTAGACAAAACGTCTAAAGTTGTTAGATATTTAATTTAAAATATGGTCACAAATTCCTAACAATTTGGTACAAGACACGATGAACTAATAAGAAAGATGAATAAGGTAAAATACTTCCTTTATTGAACAACAATTGTCTTACTTCACCTCTCTCATAGACAAATGGCTATAGGAAATATGCAATAGATTAATGCTTGCTAAGTATGTGCTAATGTAGGGCAACCAGTTGACATATGCTCAACACTTCAAAAAGGAGAAACTAAGCAAGTTAACATAATAGGTAATTTTCTAAGATCACTAAGGTAGTTCAATCCTTTTTGTAACACCTTTACTCGAGTTGGAGGGATCATCCACACTTTAACTATGATAATGGATAAGCAGCACTAGGTTCACTCGAAGTCGACAACAAAAATTCTATCCCAGATAATAAGTCCCTTAAAGCTAAGATTTGAACTCATCTTTAAAGGACATAATTAAATAACTTATCTTAAATACCACATAGTCCTAGTAAAAGATAAGATCCAATATTCAATACTTAGAATAATGTTTGGAATAAGAGATAAGATCTGTTATTTCAAAATTTAGAAAATTAGGTAAGTCAATTTGCAACTATGCTGATTAGTATAGAAGCTTAGGCTAGAGGGAAGTTTCAATCCCAAACTATTGTAAACATAAAAAATTGAATGCAACTATGCTAAGAAGTTGTAAAAAAAATTTCTTTACAGAAAGTGTTAAAAAAAAGAGAAGCCAAAAAGGGTAGCTTTTAATGCAAATAAAGAAGTAGTACATAAAATAAAGATTATAGTCAAAAACAAAAAGTTCTCTTTTTTCTCCTTCTTTTCTTAGTTGGACGATGAGGCGAAAGAAAGAAGAGAAGTATGATGATATTTGGAGACATTTTGCAAAGGGCAGGTTAATATATCCTTATTAGATGTAATAAAACAAGTACCTAAGTATGTAAAATTTCTTAAAGAATTATGCATTAATAAGAGAAAATTGTAGGGTAATGAGTATATAAGGATAGGTGAAAATGTGTCAGTAATCTTCTAAAGAAAACTTTCACCCAAGCTCAAAGATCTTGGTATATTCACCATTCCTTGCAAGATAGATCACGCCACAATTGAGAGAGTTATACTGGATTTAGGGGCTTTTTATTAATGTTATACCATAATCTATATATGCTTCATTATGTTTAGTACCTTTAAAAGAAACGAGTATTATTATCCAATTGGATGATCACTATCTCTTAACCCCCTTCCCAACCAATAATTTACTCTGATCCTCACTTTTCCTACACATTTCATTTTCTCACTATCTCTTTAAACTCTAGAACTCACTTCTTTCTATACAACCATCTTAAGCCTTTATCTCTCCCAAACTTTCCTTACAACTCTCAATCCAATAGGATCATGCATTAAGCAAGCGGTCAAGCACACTCAACAAAAAGGCAAAGTCCAAGTATCGGGCCATAGGTTAAGAAATCGAGCAATAGATTATGAAGCAACTTTCCTGATCTTTTCAGAGGAAGGTAATCTCTTCTACACTCTTAGCTTGTAGAAAATTATTGTCACTAAATACTTAGACTTTGAAACATTAGAAACAATTGGTTTGAGAGAATGGGTTGAAGCTTTGGGTGGAAGAATTTATTGGAAAAATTTTATGCAATTTAATTATCCTCTTTACGAAGAACTAACCTTAGAATTATTCGCCTCCCTTCAATACGAGTCATCTAACCCTAAGGACCTATGGTTTTAGTTGTGGGGTCAACCATATGGCTTAGACCATGAAATTTTGCGTGAAATCGATGGATTTCTTGGCTCAACCATAGTAGATCAGCACGATGACTTCTGTGCCACTCGTTATTGGACTGAACTGACTAGGCTGGAGAGCTTTTATGCTAAAAATACCCACAATAGCATTATTCAAAGCCATGAACACTTGTTATTACACAAGTTCATGTATTAAACTGTATTATACAAAAGCGAAACTAACAAGTGTTCAACAAAATAACTTTTCTTTTTGTGTTGCATGGATCATAGCATCAAAGTCTACACCTCCACCCACATCTTTAATGCAATTATTGTTATTATAAGAAAGAGAAGCAATAATTTAGGCATGAGGTACTTGGTTACTACTATTTCAGAATACTATAGTGTCAGTTGCCATAAACAAACTGTCTATTGTCCTGAGTTTCTCAACACTTGTCACTTGATAAGAGCTAAAATCTTGAAGTCCCACAATATGGAACTTCAAGATATCAGCGTAAGATCTCATGTTAAAATCAAGGCAGGACAGGCTAGTTTGAGCTTGGCATCTCGGTAATAGGAGAACTCAACTAGCGAGAATTTAGAAAAGGAAGAATCAACAGGATGGTAGAAGGTAATGGAAGCCATTTCAAACACTAGGAAAACCATTTCAGAAAATGCCAAGGTGTTGAAGGAGATGGCTAGAGAACAAAGACGCCAAAGCTGGGACATATGATGTATTCACAGATATTTTCGAAGCTCAAGGTGTTCAACTACCACCTCCAACACTATCACCACCTCAATCATCATAACAGTTCTATACTATAACCCTTGTTTTTCTTTCATTTGTTCTCATGTTTCTCTTATTTTGTTATTTTTATTCCCACCTTATGTATTGTTTGCTTGCTCTTCTCATATTGAGGACAGTGTGTTGTCCAAGTGTGGGAGGGTTATGTGCATTATATGTTTTTATTTGAATGTGAATTTTGCATGTTGTATGTTAGTTTTGTTTAGGATCGCATGATGTGATTCGTGTGAATGTGTCAATAGCTAGGACTTAACAGAATCGATTTATCTTTGAATATAGTCTTTTAAGTTGCTAAGATTTATTAGTTTGTGGAATTAGTGTTTTATGTTGTTTCGGTTAAATATGCATGTTAATTAGGATATTCACTATAGGAATTTACCACATTCATTTATAATTTTAGGCAAATCGAATAAGTAGCATTGTTAGTATCTTTTATGAGAATGATTAGCTTAAGAAATAGATAGGCAAGAAAAAAATACAAAAAATATGTGTAAATCTTAAATAAATAAATATTCCACTGGCCCTTTTTGAAATAAATAAGGTAATGAATAGAGCTAGCAGCTAGTTAAGAATGTGATGTAGTTGAGCAACTGGGAGACATTCATCATAAATGTTTGCTTTGCACCAAAAAACTATAATGACATTCCAACCAAACCACTTAATAAAAACATGGCCTAGTTGAGTAACTGGAGGACATTCATCATAAATGTTTGCCTTTGTGTTAAAAGGCTAAGTTCGTGTAGTGTGTTTTTTAATAAATCCTATTGATCTTGTGAATAACATGATTTCATATGAAAAGTCACTAAAAGAATAGTTACAATTTTGATTGACTGAATAATTATCAATGTGTATGTGTAAGTAATGGGATTGAATGAGTTCGACATCAAGGTTTTGATTGGTATGTATATTTAGTCTTAAGAACTTAGACACATATTTCATAAGTTAATAAGTTAGAACAACTTGAAGGATCGAGTTTATAGTTAATTTTTTTTGGTGAAGTTTAACGCCATTGTACCATTGTTGTATATGTGTGTTTTTTTTGTTAGGTGTGTTTTATGTTTTGCTTGAGGACAAGCAAAAGTTTAAGTATGGGGATGTTGATAGTTATAGGTTGCATAATATTTTAGTAGTTAGTTTAGTATGTGTTTAGTTGTTAAATTGAATGATTAGTGCATGTTTAGGTTAGAATTTTGTTATTTAGTTAGATATTTGTTTTTTGAGTGTTTTATGGGTTAGAGCATGCTATTGAGCTTTAATATTATGTGTTTGAGGTGCCTTGATGAGTTTGTTAGTGCTTCAGATCAAATGTCAAAGAACAGAGAGAATTTGGAAGAAACCATGAGCAAGGCCCTGGGGCCACAATCGTAGCCTAACAAAAGCTTGGGGGGTATGCCACGATCGTGAAAGAGAGCAAAATTGAGTGCTATCAAGATCGTGGCCTGCTCGACAGCAGACGTAGATTGACTTCTAAAATGCAACTTTTCGAGGGATATTTCGAACTTTTAGGCCTGGGTAGATCCTAATGTTTGCCCTAAATGGAAAAGATATATAGAGAAAAGAAAGAAGACGTAAAGAGGGAGCTCCATTTTCTGCCACTTTGAGAAATATCCAAGGGAGAGGAAGAAGAAGAGAGCAGGAGGAGAAAGAAAGAAGGAGAAGAAGGGCTGGAGTGCTGCTATCTTCTCGATCTATTCCAACCCTTACAAGTGACATTTTATTTCATCTTTATTATTCTTTCTTTTGAATGTATGAGATGAATTCGATTGTGATAGATTTGAGTTTGATGATGTTGTTCTAAACTCTTTTAAGGATTTGTTTTTGAATCAATGTTAGTGTGATTTCTTTTGATGTTAATACATTGGGTACTGTGATAATTTGTTGTATTTGCATGCTTCGATAACAAATCACGAGAGTGACTGATAGCAAAACGATTAGACTAGACAATGAGAATTAAACAATTTAATAGATCACGTAAATAATCAAATCGGGAATTTTTACGAAGAGAGATCTCGTGTGAGGATCCAATAGTCTATTATAGGGCTTAAGATCTGATTGGATTTATGGGTTTTTTTGTTAATTGAGAGATTGCAAATTTCATAATTCATATGGGTTATGATTTGGAGTTTAATGATTATAACTCGAGAGAGAGTAATCTACCATTCGAAAGTCTAAGATTGATACCGTATTAACTCAAAGGTGATTATATTAGCATTTGCTAATAGGATAAATTCCCCTTCTCGTAATCGACTAATCTTCCTTGTGTGATTTTGATTGTTCATTGGTGATGCTCAATTTTGATTTCTTTGTGTTAATTTTGCAATTTAATTTTCAGTCAATCCACATTCACGAATCTAATTTTTTGTTTAGTTTTTATTTTCTTTTTAATAATCTTTTTAGGCTTTAGATAACTTAGAATTAGATTAGTTTACCAACTCCTCGTGGGATCAATATCTTTAATACTACAAATTTACAACCTGTATACTTGCAAATATTGGGTTTTATTAAAAGTAAAACTTGCTCAATAATAAATAACATCAAAACACGTTAATTTTCACATGAGATACCTTGGTAATCTTAAGTCTAAGGATCAGTTATACAACTATCATAATATGGAAATCTACACAACTATCATAATAAGGAAATCTACAAATACATAAGTAATGTTTCATTTAGGATCCTCATAATTGGGTCAATTAAGTGAAATTATTCTCTAATAAGTACCCACATGTTTGTTTAAATATCTTTATATTTTAATTTATAAGAGCAATTACTTTCTTCATAAGAAAGAAATATAACGTATGCTAATTTTGCCGTTTCATCAATATCCTATCTTAATAAAACTATAACTAGGAACAATTTAGAATTAGTATATAAATACAAATTGAATATCATAATCATGATCTTATCATAATTTTAATTACATAGTAACTATTCTAGAGATTTTATGTTGGGTCCCGTTTTCGGAACCCAACCTTGGAACCATAAATCGAAAAACAAAGTGGCGGAAACAAAAACCGAAAGGGAAATCAAATAAAGCGCGTGCGGAAGCAAACGAAGGAAATCTAAACCCGAACGAACCAAACTGGAATATTTCGAACGGATCATAAAGCGAAAATGGGACAAAAGCAAACGAAAAAAATCGGATCAAAATGCGTGCAGAAACGAAAGCTTAAGGAGCCAAAGAAACGAAAGGCTCGGAATCAAAGAAAACAATTCGCTTAAGGACAAAAACTGAAGGTCAAATTCTGACATCCGAAAACGTATACTTTAGAAAAACTAGCGTTGAAAACTCAGGACACACTTGGTCTACGCAATTCCAAAGCGGTATAATTTTTTTTCTTCATTTTATTCATCTTTATTCAAAGCAATACACTTTCAAAACGTTTCATTCATCAATCAAAAGGAGATCATAAGTTCTCAAACCTTAATTCATTGGATTCTTCACTTTCAATCATATCCTATGGTTTAAAAATCTTATTTTTCATTTTTCATAAACATCTCACACATTGCCATATACCAATCAAGCCATAACAAAGAGCACTTCAATATTTCAAATCCATCAACACAATCATCGGACCTCCTGTCCGGAATCCAAACACAATCAAACACATTCATACCCATAGCACTTCAATAATTCGGATCAACAATCAAAATCATCGGACCTCCTGTCCGGAATCCAAACACATTCAATCACATTCATATACAATTTATATACAAATCCATAACTCCCTTTTCTATTCCATATACAAAACTATATCTCATACACAAATTCATAATTCAAGCCCATATACAATTTCAGAAC
>JAOTIZ010000002.1:31616247-31627156 GCA_027123425.1 Erythroxylum panamense | reverse complement strand
CCCTTTCCCTCGGAAGGGAAATATGGAGGGTGGTGGTCCATCAAGAAGAACACTTGTCTCCAATATCTCCATATCTTTTTCAGTCGTGATTCTACGGTTGCTTTTAACCGTTGCTGTGGCGGCCACCGTCGTTTTTATCCATCCTGTCTGCCATTTCTTTGCGCATACTAAGCTTGGCTTGGCCATTTATGTACTCGTCATTCTCACTGCTTTTATTGGTAACTAGTTTCTTAACTGATTGCTGCTGCAATTAGATGTTATATTTGCTCACTTAATTAATTCATGTATTTAAAACCTCGATCCAGTGGTTTGGCCGTTGCAAGTATGTGCTATAGTCCTTGGCGGCCGAGCGAGTTGTGTACTAGCTGTGGTGTTTAATGTTGCTCTGGCATTTGCGGTTGGACTGACTTGCTCTTTTAGCTTTGGTGAGTTCCATTTACATTCAACTTTTGTCAAGATGTTTTAGGAATTTGGCTTAATATGAATAGTGACGTCCGTCCAGATCTAGATGGATAGTCACTTGAGACTCTTTTAAATGGACAAAGAGAGAACCAAATCACATCCATGGCATGTATGGAGAATTGGGTTGCATGCACTACTCAATGATATTTTGTTAATATGTTTTCTTTTTATTTTTTGATAACAGGAAAAGTCCTTTTAGAATCTGTGACCTTATCTGCCGTGGGCATGGTACTTGCTACTCTCTACACGTTCTGGATGGCTTTTAAAGGCTACAATTTTCAACCTCATCTTCCCTTCTTGATTGCTGTCATAGTATCTCTTTTGCTCTTTGCTCTTATTCAGGTATATCTTTGTTCTTTTTTTCTTCTGTTGGAATTCTTGAAATTTACTCTTTATACGCCTACTAATTTTTACTTTGCAGTGTATTCTATGTATGTATAAATTAAGGTTGAAATCAAGGGAAAGAAACTTATCGTATAAAATATTATTGAACTTTTAAATTCTTATCAAATATTATATTAGTTATTAAATTTCATTCATTTTATATACTATAAAATAAATAGTTATATTAGCTCCTATAATTCTTATATTCTAACGCTTTTAACATTTTACTCTTCGACTTGAATTTAATTATTAAACTAATAATTGTTAACTATTTATGCCATGACATTATTTGTTATAAGTTCTTAACAAGAGAAATTAAGATACTAGTCAATCTCATTACAAGATTAATTTTCTATGTTTTATCCTAAACTAGATTTTTAAGTAATTAAATATATCAATTACAACCAAATGGATTTATTAGTTAGTTAATTATTTATACGTAATTTAAAAATATTATTATTATATTTTGACTCTTTAAATTTTCTACTCATCAACCTTTTCCTAAACTAATGTTAATCTCTAATTAATATTACAAATTAGTAATTAATTATCACTTGATAAAATTGAAGGTACCTTCTTTATATTTTGGTATGTAATCAAGGGATGGTTTTTCTATGTTTTTAGGTACTTCTTTTATTATTTTATATCTCTTTATTGATGTGAATTATATTTATTTGACAATTTGTATATTTATTTATATTCTTATTTTCTCTTTGGTGCATGTTTATGTTCTATCTATAAAAAATTACCGATTTCTCTTTAATATTTTAAACGTTTTTTTTGGAACCACAACATAACTTATCTAAATAAAATTCAACTTTCTAAATAGTACATAAACTGAATCTTTATAAATGAATTCATAGATCATTATATAAAGGACATTTTCCACCCGATTATAAACAATAGCAATTAATTAATTTATTATAAGAGCTGTTATGTTATGTCTGGTTGTGAACTCGTCCGACTCTTATAAAACAAGGCAGGTCTTCTTTCCTTTGGGTAAAATTTACTTGACGATTATCGGATGGTTGATGTCAATGCTGTTCTGTGGTTGCATTGTGTATGGAGCAAATTTGGTGATAGATACCGATGATTGGTCATGGTTTAGACTCGAACCTGGTTTGTATGTCTACGTAATGGCGATTCTACTTGCAAGTATCACAACTTTCTGTGCAGTAGTCAAGTTGTTGACTCGACCTAAGTGGTCGTCACAGTCCCCTTTCACGGAGTTGCAACCCCCATCTCATAATATTCTCAGGTTCTAAGGAAGCTCCTTCGAAGCTAGATATTTTGTCTATGCAACTTCATTCATGTACAAGTTGCTTTGACGTGCACGTGCTGTCATAACTCGGGAAACAATGATTTTAGGACTAGATGTTATTCAAAGTCGGTTGATAACTCCAGCATAATACTTGTACAAAATTTGAAACATTCTAATATTTGATAATTAAAGAAATGAAAAGGGAAATGAACTTGTAAAACAAGAAATACATCATACAAACGGTCAGGGCAGCAATTAACGGGAATATACTAAGTCGGAAGCCTAATAATGAAAAATTAATAATTCTAATTGCTCTGAGGCCACAGAGCTTCTTTTTTCTGTTCTTTTTTTGACTACCATAGAGAGAAGATTTGAAACAACTTCATTCCACATCTCATGTTCTTTCTGGTTACTCAACAATTTCCATGCCTGTCGTTTACAGCACAAAGTATCGACTGCTTGTTGCCGCCATAAAAATAAATGTCTGCTTGACCAAGCTGGCATTCCCTTGCATACCTCTAACAACAAATTTGCTAGGCCAATGAGAGAAATATTAAACTTCAATTTACAACTTTTTGTGTATGTCATTGTTTCTTCAGAATATTGAAATAAAAGTTCAGAACATTAGTTTTTACTCTTTTTCTTCTTGTTGATTGTCCCTGCAACATGCTTACTCTTCATTTGGGACTCGTCATGAATTTCTTTCATTATTATTTCTTGCTTAGACTTGAAAGCAATACATGTGGGACTCGTTTAGCTTTCTCAAGTCTGGCGATTTAGAAGGATTTGTTAGCAATGGGTCCCTCTTCATAGAGGGACTCCATAATTGACTCAAATATTGCGGCACCGATTTCGGTGCCGCATTATTTGAAAGAACTGTAAGAAGACAGCTGCAAGGCAGCTGTCTCACGCGGTGGAGTGCCTATATAAGGCACTCCATCCTTCAGAAACAAAACAGACAGAAATATAGAGAGAAAACCAGAGCATTGTTCTTGCTCTGAAGTTAGGAAATATATTCCTAAAGGGTTGGTAAGTGACAAAATAGTGAGGTTAGTACTTTTAGGTTGGGAAACACCTTGTGAGCCACTATTTTGGTTTTATAATGCCTCTATTAATTAAAACAATAATGTCTTAAATAAAATTGCAACCAATCGATTAACTGTAACGGCATAAACTACCAGTCTCCATGTAAAATCTATCCTGAAATCTTCCTTCTTTCAAACAAAATAAGAATCAACTGCTGCAGAGAGCCTCAACCATGAAACTCTTTCGAACTCCGGGACATGGATTACCAAGATTAGCTGTTGTTATGGGAATTGAACAGAGACGCTGCCCAATGCAAGCCTGTAAAACCACAATTCAAATAGGTGAAAGGTCCATTTTAGTAACAAAGGTAAACAAGAATAATATGCCCAATAACACCTTGCTGAGGTTGCCATTATGAGATACATATTTGGAAATATGCGCTTAACTTAGAGTTCATAATAGAAACTTAGCTAATGCATGATAGACAAGGCTACAGAAGGTTTATGCCAATGGAAAGAAGATTTTCCAACCTTTTGAACCAGTGGTAACATGTCGCAATGGCAATCCCCTGGCTTTAAACTACCACAACTTCCTTGAGGAGTTCCAAAACTGGCAAAGTTGATTGAGGTAATGTGCCAACCTTGCTCACAGGACAACTGAACTTCAGGACTCTGAAACATATGCTCCATGTTTGGTTTCCAAGAATCAGCTGGTGGAGGATCATCCTCTGACACAATTGAGCATATCTCTTGTCCAGTTCTTGTTAGCACAGAGATCTTTGAAGGGTCACCTCCAAGCTCTTCATGCAAGACTAGCAGGTTCTCACCGGGATGCACCCATGTGCGTGGGATATGGTACCTATTGAACGTATTTTATTGTCAATCCCTGTTTCTTAAGTATATAATGGAAAACATCAACAAAATCAAAACAATGATCTTTAGTGTAACCTATTACAGAACTATTAAGCAATGAATTAAGCAGATACAGAATAATCACATGTTTCGAAGCCAGTCAATTTTCATATCTCATGCACTCCAAGAGTATTGCACCCTGAAAACAAGAATTTTTGTCAAGACCTGAAAATATGTACGTGGAGGATTATGTTGTTTGGGGAAGAAATTGAGATCCAAAATTCCAGGACTTTTAGATGATCGGGATGCAATTTGTCTAATAATAAGAAAGAGGAATATATATGTATGATTCTCTTAGAAGAGGAAGAGACATGCTTGTAGGATTACTGAAAGAGCGAGTATGTCAACATGATACAAAACTGCCCTTTGCAATTGAAGCGTCTTACAGTGTTTGAGCTGGTTGCCCACATTTCTTCTGACATTTAAATGCATTATAAGTTCCTCTATAGTTGCAGGTGTCATAACAACCTTTTGATGGTGAGAGATAGGCAGGCCAATACCGGCCTATGCTCTGCCCATTAACCCATGCTTGACCCTTCCCCATACTTGTGAGATTCAAAGCTAGCGGGCCTTTCCCTTCAGGAACGAGGAATGCTGTCTGAAGAAGAGAGGATCATCAAAACAAGGAAACAGAAATCGATCAGGAAACCCACAGAAATGTTTTGAAAAAATGTAGAATATTTTTTTATGTACTAAAGAAGTAAGAGCAAAGTCATCCACATTGTATCTATGGTTTCTGCATGTTTCCACTTACTTTGTACCATATCAAACTCTTATTTACAGGTAGATAAGTCCCCTGAGTCCACAGTGCACTGTTCTCTTGAGTCAAGTTGTCCAGCCCAAGATATTCCCCTTCAAGTCCCACCTGACGAGAAGAAACGCAGAGTACTAAGTAAGCATAGAGCATGAGACGCCAAAACATACACGACACCTTTGCTTTTAGCTACCTGGTAGGTCCAAGTTTCACCAGAAAGAAGCATCACGTTGTTACCTATGTCCATTAGAGCCACATTATAAATTCCTGCACCTCGAACGTCGAACCATGGTCCAAAATTCTAGAGAGGACAAAGTAGAAAATTTTACTGATAATTGATTTGCTTTTGAACTATTAGCAGAAGTTCTTCTGTTTTCTGCTGACAGCTCAATAGATCTTTTTTAAGTTCGGGCTCTTATGATTAGATAAATATAGCAGGCTGTCAAAGACTGAAATATTATCATCATCGTCAATATAGTCTCAGAAAGTTCAAGTTACGTAAGGGAGGTGTTTCAATAAATGCTAAAAGTTCAGAATGTGATCATGAAACATTTTGTGAAAGCAAATCCATCTTTTACCTGCACACCAACAATCATACTAAGAATATCCACCGTATTATTTCCTTCATTAAGACTGATTTTCTTTGTGATTGAGAAGCTTGCATCATCATGATTTCCAAATCCGAACCCTGAAGGTAATGTTATGCATTAAATATGAATCATCATCTGGAATCATACAGATTCAAAATCTAAGGTGATTTGTTTTGAAAGGAACTATAATCAAACTAGTGAACTGAGAAAAAGAAAACAGGAATCCCTTTAGCATGTATAACAATATTTTCTGGAAAACCTAGGTCTATTAAGTAGAAGAGGCTGGCAGGTGTAGTTCTTTCTGGAATTGCATATACTCAACTCGTTCAGCAATTACAGAACACATAGAAATGGAAATAAAAGGAAAATTTAGTTAAAATTCAATAAACAATAAAACTGAGGGCAATTCAGTGTTCCAACATGAAAAGCAGAAGCAAATTCTTTTAACAATTTCCAGGCAGTAAAGTTTGAAAGAAATGATTCTTTTTTTTTTCTGATATGAATGGTGAAGTGATAAAGAGAAAGGCTGAAAGAGTAGTTATCTGAATCATGCTTAAACGGCTAGGTTACCAGCTGAAAGCACATACTTAAGCAAGTAACCTTAACATTTATAACACAATAGAGCACCTACCTACAAGATCTTTGTTTACAAAAACAAGTGCTGCATGCCCCAAGCTCTCTATGCTCAATACACCATTCTCTTGATTAGCATTCACATTAATACTGCAAATTGGAAAACCAAATAGAGAACTTAGAAACATTCAAGATTCAAATGGAAAATAGTAGAATCCTGTCAAAACCTGGATCACTAATTCTGAAAGACATACCTGGTTGAATACCACAGAAAATCACTGGTATCTTTTGTAGTGTTAATCTGCTCCAATAAACCTTTGGCTTCGAATGAATTATTTCTATGAGGACCCACTTCTTCTTCATACCAACTCCACACTGATTTTGCTAGTAAAATCTCACCGGCAGTGGTGTTGGAAGCAAATGGTGCATCGCTGATATCTCTTTGTGTGACTATCTTCATTTGTGAACAATGCAGAAACAAGGGATTGAATAAACATTCATTAAGAGTTACTAATATCATGTTATATACTTTGTTTTTTCTTTTTGTACATATTGGATAGACTTTTGTATGTAGTTTCTAATTTAAAGATATAATTCAGTATTGCAAAATCTGTATGCATCAATGAAATTTTTCTGCTTTTCATCTTGAACTACTGACATAGGACAAAATAACAAACAGTATGAGTCTATTCATTACGATAAATTCTACAAAATAAGTGCCGTGCTTTTCCTGAAACTTTCTTTTTAATTCATGTTTGAAGCAAGCAAATAAACAAACAGAAACATGAGCTCTTTAGACAGATCAATTTAGTCAGTTATTGCAATAAGGAATATGATCAACATTTCAATATGAAATTATAAGAATTTTATTATTTAGTTTAAAATATCACTTACATGATGCACCAACTTGAAAGAAGGAGTGATAATGAGCAGTGAGGGAATTAAGGATTTATTTTGTGGTCAAGTGCTATTTCTGGAGGGGTTACCTTTGCTGTGTTGAAAATGACATTCTTACAATCTGGAAGAATGCTCACTGACCAAGCAGGAAGGAAGTAAGAATTTCCATTGAATGTAACATTTGCATCTGAATTGCTATCATAGTTTGCAAGAAAGGCTGCACAGTCAGTAGTAGACTTGTAGTAGATATGCGCCTGACAAATTAAAACAAATGAGAGACGTTCTTTGTCCTGCAGGGCCATAAGTTATTCTGACCAAAACCAGAGATACCTCTAAGTTGATACGAAGCTGCTGGTGGGTTGGTTTTAACGACCTTACCAAATAGTCTTCACAGAGCTTTATAGCCTTGTGCAAGTCACGTAGGTGACCCCATTTTGGCTGTCTAATGTAACCTGCATCATATATCCCCTCATAAATGCCACTTTAGAGGCAAAGATTTGTATAAATAGCTTCCTGACTTGAAGTCTGTAAAGAATAAATATCTTGAAGACCGCCTGTTACAATGTGCTCATATTCATCCCAGAACCTTAGTGTGACAATGCCAGAGGGGAACACTCGCAGAATTAACAGCATGATTTCTTCTGTAACGAGTAGAAGGCGCAAGTAGATTTAGTCAGGAGGTTTTTACCATATTCATCTATTGGCGCATCATAATCATAACTCGTTGCAATCAGAGGACCTCCAGCCGTTCTTCCAAAGTTGGTTCCACCAAAATACTTCAGATAATAACATAAAACATATTTGAGTTGCTCCTGAAAATGTATTCATAAGGCAGTCTTTACAATCTTATTAGGTAGAAGGGAAAGAGAATTACCATATAATAATTTTGAAAAGTGCCACCGTACTCAAAGAAGCGTGCAACAGCAAAAGCAAGATCTTCCACAGGCCGATAAGGAACTGGATAGCCAAACGAAATAAACCTGCAAAAACCAACTTCTATGATTGATCAAAACCTAGAACCAGGCATTGGAGTCTTCCAAACAAGGAAATAACAAGGCTGAATTGGGTGGAGAGTATCACCATCCACTATAATTTTCAGTCCACATTTTGGGTTTTGAATCTGAATTTGGTACAAACTGATCGCAATAAAATCCATTGCATGTGTTTATCTGCATGCAATTTTGGAAGAACGCATATATAAGTGATCCTACAATTGAAATAATATATAAAAAAAGAAAATACAACTCTACAGATAAAAGTGAGCTATCAAGGGATAAACTGGGTGCATCTGTCAAATTAATCCATACAATTGGATCTGGAGCATCTTCTTGTTGACACATCACCCATGGAACTGTTGTATTCAGAGCAACAGCGGTTTCTGCAGCCCATTTGGCATACAATTTCCCAGCTATACCGTATGCCCCTTCGACATACCCATATTCATTCTCAACCTGTTAACATGTGATGGGAATCCACATTATCTCCGCTTCAGCTTAAACAGAACTGGTCTAAGCACTTGCGTAGTTCATTTAAAAAACCTTTTGTTATTTGTATAATTGCAAATGGATAAAACGGAAACTTCTCCATCTAAAGAATCACACTTCAATCACCTGAGCAAGAATGATGGGTCCTCCTTGTGATGCAAATAGATTCTCCTCTTTCATTAAATTTACAATCTTCGAGAGAAAACGTTTCATTTCCTCCTGCAGTCACAGCATCAGGTCGTGTCAAGATTCTGTACAAAGTTGTTTATACTAATCAATCCTACCAATGAAAAATTGAAGTTCTTGAGAGAGCTTCAATCAGAATATGCCTTGAATATGTTATTTGTTGTTCGAAACTGAATTCCGGGAATGAAATGTAGCCACGTTGGAAAGCCCCTGCCACAGGAAAAACGGAATCAGAAAATCATTTGAATGTTGTGCCCATTGATGACTAATCTTGAAGCATCTGTGATGCACTAAAGCAGACCACTCGTATCTTCTTTTTTAATTTTCATTTCTTTAAGAATAGTCTGCATACTGGTGGTAGCTAACTCAGTCCTACCATAGTCAGAACTAGAAGAACAGAGACAAGAGATATGATATGCATAGAATAGCCATAAAACTTTGAACAAAAATAGTAGTCTGCTGTGTCTCAATAGAAAACATGGAGTCTGAGCAAACCCATAGTTCCATTCTGCACAGGCATAGGGTCCAATCCGTAAGTGAACAAATAGACCAGCTTCCTTAACTGTTTTGATAAATCTGACGAGATCAAACCTGCCTTCGAAGTAGTACTACGAAAAGGAAACCAATTTACATCAGCACCACCAACAAAAGCAACTCGAAAAACATGTGAAAGATTTAAAAAATGAAATTAAATGTCTGCATGTGTATTTTCCAATATACAGCATACAGAAGAGCCATCATGTATACACAACCTGTCCTTTCACAGGCTCATGATAGTTCCAGAAAACGTAAGTCTCAATAACGTCCAGTCCTCCTTCCTTTGATTTCTTAACAATTTCTGGCCAAACCTGTAAGTTTATTTTCCAATCAATAAACGTAATCAATGCTATATCACTATGCTTTCTCCAACATTCTAGTAAACTGATGAACCGAGAAAACACATGCATGCAAGGAGAACAATGAAAACCCACCTCGGGAGTAGTTCTAGGATAATGAATAGAACCAGACTGCAAAACCCTTCTGCTTCCGTCAATGACTATCGCGGTGGGATCATAAGTTACATTACTACAGTATCCTTTTTCGGAACAATAGCATCCAAAAGTGAAAGCAAGAAGCAAAGCCAACACTAACGAATTCTTGTCTCCCATAATGTACGTCATAACACAATGGAGCTTTCAAGGAACCACTATGGGCCCTTATAATTGAGCAGGACATCAGATACGATCAAACAGAAAGTCAAACATAGTCCTCGTTTTGTTGTGTTTGAACTGTTCTTTACGAAAAATGAAGAACATGTAGCCTTGCCGGCAGAAATTCTAGTCCTGGATTTCGGCATCTTAGTATTTAATGTCCAACAAGTGTCTAACATTGCCACCGCGGATGATTTAATTAGGGATTGTTAAGGGAGATAGTACAGAGGGTTCCTTCACTATATCGGCCGGGGTTCTTCTGTAACTGCAGAAATCTGGGACGTACACTCAAGTCTTACCCTGGTTTGGGTGCTAGGTTATAGAAGAGTGATCGTTGAAGTAGACTCCCTTGAGGTCATTAACATCTTCTCCTCTTTCAGTTTAGTTTTAATTGACGATATTTTGTTGGTGGCAGGTACACGAGGATTATTACACCGAGCATGGGAGGTGCAACTTCAACATGTGTATTGTGAAAGGAACCAGTGTGCGGATCGGCTGGCCTCTCTAGCAATGGTTTTTAGTCCAGGCGGGCATATACTACAGGAACCACCGGTGACTGTCCGGGACCAAATACACCGAGACAAGCACAACGCTTTATACCGAAGAACCCTGCGTTAACTAGGGTGCTTTTGTCTTATTTATTTTGATTTTTTCTTTTGTAGCAAAAAAAAAGTCCAAAATTGTGTGTTTGCAATTAAATAGAACTAGTTCTAAACCTCGTGCTTTGCACGGGTTGTTACAAAGCAAATAATGAATTTTAATTATAAAATTGAAAGGCAAACACAAGTATAAAATTAACATATTGCATGTCATAAAATAATATTATGATAAAATAGGAATATGATAAACAATATGAGTTCCAAAATATGAGAGCCATATTTATACAAGTACAAAATATAGATATCTTACTATTCAAGTACAAAATACTTGCAGGCCCCAAAATAGATAGATAGTTTACTAAACGAAAAGTAGCTGACAAAAATTGATCATTCTTGAACATTTCACAGTTAAGTTAACTTTTCTCTTTTTATTTTGGTGGTCAACTTGGTTGAAGACATTTGTGGTGATATTAAATCACATAAAGGCATATCATTCTCAGAAGTTTTTCTGATATTGGTCTCTTCATTTTGAAAATCTGGGGTGTCATTTGAGCTGAAGAAATAATGTCTATTTCAGTGTGACAAATTGAAG
>JAOTIZ010000002.1:31592571-31603172 GCA_027123425.1 Erythroxylum panamense | reverse complement strand
TTATTGCATGGCATGTTTAAGGAATAAATTGTCCCATTAAACTATTAGCTTTAAGGGACTTTGTTTTGCGAGAAAAACCTTTCATCATCAGATTACTTGAAACCAAAATCAGATTAGAAAATCTGGCTAAGTTGGACATTTTTTTGTTCTTATTGGAACATGCTTACTAATCACAAACATCATGCTTTCAACAGAATAATTATTTGCTATAGGGAGGATGAACTCAAGGTGGATCTCTTAGACTCAAATGAACAACCTATGCATATGGATTTATCTTTCATGTAGGAGCACATCTAGCTTAATATTTCATTCATCTACATAAGCAACTTTCGGTTCCAGAGAAGAGACTTATAAAATAACCTTAAATCTTTCAGTAACACTGTATCCACTCCATGGCTCATATATGGAGACTTTAACTCCATATTATACCCTTAAGAGGCATAAGGACACTGCAATTTAAAGAACTATACATCTTATTTGAAATACATGGTGGAGGATCTAGGGGTGACTAGTTTAAGTATGTTGGGCATCCTTTCACCTGGTCCAACAAACAACAATAAACTTGGCACACTAGGAAAAAAATTGGACCAAGCTCTAGTAAATGACATTTGACTTCGAACCTTTCTCAATAACCTTACTATAGTTAAAGAACCCCTCTTCTCAAATCAAACCCCTTATAGTGAACAACTTATTCCAAAAAGTTATCAAGCATCATCTTTTCCAATTCAATAATTTTCTGGTGAATGTATCGGGATTCTATGAGGCATGTATAAAAGGAGCAAAATATAATTGCCACGAGACCAAGCAGTTTTGTTGTGTTCAAAAATTGAAAATCGTTAAACAGGAACTGAAGGTATAAATTCTATACAAAGGCCCACAACTTCCACCATAAACTCCTATAAATTTAAACTTCAAGCTCTTTAAGCTAGCCTTGCTGCTCATCCTACTGATCTAGTGCTACTTGAAAAAGAAAATTTACTGCTATCACAATTCTTGAAGGCTACACACAACCATAGCTGTCTTTTGCAATAAAGAGCTAGAGTACATTGGCTAAAGGAAGGTGATAACTATACTATATTCTTTTTCAACTTAATTCTTGCAAGGAAAAACTACATCAAATCCACTCTATAACTTCCGAACACGGTGAAATTCTTCAAACACAATAGTAAATCCAAAAGGAGCAGTAAGTTACTTTAAAGATCTTTTAGGTACTCCTAACGCTTCTAATGTTACTATTGAAGATCTCATAACCTTATCTCTCAAACAAATCTCACCCATAAATTCAGAACTTCTTATAAAACCAGTAGATAACATAGAAATAGAAGTTGCAGTTTTTTGGCATGGATGACTGCAAAGCTCCCAGCCCTGATGGCCTTAATGGGTATTTCTTTCAAAAATCCTAAAGTGAGACAAGAACTTTTGTTATACAGGTAGTCAACAAATTCTTCTCCAAGGGGATCTTTCTCAAAGAGATCAACAGAACCTTTGTCTGTTTGATTCCTAAATGCTCTAACCCACACAATTTGGGGACTTCAGACCTATTGCCTGTACTAACTTCCTCTATAAGATCATTTCTAAAATACTTGCCATAAGAATGAATAAAACCCTAATCCAACTGATTAGTGATAACTAAGGTTCCTTCCTATAAGGAAAACATATAGGAGATAACATTCTTATTGTCCAAAAGGTTCTAAAAGGCTACTCCAGGTTAAATTACTCTCCAAACTGCACAATCAAAATTGATTTTCACAAAGCTTATGATAGTGTGAGCTGGGATTTCCTATAGGCATTACTGATGACTCATAGATTTCCAACTATCTTTATAAAGTGGATCAAAGAGTGCACCTTATCCTCTTCCTTGTCTATTTTAATCAATGGCACTCCTACCACACTCTTTAAGACAACAAGAAGTCTTAAGCAAGGGGACCCCTTGTCCCGTACCTTTTTATTCTTTATATGGAGACTCTTAAATGTTTTGCAGATGATCTAGTTTTATTTTGCAGGGCTACGATGGACTCCATACAAAGTTATATGGAAGCTCTTAACAAATTTAAAAACTTCTCTGGTCTACATTTCAACCCAACAAAGAGCCATTTTCTCCTATCCAAAAAAGCTATAGCCTTGGGACCTCTCATCTCTTAATCAACTGGAATGCAATTTAAACATACACCTTTGTTGTATCTTGGGCTACCAGTCTCTACTAAAAGACTTACATATATGGAATGCATTCCACTCCTAGAGAAAGTATTAGTTGTAGAGGATATTTCTAGAGTTATATTTGATTACTTTGATGGTATTTGTGTTCCTTCTATTTAGCATAATGTTATAAAGGTAGTGTTAGCGTCTCATCACTAAACCAATTTGATCTTTCCTTTTATTTTATGAAAGGCAATGAGATAGAATGAGAGTTTGAAATTTTCTTGGATGATGAGGGTGGCATCATTAAGATTGCTCTCAAGTTCCTTTTGATAAGCTTTTCTAGACCATTTCTAGTTGCTTTAATAAATTAATGTTGCCCTACCCTTTTTTGTTTTAGAGTTTTAAGCTTGCATTTTTTATTAGTTTCACTTTTAAAAAATATTGAAATTAGGATATATCTACAATTATCTTGTTCTAGCTATTCCTTAATATGTCTTCAAATTTCTTAAACATTGTAAGGTAGTTAGGAATCTGGTCTTCTTTCTTTAAAATGGCTTTTAAATGTTGACTAATACTATTAAATGGTTTTAGATCATTGACAACTTAAAGGTGAAGCTGATTTTTCATATTACTAAAGCTTATTTAGGCTTATTAGTATCCTATCTAGCTTCTAATAGATATAGTGTCTACCAACTTATTTGTTGATTTAAGAAAAGAAGTGTCTGGTGGAATAGGGTCCAGTATATAGAGATTATAAAAGATTTCCTATAATCCCCCACAACCATATTCCATCTACAATTATCTACACTTTTTTTAGAATGGTTGATAATAGTATTAGAATCTCTCATTATAATTCAAGCTTCGTTATAAGTGTTGTCAAAAGTGAAGAGATCTCTTCAAGGATTCCTCTTAGTAGATATATTTTTAGATGCAAAAGTGATATAAACTGGTTTTACTAAAAAAATAATAGATGAGTTCCATGTAAATGTATTGGTCTAAAAAGAAAATTAGGAAGATATTGTAGTGATTAGGATCCCATGCAACTGAGAAGTGTCCATCGTAATTAAATCGGTGATTAGTGACAGAAGAAAGAGTATCTAAAGATTTTAGAGGAAGTAAATTGATGGAAAGGGGTTTTATTCTGATTTCAAAAAGACCAACAACAATTTATTTGTTATTTGAGAGGAAGACTCTAATTGATAATTATTTACGGGTTATTTAAACCTCTAGTGTTCCATATAAGTATCAGTAAGAAGGAGGTATATGGTTAAGAAAAGTGAACCTTCCTTCCCTTTTTTACCTATCCCCTTAAACTTCCTAGGCATCAAATTAGGGTTGGGAGAGGGATTCTCTAGGATAACCAAGGTCTTTGAGTTTATGGATCTTATGAAATCTCCAAGTTTATGAGAAGTGATCAAGGGTCCAAAATCTTTTATTAAGGGGTTGACGTGGTTGGTCAGTAGGTGAGCAAGGCAAGTTAAAATTTTCCAATTGCTATATTTAGAGCCTTTATGGAAGAAGATGTAGGGCATAAAGATTGAGCATCTGTTACTAAAGAGAAGGAATCTAGGTCTTCCTAGAAGGTGTTGACAGTGGTTCTTCTATTGGTTTCTACATTTTTTTTATTAATAGAGAAATTTGATTTTCATTAAAACTTGATATTCACCATAGATAGGATGGGGTTACCTGCCTCATTTGAACACCCTAAAAAACTCAAGAAAAGGTTTAATCATGTTGGTATCTACGTAGATTTTTGCATATCCAATGCATTTCAAGGATATTATGGCTTCATTTCATAAAGCAAAGAGATAATGGAACTAACTAAATTGCTAAGGCACTTCATGCTCCAATACTCGAGAATTATGTCATGTAAAGGAGTTAGAAAGAAGTTACGTTATGGGTCAACATCTGGCTAACATGCATCTTTTGAGGAACATCAACTTCCCTCTAGCATGTTAACATCTTTTGTGTTTTGCTATCTAACAACTCTTGCAAGTAAGGTGTTCAAAAGTGGAGATATAATGACATCTTCGTTTTAAAGAAGAAGGGGGATGAAGCGAAGTTGCAGAGAAGGAACACCTTCTTTAATAACTTTTGACTAAGTGAAGTGCGACTTTAAAGAGAGACTATAAGAGAACCTATAAAAGACAATTCGATAACAAAGAAGAAAGAGAAGGATCAATAGAAAAGTGAGAAGATAGGATCAATGGGTCGACTAATAGAAGAACAATGGGCTATAAAGGCGGGAGGTTAGCCACACCAATTAACTCCTTAAGAACACTTGAGAGTATATGTTTAAAAGAACTCTTGATAACAGTTCTATTGCTTTTCGCACCTGCCAATCCTTGAGTAGTAACATGGTTATTAACTATACACATTCAAGTAATGGAAATGCGCATACTCTCTCCCGTGTCCATAAATTAAACTGGTGAACCAGCATACTAATGAGTTTCCAAGTTTCTCTTAGTTCGGCTCTAGGTTCATGTTCTTTGTGATCTTTAATTTGGACCGAAGCAAAGTAACTAATCTCTGTACACCCTTTAGTCGTATTCCTATCTTTTGGCCCATTTAGCTTCATGTTTCAGGGCAATTAAGCTTCTCTCAGGCTAATTCTTACGAATGGGATATTCCATTAACGTTATTAATAGGAACCTCCAACGTAAAGCAAACTAGAATTTGGCACTTTCATGTGAGTCGGGCGGTGCTGTAAGCTTGGCACTTTGACTTCAAAAAACTACAAATCCACGGATGAAGGATATATCTATATATCCGTAATACTTGCAAAGGATTTCAAGTAATGAACTATTCAAGGTAATATCTTTGACTTATTGACTTACACCCACCGACCAACCCAGAATTGAAGTTTAAAATGTGCGGCAATTACTTAGTGAGAAAGAATCATTTAAATATCCACAGGCTGTCTTCTCCTGGCTTGAATTGTAGAGGAAATCACCCCCCACTTTTTGATACAAAAGTGTACTCCAGGTAACCATTTCATCTTCTTGTAGAGTGGTAGCTATATAGTTCAAATATGAAGAGTTCAACGAACCTACTTTCAAGTTATCCACTTGTTCCGTGCAATTGTAAGGCTCACCTTATTATCATTTTCTCTCATCTCTTTTTTTTTTAAAAAGTTCATTAAGTACTGATGATGTTATCTATCTAATATAGACTAATATTTTTCTTTGGAGTTAGAATAAAGGAAAATCTCATGTACTAAGCAAACATGTTCACGATTTACAAATATGAAGTTACTTTATTCTTTCTTATTAAAATTGTATTTTTCTTTCTAATTTAATTATTGAATATCAAACATCATAAAATACTTCAAAATTTTATTTTGTAGGCTTGACCACACCAATTTGGGAAGTTCACTAATGGTTCTTGTAGAATATTACTTAAAGAACAAGCTTCCAAAGTTTCTTGGCATTTCTTGGTTTAGTTTCATTAAGGTTGTCCTAAAGTCTATCTCATATTTGTGTGCTCTGAGATTAAAGTCTTTAAATTGTGGAATATTTCTTGTTTGTTTGCTACTATACCTTAAGCATTAATTTGTAACTAAATCAAAGGTTTAAGCTTGTGTAGTTTAATCAACCTACTATAATAAATCTAGCCTCAAACGTTTAAGCTTTAAATCCAGGGCTAAATGCCCAAATTTGGGTCAAACTTTTTTGGATTTGATCAATTTAGGCCCAAGCATTTTAACTTGCTCAATTAAGGTCTAAATGTTATCGAGCCTACTCAATGTTAGGCTATTTTAGATGTAAATCTGACAGTGTTATACATGCATCGTTAAGTCGATTTAGAGAGGCCAGATGGATTTCAAATGTCTTGTAAAAAATGTAATTGGATGTTCAACAAAGAAAAAAAGAAAATATTTTATATTCTTACTCAGAACCCTAAATCCCTAAAATATTCACCATCTTTCTCTTAGAAACTTAAAAGGGGTTCTCTGATTTGGCGTCTTGCCTCCTTTAGGTATCATCACTACTGATCACTCCAATCACTCTTGTTGATCCACTTTCCAGTCCTTTGACGTAAATGTTCTCTTCACCAATCGCCAATATGTGCATTTTCAACTAAAGCCCTCATCTTTAGTGGTTAGCCTTCTTTTTTGCTTCCCTGCTTCACTTTTCTTTATTCTTCTTTTTTGCATGTTCATATAACATTGAGTTTTACTTACAGATTAGTCTCACGAAAGATGTTTGACTATGAAGTCATTTCTATTTTTGATTCATGAGGTATCTATTTTATACTTGTGTTTATTTTTATTTTTTTCCTTCCTTTTTTTAGTTCAATATGTTCTTTGGCATTTTCTGGATGGAACTGTATTGATTTTGAGTGACAGCTCGACGAAAATACTCTTGAGCTCCATGGTTAAGGGTTTGCTACTCCAAATAGTAAAGTTATTAAAGTCCGTAAAAGTCAAGGCGAGGACTTCTGCTATTATTCCTACTCTTCTTATTGACTCGTATTATGGATTCTTACAAAACTCAAAATGACCCTTAATGTAACAGAAGTTGTAAAACTTGGGAACTTATGTTAGACTACTGATATTTTAGATTAAAAAATGGAAAGAATTCTTACAGCTAATGATCTTTGTGTTAGCCCTAAAGTCTTTTATGGTCTTCCTTTTGATGAAACATAATGGTTTCTTTTTTGCTCATGCCTCATTTTAGTTATAAGTACCAATCACTTTATCAATAAGAATCACATCACTACATGGAACATTGCGGTTACATAAAATGGTTACATTGAATATATAAGATGTAACATCCCGTTTTCATACTAAGGGTTAAGACCCTAAATTTCTGTAAATGAGAATTAGTAATGAGAGACTAGAGAATTGCACTTCATGCTCATGCATAATATGACATACACATACACTTGAATATAAATTTTTGCACATGAAAATAATTGTACATGCATTCATTGACATATTCCGGGTATAATTGAATTGTAAAAGTGATATTTGAGAATTGTGGTTTGTATGTGTTAAAAAATTGACTTGGAGAGTGTAGTTGTTAAATTAGAATTTTTGAAGAATTTTAAAAAAATCTCCAAAAAATATTTAGTATTACTGGCTTAGGAAAAATGCTAAGTGGCAAATAAATTGATGAATGGAAATAAAAATGAGAGTCAAATGTTAATGAAGAAATTTGAGAGATGTATTAGCATTTTACTTAAAAAATGATATTGAAAATTTTAGAGACAACTAGAGTAAAATTTGTAGATGATTGGACTAGTTTAATAAGAGTTTGTAGATGATTGGACTAGTTTAATAAGAGAAACTAGTTTAAAACATTAGGAATTAGACCAATGGATAAGTGACATGTGTCACTTGTCTTGTTTAAGTTATACTATACAATTTCATTTGAAGGACCCAATTACTGTGTGGATCTTGTTTCTTCTTCAAGAGTTTTCTTCATCTTCTGGAAGCTTCATTCATTCAGAAAAATCTCTCACCCTCACAAAGAAAGTTTTGCTCTCACTTTTCACTCGCCACCTCTTTTTGTTATTTTCTTCACTATAACCGAAATACCTAACCCTACAACTCTCGACTGTTAATGATCAGGTGTTATTGGAAAGCTAGGGTTCACGTGATCTCGAAGGTTTTGGAGATTTAGACAAGTAAGCATTTTATGGTTTTTCATTATTGTATAAGATGAAACATGCATCATGTTAGTTAGACTTTGAAGTTATAAAATGAAAATGTACATATGCTAAAATGTGAGTGAAAAATCATAGCATACAGCATGTTTTGATTTTTTAGATTTAAGGATAAATATGTTATAAGATAGTGTAGAAATTATTTCTGAATTAGAAAGATCAATAAAAATATGCATGAGAAGAGTACAGAAATTTATGAAAGATGAAAGACATATATGCTCTGTTTTCTTTTCATTGTGTATACATATATACATATGTGAATATTTGGTGGTTTGATAAATGAGCCGAAAATAAATGTATAGTTAAGGTGAAAGGTGAGTTTGTGATATAGAGATGAGATAAGATGAAATGAAAATGTTGATGGAGATGAATAAGTGTAACAGAAAAAAAAATGGAAAACGTAGAACATAAAGAAGATGCATGAATAACATTCAAGTTTTGATGTTTGTGCGTAAACTTGCATGTTCTGTGAATGTGTTGAGATGAACTGAAATAGAAGTAGAAAAGATGATCCTGCTACATAATGGAGTTGAGATAAGTTAGCAATTATTGGTTTAAGAAGAAGAAAACCTGGAGTGAGTGTGCACGGGCGTGCATGATTGTCGCACGCCCGTGACCCATTTTGTTGGATCAAAAATAGCAATTTAGCACGATCGTGACTTTTTCGGATGAAATAGGCATTGACTGAAGGTATAGTGCATGATTATGACTTTGCTGGAGAAGTGGGATTGCACGATCGTGCAATGAAAGGAAGAAATGAAGAGAATGTAGAAATTGAATATGCAAAAAAATGAAAGTGAAATAGTGCAGTAAAATGGTGATATGCATGAATGAATTTTTCTACTTTTAATGTTTGAGTTTTAATTTGGGATTTTGGCTTTGTTTGTGAATGAGTTGAATTTAATGGAAGTCGAAAATGGTGTAGATATAAATTAGAAATGTTAGATAGAGATAAAGAAAAACAGAAAATGAAGAGATGCGTGAAAGATTTTCTGGTTTTTGATAATTGGTGTTGATTCTTGGTTTTGATATGTTTGTGAATGTTTTGAGTTCAATAAGAGTCAAAAATGAAGAGAAAATGAGAGTAGAATCAAGTTAGAGAAGTTTGTTTAAAAGAAAAGGATCGTGACTTTTGAAATCCGTTGGAAACTCACGATTGTACTCCTACACGATCATGACTTCTATGGCTGGAGACAGTTTGAACATCCTTTGATCTTTTGGCCATACCTTCTTCTCCCGACCTCCAAATGACACGGGATTTGAACCAACAAATTGATTGATGAATTTAAGATGAAAACATTGACTGTGCTGGAATATGATAAACAGAAAGATTTTACTTAACATACTTTAGTAATTTGATTATATCTTGACTTGTGGTGATCCAAATGAGATGATTATTTAATTGGAGTAAACTAGAAAACATAGAGATACAAATTATCTAAAGAAATAGAATTTCAATTCTGTCTCTAAGAATTTCAATTTCTGAATTGAAGTTGAATTCTGGGCACTGTTACAAATTAAGAACCTTCCGAATTATTTAGAGTGTAACGCTTGGGATACTGAACCAAATTGAATGATCTTGGTAGCACTAGAAACTTAAAAGATAGGAGAACAATTTTGTAGAAAAACGTTCTCAAATTCCTCCATTTTCATTATCTAAATGATCAAGAACAGTGGACCCAAAAATGTGTTTCAGAAAAACAAAAATCTGATTTGACCAAAAGAGTTATAGATTGTGATTATAATGGTTTTATTGAGACATAAACCCTTAGTATAAATGTTACTTAAGTGAGTTTTGATATTGGAATGATTTTTAGTGATTTGAATAATGGAAAAATACTTGGGAATGTCGTTGAACATGTATTGTACATTTTGGCATATACACAACGAATATTTATAATTTTGCAAAGTTGTAATGAGTGTGCAATGTGTGTATTGTATAATGTTAATGTGCAGGATACACGTCCGCATCCAGACATTTCCAGATCATGGAAGCTAATGCTAATCTGGAGCGTACTGTGAGTCGACCTAAATGGTCTCATTTCATTGTTTGTTATGTTTTAAATTCTGCATTGAATTTCTACTGATATGATTGATGTGAATGTGATTGTACTGATTCTGGACATTGAATGTCCAAGGAGTTTGCTAAATGTGAAGATATCGAAGTGCTACTTGTATGTGAATATGAAAGAAATATGTGTTTTATCAACTTAATTGTTGAATGCCGAACCAAGATTCGATGATGTATATGAAAGTGATTGTGAACCCGAAACTATGTGATCGATTGAAAATATGATAACATGATGCATTCCATTTTGTGAAAGATAAAGGAAGTTATGACCGGAGTAGCCACCAAAAAAGAGCTTAGAATGTGAATAAAAAACTTAGAGCTCAGAATGTGATTAAGAGTCAAACGTTCACTATGTAAAATGAGCCTGATATCCCCAACGGATACAGGACAGTTATTAATGAGTCCAGTATCTACAATAGATACGGGACAGTTATAAGCACTCAGTCACAACAAGGTAATAATTGAAAGTGAGTCTCATATGCTTTACATATAAAATCGATATATATGTTTTAATAGTTTGAATGATTTCGAAATGTGATTTATGCTTAAATGAATGTGCAGTGTATGTGACTCAATATGATGTGAATTGTATGTGTTATTGATTGAGCCAAGTTTATATTATACATTGGCTGCAATTTCATAGTTGTTTATGCATTCGTTGACTCTTAATTGATGATTTTTGTGCTTAAATTGGTTCCTCACAATGAGCTCTTTTAATTCA
>JAOTIZ010000002.1:31577460-31592471 GCA_027123425.1 Erythroxylum panamense | reverse complement strand
GTGAGACGACCCGAGAATTGCAACCTATACCGCAATCTTGGAAATTTTATATTTGACCGGTTTCCAAGGATCGATCGTAAGATCGAACGACAGAGCCGCGATCAGTTATATGATTAAGTGAGCCATCGAGAATGGTCACTCACTGAGTTTGCAAAAACTCAACCAAAATTTGCAATTATTTTTCAAGCTCAGAAGAGTACCTCGTTAGGTAAATGGGAGTATACCTACTGCATACAAGTGAGAGATAAAGGTCGAAATTAGTTCACGTTTGTATTTTTATTTCTTATTCTTGTATCGAATTGAGACTTCCGCAATTGCTGTAAAATGTGTATTTGGATATTTCTGTATGTAATAACTTTCCAAAATGAAAATGTTTGTAAATAATTTTGAAGTGTAATAATATTATGAATTTAAGTGTTTTGTAGCTGTAATGGGCCCTAATGACTAATACAATTCGGATGATTTGTGAAATGATTGTAACCTTTGTGATAGAAAAAGATTATAAATAAAGTGGGCCCAATTTGATTATTGATTTCCGTATATGCTTGTGCCATTTTAAAAAAATGTAATGAGATTTTACTGATCGAGTATTATAGCATGCCACCCTCGGGGGGTACAGGCTCGAATATCACTCAAGATATCGAGTATATGTCTTGCGAGAGTGGGGTGCTACACAAGATGATTCCTTGGAAACTTGAACATAGAGAATGTCATTTACTGTTGCTGTTTGCAAAACAAAAATTTTGTAAGATGCAAACCTTAAAAACCAGACCTCATTGTTTAGTATACTATACAACATTAATAATAGAAATCGATTTTAAGACTTGAAATTTACATTGCAAATAATGGTTATAAGAATTGTTCAACTAGCAATGTTGTAGAGGTAATGGCTCATATATTACAGTGGCAATGTATAGAAAAAGCCAAGATTGTGGCTTGCCAAATTCTAGAATGAGTTTATTCATTGTTCCACCTCGTGGAATTTCACTTTTTTGGTTAGTGTATGATCAAGAAACTTTTATCTGTACTAATTCTCATAATAAAGAAAAATAAATGAAAAAAACTTTTATGATTAATTTGAGTGGCCTCTTCTGTAAAATACATTAGTTCCTCATCTCAGGAGTGACAATAACTCTATTTTAGAGGCGCAAGTAGTACTTTTTTTTCCAAATTCACCAAAACTTTACACAACTTTCATAAAGCAAAGAAAACAAAAACCTCTCTTTATTTAAGTTTTTGCTTAAATGATTAGTGTGGAATTATAAAATGTCATGAAAATTGAATTCCCACCTGAAAAAAGACTTTTAACTATGCAAAGATGTTTGTAACAAAAACTAATCCTTCTTCGAGTTTTCTAATCTTCTATATAGTGTGTTCAATGTATACAATGGCCAAAATGTTTTGGTTCTCCCAGTATTCCAACTACATAATGAGTATAACAACATGCTTTTTGCTTGATTTCATATGCTTCTGAAACACACATTTCACTATTATTCCTCATTTTGGTAAAGTAAATAAAATTGATCAATCAATGGACTTTAACCAATTCAATATCATCTACCAACCAAGAGTTTGGTGTTATATTCTTTGTGCCATCTCCTTCATTCCTATAACTGCATCAACATATATTGTGTATGAACAAATGGACTAACCCCCAAAAGAAAGAAATGAAAAGAAACTGCATTTTCTGTATAATGCATTTAGAGGTAATGAATATTGTACCCCATCAATGGTGGAACAAGAAGTTGTCTTTTTTTACCAACTCATATACCTGAAAATCATACAGAAAAACCAACACATAAATAGCATCTTTCCCCTATAGTAACTAATAGTAAGAATTGTTACAAAGAATGAGCAATAAGGACTGCCAAGGTTGATACCATCAATGCCAACATCCCATATATCCGAAACTTCATTCCCTCCTGAAGGAAAGAATGCAAGCAAGTCAAATGAGGATCAAAGGAGGATATATATGGATATTCTCATACTTTCCAAATCAAGATTTCATTTAGCATATTTTACCTATGTGAAATTTTAAGGGAGTTCCATCAATATTTGAGTCAAAAACCTCTCCACAATTTAATTTTCTAGTGTAACGAATGCTTACTTGAAAGCAGATGGAAGTTAATGTAGCCAACAAACATTGGATGGAAATTGTCAAGAAGAATTATAAACATCGATGCTAATCAATACTTCAGCATAGAGGCCAGCTTTATTAAAGCCTAAGTTGAGCAATGGAACTATAGCTGTCCAACTATAACCATTGAGGTGTAAACATTTTTCAGCTTTATCTACCTCATTTGTATGGAAAGGAACTAATGGTTTCTCATAAATATGATAATCACAAATATGTTGCCAAAGCAATCACATTCAAGTTAGTATGAAAGTCTCAAAGAAATTTAACAAGTTATCAAGGATATTTTTATCCAAGACAACAATTTAATCTTAAGCCACAGTTCCTTGTAAGGAAGACACACAACACTTTATCATTACTTAGAGGGCATTTTCATGGTGAAGGAAACATCTTTAGCAAAAGATTGCTCAGAACTCATCATTTCCCTCTTCAGTTATTTGCTTTGTAAGCTCCTGCTACTATCTCTCCCTCCTCTTCTCAGCACTTTCCTTCTCCTTTCGGAAATTTGGAGGAAACCTAAGTGCACATACAACCTCGTTATGCATGTTAAGGCAGAAGGCAATCTGTGGTTCGTTTGTGGAATATATGTCCCCTGTCTCTTTAGATACCATTCATTTGTGGTCCAATATGTTCACAAACAAACATCCTAAGATTGAACGACCTTAATATATTCAAATATTCAGAATATTAATGCAGTAGAAATAAACAATGTCAACATCCAGAAAGCAACTCTAAGCCTACAATTTAAGAAAAGAGAAAAAGGTCAATGCCAAGAAGCAAATGTATGCCTCCAAGAATTTTTTTAAGATTAAGAGTTGAAGAAAAATTTTGGCATAGAAATTTAGCATTTAAAAAATTGGTTTTCAATACAGTTCGTAAGTATTTATACATTTAACACCTTATTCCTGTGAATGGGTTTTGATCACCATATAGATACACTATAACTTCATAAGCATACGTATGTTGTATACAATAGATTATATTCTCTAATAGTTAAAAAGTGAAAACTTGCCTAATGATTTAAATGAGCTTCAAACCGTGGGGCATTTGATCTTAGCTTCTTTAGCCCGATCATACAAATTGTAATGCAGATAATTGCGAAGCAACAAGTTAAGAAATGTTTCCTGCAGAAAAAAGTTATTTTGATTATGAGATTTCAATAACATTTCAAGAATAAAGTTTGTGACTAAAAAAGTACCTGACCTAGCTCATCATGACTCAATGTTGCAATTTGGTGAAGAGAGCAAGGAGGTTATTGTTGATGAAATAATTTTAAGGATTAGATTAAAAATTGAGGACAACAAGCAAGGTATCAAAACATGTCCTTGCCTCTCCACAAGGTTTAAATTCTTAGTAGCACATAATAGAAGAAATAAGTAAAAAGCCTTCCACTCAAGCAAGAACATCCTTCTGCCATATTAGAAAAATGTTAAATTTAAAGGAATGTAGGAAAATCAGCCCTCTAATCTCAATAAGATCCCCAGTGAGTTCATAGCTAAGAGAGTAAAAACTCATATCCTTTAGCACCTGTTATGTGGTTGTGATTAGTTGATCTTTAGAAGCTTATAGATGATGATTAAAAACTCGTGTCCTTTTTCTTAGCAAAGTATGGAACCAATAGTAGGCTCGCCTATACGAATCATGCAACTTTCGTCGAATTTCAATTATGCAAGCCTTCTAATAATATTTGAGAATATAGAACAACAACAACAACTATTAAAACTTGGATGCAACCCTTAAATATAGACCTATACTAATAAAAACTCTTGAAGTTTGTTCTAAACCACCCAAATCACACAATAAGTGAACCCTGTGCATTTCAAAGCTTGTCATATTGGACCAGCCAACTGAAGGAAGATGTACAAACCAAAAATAGCATGCCAACCTCACCTACCTTACTCTATCACAAACCAATTTCATATAACATGTCTTATGAGTAAGATTAGGAACACAATTATGTTAACCTATATAACTCCTTTACTAGAGGAATATTGACAAAGCAGTTAAACAACTTTTAATTGTCATTGTTGAAGGCTTATAATGGAAAGATATGTCTAAGTGATGTATGCTTGGTGTACAATTGTTTTCAAAGGAAATTTCAATATTCTTATCTAAATTACCTTCATTTGATACTACAATTAGTTTTATTTAATGTTTTAGGTAATTTTCAAGATGTATTATTTTGAAAAATGATTTTAGTCAAAGATTAAGGAGTTTTGAACATGGAAATAAAAGGAACTTTCAGATATTGGTATGTCTCATACTATATACCTTTTTGAATGTAGAAAGTTAACTCAAACACGTGATCGAACTAATTTGCCAGCATACTGAGTCAATTATAGTAAGTTATTAAACTTAAGTAATTTTAGAATATTGAATCCCACAAGGAACTATGTAACTATATATATTAATCTTAGTTAAACAATAAAACTAAGTAAAACCAAATTAGATCAAAGATAATTATACTTTTAACTAACAAAAACAATACAAATTAACTAGCAAAGACAAATAAGTTATTAAAAAGTTTTAGGGCTTCGAGGTTCAGTTATAGGAAATTCCAATTACATATGAGCTTGATTATGTAAGTTGAAATAACAATTAATCTAAAGTATTTATGTCTTCTTATAAAGCACATAGGTATATCTAATAGGTAACTATAACCTTTTTATACGTAATTCAACCTAATCAGATTCATTAATAGTTAATCTATTTAGTTATTACTAAAGCCTAAGATATTTTCATTTTCTAACAATAAGTGTCTATTTTCCTAGTTTGTAAATTCTACTTCACCTCTGGATTCTTAATGCAATCTATAAGATTGAATATATTATGGCTAAAACTCGACAATTAAGAGTAAGGAGAAAAAATTCAACCAATTAAATAATTAAATCATGTATAAATAATTGAATAAATTTTACAAGCTACATCTATAATCCTAACTAGGGTTTCTGGCCAGTAAACTTAATAAAAACAAAATACAAATAAGTCAATCTCAATATACAGGAAACAATAAAAGAAGAGAATAGGAGTTGTTGTCACGACCTCTTCCAATCTTTCTTTGAATCCTCCCCCAATGCTTAGAAAAAATAAAAAACTATGAAAAACAAGACTAAGAGTCTATCAAAACCTTGCCAAAAGTCCCTTAAATAAAATTTAATACAAATATTTATAATTAGGGTTACAAAATTAGATCTGTAGATCACTTGAACTTGAGAAATAGCATGTCTTTGTAATTAAGTTATGCTAGAGAATTGGAATTGAACTAACATCAACATTATGTCAGTATTGTTCTAGGAATTTATCCCTCACGAGTCAACATATAACCAACGTTTGACACTTAGTTATAATTGGTTCCGGTTTTCTTCTGTATCTTCTTGTGTAAAACCATGACAAGTCCCATATTGGTCCTATCTTGCACTTTGGTGCCGATCTAGTTCTCTTCTCAACCACTCTAAGCTTTACGAAATATAGGCACCTATCTCCATACATGCACAGTGTCAATTATGTCTTATTCGGCCAGCTTCTCGAATTCTCAACATCTTCAAGTTAAAATTGACCTCCAATATCTTCTATAAAGTTTTTGTCCATCTTCTTATCTTCCAAATAACTTTGAAGTCTCCTTGATTAGAAAACTCTGAAAAAGTTATGCTAAAATTCATATTAATCTCTCAACATTATCCATTTGCTTCTAATTCCCATTAATAACTATCCACAATTGTTATTTTCAAGAATATATAACTGCAATTGATGCATCTACCACCTAATATAACTCTCATACTTGATGCAACAATCTACTACGTGTTGTTCGCGGTCCACACCGTTCTGAAAATCAACCCCTATGCTTCTAAACCGTGAATCATGGCAGAATTAACCTAACACAACTTCCAATTTGTGATCCATTGACTCACACGCCACACCAAATCGTCAAAGATGAAGCTTAACACCGGTCAATGTTGTTGTCGGATCAAAAATGGGTAGAAAACAGGACACTTCCAGGAAGTTTCACGGCCCTGGAAAAGCCAATCTATCTTTTGATAATAAGCAAACACATGGCATGGGATATCACATCAAACAGTAAAACCCATAAATATGATGTATTTTTTTGACCGACTGCTTTAAATGTTGCCCATTGTGTGTACACATGTAAACACGAAACTTCTGCTGCAATTTACATGTGTACGCATATGTATTCTTCTAGTAAATTATTAATTAGGTGACTTTAGCAGTATGGACCCTCCACACGTCTTAACGAGTAGGGTTTTCACACATTACATTCGGATAGGCAACGGAAATCTTTCATGTGTGATGCCCACCAGGCGAAATTTGTCACGATTAGATTGAACAAACAAATAATAAAATTCCCATTTGTACACTTGTCTTCCCTGCCTCGTGACCAACGAACACAAATATTCATATATAGCGTCACGTAACGATGCAAATGGGCAAATAATTTGGTTATTGAATCTGCTTACTCACATGGTTGCAAAAGTCTCTATACTTCTTATAGTGAGAGCCAAATAGTTTATAACAGTGTTGTACTAACTGATGTAAAGAACTTGTATTGTATTTTCCGTGTATTAATGCTGTCCAGTGTATGCTATGTTTATAGCACTAATGAGATAAGATGAATCAAGTTTATCTAAACTAAATGATAGCATAAAATAAAGATTACAACAAAATGAATATTTGCATGTGAATAATATGAAATGATATAGTATATTGTAGTTAAGTTGTTGAGATGATATCAAGCTCCCAATAGGAGGAAATTATGAGCTTGTCTTGAAGTCGGTGTAAAGCTGAAGAGGAAAGAGTTTTAGTCATAATATCAACAATCCAAATAGAGGACAAAATGTGTCGAATGAATAGAGCTTTGTTAGTGAGGAGGTCACAAACAAAATGAATATCAATTTCAGTATGCTTGGTACAAGCATGAGAAACCGGATTCGAAGCCAAAAATGTAGCACTAAAATTATCACACTAAAGAGTAAGGAAAGGGTAGTAAAACCTAGTTCACCAAGAAGAGCAATAATCCAACATAATTCTACAGAGGCAAGAACAATGTTGCCGTACTCAGCTTTAGTACTGGATCGAGCACTAGAGGGTTGCTTCTTGACGCTCCAGGAAATGAGATTAAGGTCAAGAAAGATACAATAATCATATGTAAAATGTCAATTATCAATACAACCAACCTAGTCAACATCACAATAGTCTTGTAAAGAAAGTTAGAGAGATTTGGTGAAATGAATGCCATGAAAGGGTGTGGAGTAGTAATATCATATAATCCACTTTATCGCAGAACAAAGAATGTCAATAGGACATTGTAAAAATTGGGATACCTTATTAACAACAAATTGAATATCAAGACAAGAAAGACAAAGATATTGAAATGTACTAATAGTGCTACGATATTTGGTAAGATCAAAAAGTGGAACACCATGATTTTTGGACAAAGGAAGAGATGGAGTGATAGGTTTGTGAAATGGTTTAGATTTATCGAAGTTAGTTCAAAGAAGAAGATCGTTGGTGTATTGTGTTTAGTTGAGAAGAATGCCCTGACAAGTAGTGTGAGCTTCCAATAAAGTGATGGAGTGGACCTAAGTCTTTTATGGAAAATGCTGAGTTGAGATCATAGATAAGTGTTATGATGCAAGAGGGTAAAGAACCGGTGAATAAGATGTCATCCACATAAACTAAGAGGAAGGTTATGTGAGAGTTGGTTTTATGAATAAAGAGAGAGGTATCAGACTTTAAGAAAGTGAAGATCAAGGAATTTTTGACTTAGGCAATGAAACTAGGCTTGACGGACTTGTTTGAGACCATATAAGGCTTTATAGAGTCTACAAACATAGTGAGGACGGTGGGAATCATTGAAGCCAGGAGGTTGAGACACGTAGACAAGTTCTTGTAAGTAACCATGAAGAAATGCATTATTAATATCAAGTTGGCATATAAGCCATTTATGAAATATGGCCAGAGCAATGATAATGAAAATAATTGTTGGTTTGACAACAAGATTGAAAGTGGCAATATAATCAACTCCAGGGGTTTGATGATAACTTTTTTCTACAAGACGAGCTTTGTAAAGCTCAAAGGAACGATCGAGATTTTGTTTAGTGCAAAAACTTATTTATAGTCGACAATGTTTGTGTTTGGTGGGGGAGGAACAAGGGTCCATGTGTTATTGCGATGGACAGCGTTGAACTCGTTAAACATAGTTTGGCGCCTGTGAGGAAATTTTTTGCAACACCCCTTATATGGAACTTGCAACCACCCACTTACATGACAACCAAATTCCTATACAAACAGTCACGATATACATTTCTATTCATTTATAGGGACTGTCATAACACATTTTTCTAATCAATGCTACACACACACACACACACACATATATATATATTACAAAATGTCATATCATTTAACATTATCATTGAAATATAGTATTACATCTCTATATTTACATGTTAATCCAAAAGGAAAGTATACAATTTCCTTTATTACATATACAACCATTCTTTAATCAAAAGAAACATCCAAAGGTACTTTTACTCCTACCTATTGGCCTTGATCCCTGCAGATGTTTCCTGTACTTTACTCCTATGACCTAGACCTACACGGATTAACACTCATGTTAAGCTTGAAAGCTTAGTGGGGAAAATATTTAGTTTGGATGACCACTTACAGCAATCATCTACCAAGCACACACATCTAGAAATATCACAACTCACATACCATAAATTCATATTCATGAACCAAACATTGATACTCAACGCTTATGAAAACAATGATGGCATACTACTTAAGCAAAGTACATAATGCAAATATGCTTCAACATATCAGTATGTACATTTTTAAGCCAAATATTGGCATTTAATGCTCATTGATACAAATTATCAATACAAATGTAAATGCTCAACAATACCAATTATTTATGTTGTCATGTTGTATTTTTTTTTATAAACATTTACTTTACTTTTTGTTTTAGGCCTGCACATTTCTGTGGGTGTAGATAACGAAAATTGTGGATATTTAAAAATATAAAAATTATAGATACTCGAAAGTATCAAACCATGGATATCCAAAGGTATCAGACTGTGGATACCTGAAGGCATCAGACTGTGGATACCCGAAGGCATCAAAATGTGGAGATATTATAGTCTCAAAATGAAGACACCATTGGTGTCAAACTATAGTAACTGCAACCCTATAGGCATGCCTATCTATCCACCATCAAGACAATAGAGCAGGCATTATAACATTTCTGTTAACCATTTGCAAATTTCATAATTCATATATTGACAAGTCATATGATATACATTTGAAGTCATAAAATATGTATCTGTGATCATATATGCAAGTAATAACTTACTACCATTAGAAGGGTTTCAAAATCACACTTGTATAATCATACTATACACATATGAGCAATAAACATGCAGACAAATCATTTATGTACATGTAAGTTTCTTTAGAATGCATTATGCTCAATCTTAAATTCCAATATTCAATTATCTAATTCACCTATAGTAAGTCCTATTTGATTTATTTCTAGGTGTTTAAAAAGTTTTATACATATTCAAAAAGGTTCAGATAAGATTTGCTAAATATCATAAATGGAAACAAACACAAAATAGTGTAATTTAGGCTAAGTCCACCATGGTCTAAAAATAGGCAAACAATCAGTCCAGAAGCAAATCACATGACGGACTCCAATTGTTCCTTAATATGCATATAGAAAACGTTCGAATTAAGTTTTGAGGTCTTTTATACATTTGTTCCCCTATGTATCTAGTTTCGATATCAATAATAATCAGACCATTTGAACTCCCCAATCATGAGATATAGACCAAATATCACAAGTTACTCCAAAATAAAGGCAACATTAGGCTACCATTTTCAATCCGAATTTCAAATGTCATAAATCAAAATTCAGTTAGAGTATCTTCTAGATATTTTTATTTATATATCTTATATTTCATATGAAACTAAAATCACCTAATTTAGAAGTCTGTAGGTTGAGTTATGGCTCAAACATTGTGACTAGTTCAAACAAACCTAAGAGAGAATTCCACTAAACGATACTCTCGTATCATATATAACCATTTCCATACAAAGTAACACCAAAATAACACCAAAAAACCATTCCATATCTAAATGAATCTTTATATCCATTCAAACATACACACTAAGAGGAATTAAACTATATGTAGTCCCAAAACTTAAAATTGGCAAAGTAGCTCTTCTAATGCCTTTCCTTCACTTCCTCTTTGAATTTGCTTGACTCACTAAATAGAAACACCACAAATACACATTTCAATCCCAATTCCAACCTTATAATTTCATTTCTTCATAAGCAAAGCAAGAAAAGGTAAAGGTAAAGAGAAAATCCCTAACTTTTATCTTTATTTTCACCTAAGATTGTCTTGATTTCTTATATGAAAAATGATGGGATGAAGCAGGTGAAATGGAGAGGAGAAAATTTGAAGTTAAAACCCTCAAAGTGCCATATATCTCCCCTCTCCATATGCCTTTTCATGTCTTTTCTAGTCTTAGACATATGTTACAATCCTATTAGGCCATCTGTTACAATCCTATTGGACTATATGTTGCAATCCTATTAGATCATGTGTTACAATTCTATTCGACCATGGGCTACAATTCTATTGGACACACACAAGCTTTAATCTTATTGGTCACACATGCTTTAATCTAATTGATCTATGTGATAACATTAGAAAATATGCATATTGGTCCTTCTTCTTCCTTTAATTCCCACATTGTCCTATGATCTTATCAATTAATTTCATTCCTTTATGTATTAATTTTCTAATGGCATAAATTTCATGTAATTTGGTTAATTATATTGGGAGTTATACCTAAAAACAGTAGGTTGTTCGAAAACAAAGGCAGTAGCCGGAACTCAACTTCAAACCAGAATTAAAAAAATTTAGAGGTATAATCAAATTTCAGTTCCTTCATCAAAGTTTTAGACCTATATATATGTCTCTAGTTTAATCTCAATTAGAATTATCCAATTTAGAGGTCTACAAGCCAAGATATGGCCAATTTATAAAAGTCTGTTCAGTAAAACCTATCCATCCAATGAGTTACACATCTCAGCTCAATTAACTTCGGTCTTATCATATAAGAGCAACACAAAACCACATCCAATTTAACCAACAACATTCCATTAGTAAATGGGATAGTTATTCTACCAATTTCCCTCACATCACGTTCATAAATCCAAGCAAACATATCAAAAATTCATGTACATATTTCACATCTAAGTATTTATGTCCATGCCGAAATGAGCAAATTACCCATTTACCTATGTCTTTTACATTACGTACCATTATGTCTCTTACTATACTTAGATGCACTTAATTTGTTATCTTAACTGCTTAATACACCCTAAACATGCTATAATACTTCTAGGGTATATGTTGGGGCCTTACATTTGTTAGCTTGAGTAAAGGATATGGGATTGAAAAGTATATGGTGACAGTGTAGGTGATGTAACCAGAAAAGTGACGAGGAGTACAAGTATGCCCTTGGGTACGTGTGATTATTTGATGAGAAGGAAGATGTGATGTGATTATAGGAAGAGAGGACGATGAAGTATATAGTAAATGGGAAAGAGGTAAAGGTAAAGAAACAAGAGATCAAGAAGGTGAAGTGGAGGATAACACAGGGAAATGTTTGTAGGGAAAAAGATGTTCAAGGAAGTGGACATGACGGGAAATGTAAAGTTTAGAGGCGATAGGATCAAAACATCGATAACCTTTATATTGGGAGGCATAGCCAAGAAAAGCACATTAAGTGGATTTTGGTATAATTTTGTCTGGGTGAGTAAAGCCCAAATAAAGAAAACAAACATAGCCAAAAACTCGAAGATGAGTGAGGTTAGGTTAAGTATAGTATAGGACTTTATGTGGAGATTTGTGATGAAGAACAAGAGTGGGTAATAAATTAATAAGATAAACACAATAGTGAAGGCTTCATAACAAAGAAACTTAAGTAGGGAGGTATAAAAAAGGAGGGTAAGAGTAGTTTCAGTGATGTGACTAATTTTGTGTTCAACAAGACCATTTTATCAAGGTGTATATGGACAAGAAATGTGAAGAATTATTCCGATAGAAACAAGGTAGTGAGCAAAGGCACCTTTGGTGAGTTTAGAAGCTCCATCACATTAAAAAGTTTGTATAGAAGTGGAGAAGAGATTTTTAGCAATGTCTTTAAAAGATTGAAAACAAAGTAAGGCATGATTTTGTGGATAATAGGAAAAATCCAAGTAAATCTACTAAAGCCATTTATAAAGATAATGAAATATTGATTGTAAAGGTTTGATAGAAACTCAAAAAGACATAGGAAATGAAAGATGAACACTTTTGCCTTGAAGACAAGAAGTACGTAGATTTAAAAGACAAAGTATGACCTAAACTAGATAATGTAGAATGACATAAATGACCAAGATGTTGATGCCACAAATTTATTAAATTTGAGGTGGCTGTGAGAGCAACTGGATTGGTAAAGTGTGTTGGAATCTTTATAAGATAGAGGTTGTTACGAATGTGGCCTGTGAGAAGTGGGATCTTGGATTTGTCATCCTTCACAACTTAACCAGATGGAATAAATTTAATGACACAAGAACTGTCAATGACAAATTTAGCAATAGATAAATATTAGTAGTGATGCGAGGAACAATTAATATATCATGAAGGTGAAGATTACGAAAAAAAAGGGGAAGTGTTAAAGTACCAGTAGATGAAATAAGAAGAGTGTGGCCATTACTACTAACAACTTGATTGGAGTCATCCTAAAGTGTGACAAATTCTACAATATAGGAATGTGGGATTAAGTAAGCAGTAGCACCAATATCGAGTAACTATTTAGTAACATTATTGTTGGTGAAAGGAGCAGTATCATGGTTAGGTTGAATACTCATGGAAGAAAAGGCGATGGTGATAACTAGTAGAGTGGTTCCAAAATTCATAATACCATAAGTGACATGAGGGGCAATATGTCCCTATTTCCAACATATTTGGCATTGGGTAAATGGTTTGGTATTGAAATTGGGCTTAGGATAAGAGGAAGTATGTGATGCTTAGGTCTGGAAAGGGAATTTGGTTGAGGCTTGTTACTGGTAGGCTCCCTAAAGTTGCATGGGTCCATTATGTGATTGATTATGAGTTGGGCCATTAAGATTAGCAAGCCTAAAACTTGGTCCAACTACCCGACACTTCTGCCTAAGTACGTTAAGGTTGTCAAAGGAAAAATTGAAGTTACCAGATAAGTTGTTGGAGGAGTGTCACCTCCGGCATCCTCTGCCAACACCTCAACCATAAAAGGAGTGGTTTTATGTTGGAGAGTGTAGCAAGAGCATAATCCAACGACGGTGGTGCATGGAAGGATAGTAGGCACTGCTCATGAGCAAGAGTTTTGCTTTGAGCTCTCCAAAGATAATAGGGGTTGAATGATTTTCGATTTTCATTATAAACAACTCAAAATTTGTGGTAGAGATGTCGTTGAGATAATCGACGATGGCGCCAAAACCCTTCTTGACAGTGTGAAGCTTTCAACAGAGGAGGGATTATTGAGAGGCAAATTGGAACATGAAGTGGTCTTCAAGACCAACCCAAAGCGACTAGCCATGTTGCGACTGAGGGAAAATCTAACGGTGGAGCTAGAGAGGAAGCTAGTGAGAAAATAGTACATAAGTTGATCATGTTTCTTCCATTTATTGCAATCCAATGAATGAGGGTTTGCTTCTACTGGGGATAAAATGGTGCTATCGACAAAGCCAATAAGATCTGAGGTAATGGAGATGACTTTAATTTGATTTCTTCATACCAAATAGTTTCTGGAACCTTGTGGTGTAGTCATGAAGTTTACGACTTGGTTGAATGGTAATATGAGTGAATTGATTTCTGACATGGGTGTAATTGGGAATTCTTCACGTTTTAAGTTGATTCTGGTAGTGTTATGATGTGTGTGAAGGTTAGTGGTTTGTGTCTGAATATATTGGTATGTTGTTAAATATTGGTTGTTTTAGTTGTGCGTAGTTAAATATGAAGTGTTCTATGTGTGAAGTGGATAGGATTGGGATGGTTTGTAATTGAGTTTAGGGATGTTTCTATGAAGATGTATAATTAAGCTAAGTAATTGGCTAAATGGTAGTGTTTATGTGTGTATAAAAAGAAACTTGTGTTTGTTATGATTCTGGACGTATTGCAGGTTGGTTGGAAAAAAAAGTATTAAGAGTTAGGTGTAAGCTTTGATACTATAAAAGACAAGGTGATATAAAGAACTTATATTATATTTTCTATGTATTAATGTTGAAGAATGTATGCTATATTCATAACAATAGAGAAATAAGATTAATCAATTTAAAATTGACTCAATCTAAACTAAATGATATGATAAAATAAAGATTACAACAAAATGGATATTCACAAGTCAATAATATAAAATGATACATGTTGTAGTTAAGTTGTTGAGATGTTATCACTAACCAATTCCTTAATTCCTTTCACAAATGTTAAATTTGAGAGGTTGACGGCATAACTGAAGTACAGGGACTTGATATTGGGACATATAATGTAGGTCCTGAGGTCCAAAAACCGTGCAGGCCTCAGTGAGAGCGTGAAAAGCATAGGAAACATGAAAAGTACAGTAGGACCTCTTTAAATTGATACTTGGTAAATTAATAAACTCTTTAAGATAATATTTTTCTCCGGTCCTGACTTGGGTCAGTTGAAAATTTAATAAATTTTGATAAGATAACAATATAATATATTTTCAAAATACCCCTATGTAAATATAGGATCCCATTAATATCATAAATTAATAATTATATAAACTTACACAAATATAACTA